>CM049810.1:3790852-4138352 GCA_027422405.1 Ptychobarbus kaznakovi
TGTTTGTAGACTTTATGCTATAAACACCATCATCCCTTCAGACACCCTTCAGAACAAACTGACACAGCTCTGAAATTGAATTCTTCTGGGTTATTTTTCCTACAGGATTTCAATTTGAAAATAAATTATTTATTTCCACATTGGTCCAGTTTTAACACGGTTGTTTGTTTGAACTGAACAAAAGCAAAGAAAAAATCTGGTTCTGAGACCCTCAATGCCTTTTGTAAGGCCCTTGTTTCTCTTTTCTAACCCAGTTTAGTTCATGAAGCTCCCTGCAAATGAGCCGATGATCTGAGTCAGGTGTGTTAAATAAGGGAGACATAGCGAATGTGCAATGTCCCATGATTTTCAGTGAAAATGTCATTCTGATCAACTGTTAAACACACACACAATTTCACTTCTGTAATTTCACTGAGGTTCAATATAATTCATTAACGTTATTATGGGACATGCAAAATGGCTAATAAACATATGAAAACCAATTATCTAAAATATTTTATTATTATTATTAGGCCTATTACTGTTTTTTAGCATTAAATTAAATCTGTTAATTAATGTGATGAATCTACGTCGTTCGGTAACCATAGTATCAGCATGGAACCTTAAACACTAGACTTCTGTTACAGACTCCCTGGAAATGTTAAAGCACACAATTGGATGAGGAAGTTTTGGGAAGTTGGTGGAGGTTTGTCCCGGGGCAGGCTGACTTCAGAGGGGAGCGAGGGCGTGTTTGTGAGAAGAGCTAAACACTAGCTCTGGGGTCCGGTAGAGATTTACCACAGACTGAGGAGAATAGACAAACTTTCCGAGGAAGGGTGACGCAGATTCCACACACCGGTAAGAGTTTCTTAAAACTTACACAAGCCATGTAGCCTATAAATGCAGCGATTTCGTCCAAGAGTAAAATAACCGCCGTAGTTACTAAAAAAGTGTAGAATTTCGATAGAAGCTGCCACATTTATCAATGGAACCCCATTCATTCATTCACCATTCACTCACTCACGCAGTCGTTCCGTTTGTAATTCAACATTCCGTCTGTTTAGCATCACATCAGCTCTTTAATGTGAATTTAACGTTCACACATCGTCTTTTGAGTGAGTGAAATTACTTTATATTATATATTTTTTCGTCACATTTCTTTTCAAGTGTCGCATCAGCGCGTGACACGTGCACGTATTTTGTAAACAAGTAGGCGCGCTCATAAATGCACTTATAAATGGGTTACTTTTAAACACTTTATTACTTCAGGATTAAACTATTAACAATCTAATATAGTTAATTGGGTTTCCTTATAATCCATATCATCGCTGGATTACTAATCACATTTCCGTTTTGAAAACACATGGGATAATGTGTATGTTATGCAGTCCGATGACATTCAGATATTTCAAGTGTCTTTAAACTATTTAAATGATTTTTTGGGACAACTGTATCCTACTGAAGTTTTTTCAATGTATTAGCATTGTTATGTGAGTCTTGTGTTTCTATGCAATCTACAGTAAGTGCTCAGTTAGGCTACTTTGAATAAGTTAGTAGTTTAGTGCTAATGCATTTCTTCCTGTCATGCCGGGTCATTTTGGGTGAGTTCTTGTCATTTATATAATGAGGTAAGGGTGTGCTTTCTGTGTGTCAATGAGATAAACCTGTAAAATGCTGCCAGCAAAACAGTACGGTTGAGACGCACTGCTTTCGAACAAAAGACAGTTTTGCCTGCCAAGCATTGTAGATATTGTGCATGTGTGTGGCATGTCTAGTCATGCTGAATAAGCTTGTTCTGGTGGAAGACATTCACACAATCCTAAATTCAGAGGTTTGTTTTGGAGTCAGGTTGGTGTTGGTAGGGAAAATGCTTTAAAATGACTCATAACACATTTTTGAGCAGCACAATGACAGCAAAAGCAACCTGTAGGGTGAGACATGTTGTGAGGTGTGTCTTCAGGATGCCATTCTGATATTTCACAGTAGCGATATTATGAAATTTTGGAATGAAGTAAAAAAAAAAACATACTTCCACTACAGGCTGACATAGTTACCTTTCATATTACATCAGACCTAAGGATACATCACTGCTTTTCCACATTTCTCTTCCGCTCCCAGACAGTTAATTCGTCCACTGTGATGCAACACCCTCCCCGTTCCCTCTTCCCTCTCCTCTCCAAACCTTTTCAGTGGGATTCTGTGTTCTTCATGCTTCATTTGGGAATCACAGCCAGAGAACACCCGGGCCATTCTCTCATTCACCCCCTCCTTCATTCATTAACCATTGGACGGGCGCTCTCATTCCCTGCCTCCTCATCATATTCCCTTTCAAATCCTCTGGAATGCCACTTCCAGAGTCCTCTTCATGTGACATCATATCCTGTGAACCTGCCATTTCATCCGCTGCCAGAGGTACAGGTTTTTGCTCAAAGGTTGCTCGTTTAGGAGACTTACAGTAATTAAGAGGTTTTCATTCCAGTGTTGTTATTGTTAACAAAAACTATTTACAAATATTTTAATTGATTGAAAATATAAATAATTGATGAAAAAATATTTAAGAAAACATTAGGGAAATTAGAAATGTTGTCTTTTCTGAAATTAGTACTAAAATTATTAAAACTGAAATAAAAGTAAATTAAATAAAACCTAATAAAAATGACAAAAGCACATACTATTTACAAGAAACACATCAATAAGCATGCTGTAAAATGATATAAACACAATATAAACAACTAAAACTAAGCTTCAAATAAAAACTGAAAATATAAAACGTTAAATAAAAAGCTGATACATTGAATATTAAATACTGAAATAATATAAAATAACTAATAACTCAGATTTTTCTCCTAAGTGTTCTAAAAATAAAAAGAAATTAAGAGGTTTTCATTTTAAGAGTTTCAAATTACTGAAACTAAAATAAAGGCAAATAGAAATAAAAAGAGGTAAAAACAATAAAATGCAATATTTATTAAAACCCATGAACACTATATGACAAATTTGCTAAATAACGCAATTACTAAAGTTAAAAGGAAAACTTAAAATATGAAAATAAAAGCTAATTCAAAACAAAATAATAGTATGAACAATACTAAAATAACTATCTCAGACTTTTTCCCTACCCTTTCTTTAAATAAAAAAATTAAATAAACAACACATTTGTAGACATATATATATAGCACTGTAAAATTATATGGAAATTCAATTACTTATTAAAATGAATGAATTTGTCACATTGAGACATTGTGGAGATCTTTTCTAAAACTCTATAGAGGAGACATCTTTTCTCAAGAGGTAACATTGGGACGCATTTGAGTCTTCGTTTATTGCCATTGCTGTCAATGACCAATAATTGCGATATCGAAGATCTTGATAAGGTTTTCTTTCCAGCTAGCTTTAATTATTTCTTGTGATTTTTCCATCCTGACACGACTGAACATCACTTTTCCCTGCATCCCGTCTCCTAACGGTGAGGTTGGATCCTGAATGTCTTTAGTCTAACAATGTGCCTGTTGTTCTGAGCACTGCGGTCTTCTCGGCATTGAAAGAGGTTCAGACCGTGTTGTGCGTGTGACAACTGGGTTATAAATCAAATGTAACTTTGTTCCATACACCTGTTTAAAGTTGTTTTCAGCATGTCTCTATGTGGTTGCCAGGACTGTGCTATAAACGGCTGCTAAGGTGTTGTAAATATAGCTTGAATTCTTCTTTCAGTGCAAGTTTGTTGAATTGTTTTCAATTATTTGATCATGATCCACCAGGCAAAACTGTCAGTCCGACTACTTATAAAAGTAACAGCACAGCTCTCAGCAATAAGACACCTGCTCTGAGCCGTCATTCATGTCAGTAAGTGAACTGTTTCTCCATTCATCACACTGTTTGTACAGAAGCTCCGCCTGAGGTTTCCTCTCTCAACGACAACCTGTTTATGGCACTTTTTTAGTGGGTACAATTTTACGACCTAAAGAACTAACTAAAATGCAGTTTAACTGTCCCGCACAGGAAACAACACCGTCCTGAGATCACAACTGCAAAATGTACGCTTCCCGTGGCCACATGTGACACTAATAATGCTCTTCGGTAGTCAGGGTAGACACCTTATATAATTGGACACGACTGAAAACAAGGCTGTGAGGGATGTACAGTCTGTTCAGTGCTGTCTCAAGGACAGGCATCACACCTCATTTTTTCTGGAACTTTTTGTCTTAAGGAATTTTTGGGAAGAAATATTTTCAGTACTTTTTCAGCTGAATGATTGACATGAAGGTACACTGCAGAATATTACACACGGAACCTCTCACAGCCTCGTTTTCATATTATATATGCTTTAAAACTCTCCAGAATGCTCAACTTTTACTGTACACTCTCAGACCATAAAGGTCCATTTATACCTTATTTACCCCTAACGGGTGCATATGAGTACCTTAAAAGTACATATTATTACCTAAATTGTATTAGTAACATAATGTGCAGATTAGTATATAAAGTGTACATATTAGTACCTAAAATGTACGTATTAATACCAAAATGGTACATATTAGTATATAGTGTATTACTATATATAAGATCTACGTCTTCTACAGAGATTTACGGCTAATCACAGAACCGTCTTTACTGACGAGATGCGCATAACTATCACATGCAATATATCGTGCAGCCCTAATATGTACCATTTTGGTATGCACGATATATTGCATGCGATAGTTATGCGCATCTCGTCAGTAAAGACGGTTCTGTGATTAGCCGTAAATCTCCTTCAGCTGTTTTCAAATGGAGCGGCATTTAATACACAGAGCCGTAGATCGCTGACAAGCTACGCAATCTCACGTTCACTATCGCATTCGATTCATCTGCGATTCTGAGCGCGAATTGCGTAGCTTATCAGCAATCTAAGGCTCTGTGTATTAATATATGCAATATATCGTGCAGCCCTATTAGTGCCTAAACTGTATTAGTACCTAAAGTGTAAATATTAGTACCAAAATGGTACATATTAGTACCTAAAGTGTAAATATTAGTACTAAAATGGTACATATTAGTATCTAAAGTGTAAATATTAGCACTAAAATGGTACATAGTAAATAGTAAAATGTACATAGTAAAAATGGTACTACAGTACTACATAGTGTGTACATATTACGTGTACGTAATAATGTACATATTATTAGTGTACATATTAGTACCAAAATACATATTAAAGTGTATATTGTAGTACCTGGTACATAGTGTACCTAAAGTCCCAAATGACGGCTTTTGTTCCTTTTGTTCTGAGAATGTACATTACTGTGCATGGAAGTTGTTCGGTTTTACAAACAAGTCAAAATAGTTTGTGTGTGTAGATAAACCTATAAAACACATTTGTCTCCTCATCTCCGCTCTTTGTGAGTTGTTGATATCTGCCGTGTTGGTGTCTGAGAGCTTGAGTTTTCTTCAGCGACGGGGGCTGTAAATCTCTAGGCCTCTCTTTGAAATGCTCTTTAGTTCATTTAGCACCAGTTTGAGTAATAGTCTCTGTCACTCTCTCCCCCCTTTGTGCTGTTTAAGTTCCCAAGTGAGTGCCAGAAACACACAATACTGCCTGTCTACCTCTGACAATGGCCTTTATGAATGAGGGACGGAGGGAGAGAAAGAGAGAGGCCTGTCCTCATCTGTGATGCGTAATCATTTTCAGATGTCATCTCTGCTAAATCCATTTATCTCCAGCTCTTGTGGACCTGTGACAGAGAGAGGGATGTGCAGAGATGCTCAGATGAAAGGGATTTCCCTGTTTACTGTTGTGTTGCTTTGACCCTTGCCTCTAAACTGACCACATGAGGGGTTTAGAAGAAAGACCCTGCCAATGTAGAAAGGTTTTTTATTCATTATGTTAACCTGCAAAAAAGCATGGCTCTACGGTGTAAAATACTTTTATTAAGCAGAGACACATTAAAGCGACAAAGACATTTATAATGTTAGAAAAGGTTTCCATAACCATATAAACTATCATGGTTTCCACAACAATATTAAGCAGCGCTACATTTTTCAGATGTGTTAAGCACCAAATTGAGAATTATTTCTGAAGGATCAAGTGACACTGAATTATATGAAATTATAAGAATAGCATTTTAAAATATATATTAAATAACATGAGAATGTATTATATATGTTAAATATATAGTAAATAAAATATTTAAATAGAATATATACAAATAAAAGTTATTTGTAATTGTAGTATTTATTTATTTACTTATTATTAATTTATCATCTGTATTTTTATACAGTAAAATGCAACAAAAAATACTGCAAATCTAACCAAATCCAGACTTTGGAAAGGTAGTGTGTATGTATCATATAACATTTTAAAATAAATAACAAATTTAATAATAATATTTTTTATCATAAAATATAATATAATACAACTAAACATTTAAAAAATAATATATAATAAATAGAATATAATAAATAGAAAAAGACAGTTATTTTAAATTGTAAAAATAATTCACAATATTACTGGATTTAATAAATCAAATCAAATACCTCAAACTTATAAATGGTTGTGTATATGTGTCATATCATATATTTTAGCATTTCTATATATATTAATATAAAAACTTTTTGGGCATGCATGCTGTTTGGAAAGGTATTATTAAAATATATATTTTTAATTATTTATTTAATTATTTTAAATAGTTCTTTGTATAAAATTCTATACATTTTACAAAAATGTAATGTTTAATATTCTTACCAACTACTGACATTTCTTGGAAATTTAAAACGGCTGATATACACATGAATTTAATTTAAAAGTGCTAAATAAGGCTATAAAAATAATACTTTTTGAACATGACAGCATAGATTGATTAGGATAATAAACTATACATATTTTGTTTGTGAAATTATTATAATAATACTAATTATTTTATTAATGGTCATGGGTTAGATTATGACTTGAAGGTTTTTTGGTCTGGACATTCTCTGTTTTTACATTTGAATGTACCTTGAATCCATATTATTATACTGTTATTGTAAATATTACTCATACTGATATATAGGTTGTCTTATGTCTTTATAGAGTTGCATTGTGTGCATATCATCATCCGTGGCTATTATAAACCCCATACACTGAGTTGAGGTTGTGACGCTGGCTGGCTTCGGCGTCTCTTGAGTTAAGTATTCTGGAGACAAACAGCACGGCACTTGCTGTGGTGGCATTTAAAGAGAGAGGAAGGAGGGCATTTTCCCTCTCTGTGGGAATACCAATGCAGGGCGAGGGGTGATGACATCATCCTTTATCCTCCTGTGCTTTAATGGGGGAGGAAGTGGGTGAGAGGTTAGAGAAGAGAGAGAGAGAGGCTGTGAATTGAGTCCCGGGAAGTGCGTGTGTTTGGGTCGTCTCATGTGATCGCTACAGATCGTGTCATTGGCAAGCGCGTTCACACTGGGGCCTCCCAGTCACCCCATCTCACCACCAAATCAGTGCGACTGTACTCGCTTCAGTGTCATCTTCTGCTGCGGGAAAATTCATTTGCAGCCTGTCGGCGAGAAAACACACCTCTCGTCATCTCCACCTGTCCTTCTGTGTGTCCTGAAACACTTTCTACACCTGAGCTGTGTTTGTGTTTCGGCTGCGTGTGTGAAACTGGCTGAGAGTTACCCGAGCGCCTGTTGTGTGTCGGCCAATCGTCATTACTTCCTCCTGGCATTCAGATGAGGCCCGAAACATTAGTTGGCTTCTCTCAGGGCTGAGTGCTTTTCATTCAGGTTTTGTTCTCAGACCTCTTTACAAGAAATCAATGAGAGTGGTTAGTAATTTGGAGTCACTGCACATTAATGTAATTCAATGTTAATGCACCAAATCATTTCAGCATAGAGTTAGAATAATGGACTATAATTCCTGGTGGTTTTTGTAATGATTATTATTTTCTTTTAGCATATTGGAGTCACCACAGTTTTATTATAGTAGTAGGTCACTCAAGGTCGTGCATACAGTGATTTTTTTTTGTAGGTTTGCAAAGGGGCAAACGTAGCGCAAACGTTCCGAAATTTTCCAAAAATTCCATAAATTTACCAGAAATGTTCTGCCTATTGCTAATATTACCACAGTTAACCGCTTTACTTTGTATCGTGCCTTGATTTGATTTTCAATTCAATTACTGAAGTATGTTTTATAATAAAATACAATTTAAGTTTTTCTACTGCAAAATTTCATGTCTATGGAAAAATAGCGATCCATGATATAGTATTATGTTTAATAGTAATATGTTTGTTAATGAGTGATTTGTGGACACACTATTGTTTTTAGATTTGTGGTGTGAAAATTACATCTTTTTACTTCAAAATAAAAACTAACCCTTGGGGTAAGATGGCCGCCCAGAATTTGCACAGATGGCATGTTGTTGCTATTACTATTATTTTAAAATAAATACGTTCTTGTAATTGATGGGGTTGTTATTCAGTATTTCAACAAATTAGATGTAAATTTGAGATATTTTTGCTTTTCATTGCAAACTCTAGGCTAATTGAGTGAAATCTTTTCATTTGCATTTATAATGTTGCGGTTATGACATATCTACAATTAAATATGGGCAATTCAATTTGTAAATATTCAAATGCCTGTTCATGAATAATAGAAAAAAATACCTTATGATGAACAGTGTTGGGGGTAACGCATTACAAGTAAAGCGAGTTACGTAATAATATAACTTTTTTCAAGTAACTAGTAAAGTAACAAATTACTTTTAAATTTACTAGAAAATATCTGAGTTACTTTTTCCCATTTATTGGCGACAGTGCGCCGTGTGAACATGATCTTACTGTAGTTCTAATCTAGACTAAATGTGAATGTGTATTAATTCATCCCACTCGCAAAAAACAGATTCAGTATTCATCAAAATTAATTAAAACAGTGAAATGCAAACTCAGAATATGACGCAAACCTGCAATAATTAAATATGTTAAACAACACAAATATATCTAATCTCATTTTATTAACCAATGTGTTTCCTGCTGACTTTTGATGATCCAGTTCAACCATACTAATAAGCAAACATTACTTTAGATAAACTAACAATTGTGCTTCGTTGTTTTTTTTATTGCTGAAGAGTGTTGAACCTTCTTTTTCTGTGTTCTACTGTACAGACGTGATTTACTTTTCCTTCAGCCTGAGGTTTATTCATTACACTTTTTGGTGTGAAAGGCTTTTACATTTGCTATAAATAGAACTTCTTGTATTAAAAACAAACAATAAAGCCCTGATTATATTAATGTAACACATTACTTGGTAATAAGTAAAAGTTACTTTTTTAGGGAGTAACGCAATATTGTAATGCATTACTTTTAAAAGTAACTTTCCCCAACACTGATGATGAATGCCTTTTTATTGGGATTATGCTTTGTCTGTCATTGGTTATTCAACTAATATATTATGTATAAAACAAATAAAATGTATAATATTAATAAGAAGTGTATCAAAAATAATTTAGAAAGTCGAATAAGGCCACATTACCTCATTAGCCTCTTGGAAAAATTTTACAGTTTGTTCTACAGCAACTAATTAGCAGATGTTGCTGTTTATTTCTTATAATTATGGTGGCCAAGAATCTCAACACCTTCAAATTAAGAAACCTTCTTCATCTGTTTGACAGCATGTGCTTCAAATACTCACAAACAAATACAAACGCACTGCAAACAACAGAAACGAGCTGCAAATACACACAGACCACATCGGAAATATTCAAAGGAACTGCAACATGGCTTGGATATGCTTATCAATGTCTTCTCTAAAAGGTGAGATTGTTGTTTATATTATCATACCGATCATATCATTAATTAGCTTTTTTAAATATATGTATTATTGACCTAAATAAGCTGATGAAATACCACACAATTACTGTAACTGTGAAGCGTTATGTAAGATGGATACTTTTACAACTTAAAAAATAACCATGGTTTTACTATTAAAATAAATAAATAAATAAATATATATATATATATACATACATACATACATACATATATATATAGGCCTATATATATATTTATTATTATATAAAAAATACAAATAAAATGGTTACTATAGTCTAACCATGGTAAATAAATCATGCTAACCTAGTTTACCCATTGTATTTGTACAACTGTGGTTATACATTTGTAATCAATATATGGTTGCAACTTTTACTATAATACAACCATGGCTAATTTTCGTAATCATTGTTGAGGTCCCCTTTGTGTTTTTTATTTAGTTTTTTGTGTCAGTGTTTCTAGTTTTGTGAATATTTGCAGCACATGTGCTGTCAAACTGATGAAGACGTGTTCTTAATTTGCTGGCGTTTTTTCTATTTGCATGTGTTTTAAGTTGCAGCGTGTTGAGCTCTCTCAGCCACCATATAAAAACACATTGGCTGATACATCATCATCATTCAGCAAATGCAAAACTTATATCTAAATATGTAACACTTTGAAAATAAATGCACATTGTTCTGGAGTGTTAGGGCTTGTGTTTGACTGTTATGGTTAACAGCCATTTATTATCTGTGTAATTATAGTGGAACAAATGGCACATTTCTAATAGCTTTAATAAGGGTTATTGGCTAGCTGCTATTAAATGGGCCAGTTTGTGAAAATTCCCATATTTGACATCAATAAATAGAATGACAGTGTAGTGGTGTTCTTTGTCTATGGTTAAAGGTGAAATGTGTCATTTCTGTGCCACTATAGTAGCATACAGAAGTCATCCTTTTTTAAATCATAGTTTGTATTAATATTTTGAATAATATTTTTTTTTATAATTTTACTTACTATCAACAAATGGATCCTTATTGTAAAGTGTTGCATATCCGTCTTTGCTTCTGTGGAATATAAACGAAGATATTTTGTATATAGAATATATAATTTGGACATTTTCACTTAGGGTTGTACTCACTTTTGTGGCCAGCGGTTAAGACATTAATGGCTGTGTGTTGAGTTATTTTGTGGGTACAGCAAATTTACACTGTTGTACAATCTGTACACTGGGGCTGTGCAATTACTCGCATACACTTCTCATGAGTATCTCGTCAGTAAAGCCGGCTCCGTGATTGGCGGGAAATCTCCATCACCTGTTTTCAAATGTAGCGGCTGTTAATACACAGAACCGTAGTTCACTGACAAGCTAGGCAATATCGCAGATGAATCGCATTTCGATTATGAACACGATACTGCCAAGCTTGTCAGTTAGAGGATTTTCCACCAATCACGGAACCGGCTTTACTGATGAGATGCGCATGAGAATCGCATGCGATTAATTGCCCAGCCCTACTGTACACTCACTACTTTACATTGTAGCAAAGTGTGATTACTTAAGTGTTGTCACATGAAAAGATATAATAAAATATTTACAAAAATGTGAGGGGTGTACTTACTTCTGTGAGATACTGTATATTAAATAAAATATTGGTGAATAACAGATTTCTCAGATCAGGTGTTCTCAAAGCAGGCTTTTACGTTGGGCTGCTTTTGGATTTAAATATGTATTGCTGTTACGGCTGTCATCCAGTAGCCCTTGTCCTTTTTCATATAATTTAGAGATATGTGGGGAACTGTGAAGTATTGGACTCTTATGATGATGCTGATGGCAGTAACCCTGTGTGTCTCTCACAGCTATGCAGTTTCAGGATTGGTTACGTTCCCTGCGTTTCACTGGAGGAGATGGCAAGTCTGAAATGGACAATCTGAAGACGCTCCTTCCGTCTCTGCCCTCGTCCTTCTCTCTGTCCTCTCTTTCCCTCTCTCCGTCCTCTATCATAGGCTTAGGAGCGCTAGCCTCTCTCACAACCTACTGGCTGGTGACCAGACCTCGACCAATCCAGCCTCTGTGTGACCTACAGGCCCAGTCCATACCTGTGCAGGTAACTTAGTTGTTACTGCTAACCAAAACAAATATCTATCAAATAAAATCAAAATATTATGTGAAAAAAATGTAAAGGTCCTGCGTTTAATTTGTTTTTTGACTCTACAAAAGCGTGAAATACCATGTTTGCAGATATTTAGGAAACATTAGTTCACATACTTTCTCCAAAAACAATGCTACAGCCAGTTATTCTACTTTGAAATGCACGTTTTGTGTCAAAATCTTTTTGTTTTGGTTTGTGTGATTTCACCCACTGCCAGTTTAACCAATAGTATTTCCCCACCTCGGGTTGCCAGTTGGTGGAAAACACAGCGTATTGCAGCAATGGAAGCCAGCAAACAAACTGGGTCAGAGATCGCCGATTCTTCCCGACCTAAATGCCTTGGCGTCCATCTAAAAAAAAACTCTATGACCACAGGAATATTAAAACACTGTTAACTGTCAACTTACAGTGTAGGGCTACAACAAACGATTATTTTGATAATCGATTAATCTAACGATTATTAGAACAGTTAATCGTCTAATCACTGATTATTTTACTGGTTAATCAGTAGAATTTGATTGATTATTCAGATTTTGCATTTAGGTAAACATTAAGTTATTCATAAAGAGTTCAGATGCCATTTTTTTTTTTTTTTTTTTATAAATGCTTAGATGTAAATGTTGTTTTGCCAATGTTTATTTCTGTAGTATTGATAAAATGAGTTTAAATCTCTCCAGTAATTTCACTTTAATGGCAATGTATAGGTCCTTTCTCTATGCAATTCAAGTGAAATAACTGAACATAAATATAAGAGCGTGAGAAAAAAAATCACATTTTAGCAGAAAAATTCAGACGACACTTAGAGGCTTTTGCATCTGAACTCTTCAAATAAAGGTAACTTTAGCTTTAGAAAAGCAAATTGTGTAATTGCAATTATTATACAATTAATTGGTAACACTTTACAATAAGGTTCATTAGTTAACATGAACTAAGAATGAACAATACTTCTACAGCATTTATTAATCTTAGTCAATGTTAATTTCAGCATTTACTAATGCATTTATACAAATCACAAGTTGTGTTTTAACATTGGTAAATGCACTGTGAACTAACACGAGCAAACAATGAACAACTGTATTTGTATTAACCAACATTAACAAAAATGAATACATAAATATAATAAATGTATTGATCATTCATGTTAATTAATACATTAAGTAATGTTATCAAATGATACCTTATTGTAAAGTGTTACCAATTCATTATACAAAATAAATGTATTTGGCACACAAAATGAGATGACCGACAGAGACACTCGCATCATTTAATTAGCGATATGAAAAAGTAACTAAATGACATAAATCTGCCGAACATCTCCTTTTGTAAATCATATAGATAAGAAACAAAATTAAGGTAAGTGACAAGACGTTTTGGATAAACTATTTTATTCACAACATAATGTCTTAAAATATCTTATAGCAGGGGTCGGCAAGTAAGTTTGGCATCGGGCCAAAAAAACATGTGCCACTAGATGGCGGGCCAGAACATAGTCAAAGGATAATTTAAAAAATAATTATGAAAAATGCAACTAGAATTGCCTGAGACAGACAGGTGACATACTGTTACATTGTCTTTTGTAACTGGTAATGAGCTGTTACTCTGTGCTTAATCCTGTAGGAGGACAGTCATTAACAAAAAGCCGTGTGGCGGTGTCCGGTAGCCTATGTGAGCGGAAATTTCCCCTCCGCGCTCCGAGCATTTAATAATCACTCCACTCCAGCTCCGCTCCGGGTTCACTGATACCAGAAACACCGCTCCGCGTCTAAAGTATTTCAGTATGTTTGAAATATCACAGATCTGTTCATAACGTATATTAACAAATTAAATAAATAAAACAACAGGAGCGTTTCGAAGTGGCGAACAGTGTGCAAACTTTGTTCCTACCACTTGACAAGCTAATAACATGGTTGTCAGCATTAAAAGGTATAATTGCTGCTTTTGGTGCAAATTTAGTTTGTGATGAAAATAACAGTACGTTTTCATCAGTTATTTAACCTACGGATCGATGCAATTCTTACAGATTTCTGCTCATTCGAAATCACATACAGATGAAGTAGCACTGTCAGATTACATTTGATTGAATGCATTATTGAGAGAGCGATTGCGTGTGAACAAGTGTTGTAGTACTTTAAATCACAGATTCTCAGATATGCAAAAAAAGAGATTTTCTTGTAATAACATACTCCAATAATCTTTGTGTGTTTGCTTTGTTTACAGTTTTAATATCAATCTGATTTTTTAGGCATACGTAATGATAATTATTGAATGAAATGTCTTTTTAATGGAGAAATACATGAAAGTATAAATATGTACCAATATCAATCATTCTTGGTCATATAACACATCATTTATAGATATTACACATACTTATTTACAGGGAGATCAGAGCTGTAGACGCTCAGCTTTACTGACGGATGATAATCTGCTGGAGTTTTACTATGAGGACACAAAGACCGCGTACGACATGTTCCAGAGAGGACTGCGGATAGCAGGTCTGTGCGATTTCTCTCCGAAAGCTTTGAAAAGAGTTTGTATAAATATACAGAAAAACGTTTTGAGTGACTATTTCATCCATTGAGCACAGATGAATTCAATGGCTCCTCAGTTTTTCTGTCTTTTCATTTAGCGCAGTGCTCTGCAAGGCTTTCTCAGATCGATAATGCTTTTATCACATGCAGCTTCCTTCAGTGAATGGATTGTACAATAGTTTCTTGGTCGATTGCTTGAGTTTGAAGTGTTTTTTTGTGCTTGGATTCATGGAAATTAGAAAGCAGTTGTGATGAGACAAAAATAAAGATGGATAATTTTAGAACAACAGATGTACAGCAAGAAAGATTTCATTTTTAATCAGCTGATCTTTTAAAAAGACAATAGTGTCATTATTCAGCTCCAAGACAATAGAAAGTCATTAATAAACAAGCTTAGACAAGATGATGTGAACATACCTGTCAACATTTGGGTACCACAATACGGGAGACCGGGGGGGCGCGTCATGGGGGGGGATGGGGGAGGGGGGAATATTTTGCCAGGAATATAGACGTTTCCCCAATAACCGCAGTAAACAAAGCAGAGCAGCACCTGACTTTGAAGCATGCAGCGCCCATTGGGATTTTTTACAGCAAGATTAAAAATACAGGAAAATATTTAAACGGGATGATAGACAAATACGGGAGAACCGGGAAATACGGGAGGGTTGCCGGGTATGGATGTGAAGCATGTATAACAGCGGATCAGTCAGTTATTCAGCTCAGTAGCTAGTAATCATTATAAATGTATTTGACCACAGTATTTCACAGTTGACCAATCAGAATCAAGTATTCCAGAAAGCCGTAGTAACTAACAGTATTATGTTTTGTGCAGGCAGTGGTCCTTGTCTTGGCTTCAGGAAACCCGGAGAGCCCTATCAGTGGATCTCTTACACTGAGGTGAGAGCAATGCATGTTATAATGCATTTATTACTGTATAATAATCATGTAATAATCCAGCAAAAGCCCTCTGAGTGATTTTTAAAGGCAATGTGGTTGTTACAGGTCGCAGAAAGGGCACAGGTGTTGGGATCAGGTTTGCTGGCGAAGGGTTGCAAACCAAACGCACAGCAGTATGTGGGCATCTTTGCCCAAAACAGACCAGAGGTATATCATACACAGATCAATATCTGATTTCCTGGGCTGTTTGTGAACAGTTCTTCAGTGCATGGTATTTTAAAGAATTATGTTCAAAGTTAGTTTTTATCGTCTTAATCAAATTCACCATTATTTCTGCCTAGAAACATATGCATGTAACCGCTGATGTAAGACTTAAGTCTTTGATTGAAAATCTGTGATCTTTTGAGTCATTTAAACAGAAAAAGCATGACATTAAATTACTGAGAAATACTTAAGATCTCTAGGTCACAAATGTGTGACGTTGATCATGCGGCTCTGTACTAAAGGTCAGAAGAAACCTCTCCATCGTGACTATATTACTCTATAACATATATTTTATTGGAGTGCAGTATTTGTACTCCTGAGAAAATATTTGTGTTGAATTCAGTATCTTGAGAACATTTCACAATACGGTCCTAGTAGTTAACGTTAGTTAATGCCTTAAAATAAGTTAACATTTATAATAAATTGTTTAACAATGAATTAGTTAATCTGTGTTAATGTTAATACAAATACAACTGTTCATTGTTTGTTCATGTCAGCTCAGGTCAATTAAAAATATTAACAGGCACAACTATTGATTTTAATAATGTATTAGTATGTTGAAATGAGCATTAACTAATATTTATAAATGCAGTCGATTTTTTGTCATTCTTAGTTCACGTTAACATGTTGTTAAGAAAGGTGACAATATTGTCAAATGTTATAACAATCTTTAGGCTCTATTTTTAATTTTAAACTCAAGTGTTTGCGATTAAAATCACCAGAGAAGAAATCAAAACAAAAACACCACAGGTAACATGATCTTGCTATTTATCTTAAAGCAATTCAAAAAATAATGCCGCTTATCTTTATCATCAGGAGTTGCAAAACAGCTCACATTTTTCATGTGAACGTTTCACTCATTGTTATGCTGGTAATGCAATTTGTAATGAAATTAAGTATTTAATCAAAAAAAAATCAAAATAGAAGCATTTTCACCACTGGTCTAATATAATATGCATATTTTCACAAATCAGTTAAATCGCTGAATGCCTGTGAGCAAAGTCACATGTCCAGCCCTTACCAGCTGAGCAACTTCCACTGAGATGAAAACAGATCTCAGAGGTTTATTATAACTGGTTTCTAACAGTTCTCGTTTTGTTTGTCTCCCCGTGCTGGCTGCAGTGGGTCATTACAGAGCTGGCCTGTTACACGTTCTCTATGGTTCTGGTGCCTCTCTACGATACACTTGGATTAGAGGCCATGGTTCACATCCTTAACCTGGGTGAGTAAAAATAATAAAGCCTCAAAACGAAGCTGTGATGCTATATTTACAGCGCTTTTTGAGATCCGTCTCTCTGTCTCGGATGTCTCTCCAGCGGAGATCTCTATAGTGATCTGTGATAAGGAGGATAAGGCAGAATCTCTGTTGAAGAATAAGGAGAAGGGAATAACTCCCACCCTCTCCTGTCTGGTGCTCTTTAACCCCTTCAGCGCCGCCCTGCTGGAGAGAGGAAGGACGTGCGGTGTGGAGATACTGCAGCTCTCGCAGATTATGGTCTGGAATATTATCACAAAATAGCTAGTTACATTAATGAACAGTTGTTTTCAGTAGCAATTTCTGTAGCAATTTACATTTGCATGACTTGTTTGCATTCTCTCTTTGACCGTTACAATTAAAACAGGCTTTTAAGACTATTAAATGCAAATGATCTTAATAGATAAATTATTGTGATTGATTAATGTCTGTGTACGGAGTACTCCGTAGTTACTGGATGGTAAACATGGATGCCGTTTTTATGACTTTTGAGCTTTGAGATGTGATCCTGTTTTTCATAATGTATTGCCTTTAGAGTCTCTATTTGCTGGTCATAAAAACATGATCACCCTGGGACAAAAGGGTGTAGGATTTACTTACTATTTTCACTCAGAAATTGCGAGTGAAGTTCACAAAACAAACAAAAAAACTAAAAACCAGTAACGCATTGAATTAAACATTCAGTTTTGAAGTAGAAATACTGAAGTATTTGCTTGTAAAAAGTACTCTAATAATGTCTTATTTATAACTTTTCACAATGCAGTTAAAATGTCTGTATGTAAATGCATTGCAGGATCTAGGAAGAGAAAATGTAAAGCCTCCGGTGGTAAGAGCTCGCTTCTTTTTTCCTCTTTCAGAGACATTTTAATGGATGTGACGGTCTTAAGGTCTCTGCACACGGAGTCAAAAAAGTAAAAAAATAAATACGACCTCATGTTGTGTCAATCACATTTGCACACCGCCACCAAAACTTTCGTTCGTCAAAAATAATTTGGATCAGGTTCGATTTTCTGCGTTTTGGCATCCGTTGCATTCACTTTGATAGGAAGGGATGGAGAATATGACAAAACGGAAAAATGCATGTGAAAATTTCGGACTCCGTGTGCAAGGACCTTTGCTGTATTTATTCTTGGCTGACTTGATCTGCTTTATGCTCTGCTGTTGATATTATTGCGTATGGAAATGTGCTATTTCTAGTATGCAGACATGTGTTTTTGCATTAAAAATTGTGAGAGACAGACAGTGGTGTGAAAAAAGTTAGATTGAGCGATGCATTTTTAATTATTTTTTTTGAAAGCTTGTAGACTGCCAAAACATTTCAAAAGATGCAATTTGCATGCATAACTGTCAAAAACGTCCATCTAGCGCATGTTTCCATGAACATGACAGCGTGATACAGGGCCGGCTCACTGTGAACACTGAACTAGACTGTTTTAGGTATTTTAATTGGTTTGTTTTTGTATTGGCTTTAGCCTCCTAAACCTCAGGATCTGGCTGTGGTGTGCTTCACCAGTGGGACCACAGGTACACTATAAACCCTAGATGGGTTACGGGTCATTGTTTGATCTGTTGTAATACTGTGTTTAGTTTGTCACAAACTCCTTTATCCCTAACGTGACCATGATGTCTAAATATTAGGGTTTAGATGTGATTCTTTGTTTCATGTAGGAAAGCCTAAAGGAGCCATGATCACTCACGGCAACATCGCCTCCAACACCTCCTCCGTCATCAAGATCCTCGAGGTCAGTTCAGAGAGCTTTTAACTTCCTGTATGTCTGCTTTCTTTTCTTTCTTATCCCTTCCTAAACTTCATCTCTCCATAGCTTTCATCTTATCTTCTGCCCTGTTCCTCTTCCTTCTGTTTCTTCTTTAATACAGACCTTGTGTTTCCCATGAGACCTCTTTCTCTTTCAAGTCCTGTTTATGAGGCTCTTTGTTCCGTTTATCTTCAGGTTGTGTGTTAAAATGGCTTCATGCTGATCTCAAAAATGCTCTTAATGGACCTGCTACTGATATTTTGCTTGGGAGTGAAATCCTAAAACCTTATCAACTTGTCTAATTACAGCATTTATTGGCCATTTTAAAATACTAATGTTATATCATAAACTATTTATGTCATATTTTATATCCACACATGCCAGGGCTACTTTGTGATTCGTCAGGAGGATGTGTCCATCTCTTATCTGCCACTCGCTCACATGTTTGAGCGGATGATCCAGGTAAGCCCCCCTATTTTGACACTCTAGTCTAACTCATTCTGACTCATGTATTATCAGTAATTACCATTATTAATATAATTATTAACTTGTGCTGTCAAATGATTAATCGCGATTAATCGCATCCAAAATAAACGTTTTTGTTTACACATATATGTGTGTGTGCTGTGTATATTTATTATGTATATATAAAGACACACACATACAGTATATATTTTATGATCTATATTATTATAAAATATATTTAATATATAAACATTATTAAAACTTATTTTTCTTATATATATATATATATATATGCATGTGTGTGTATTATATATATACATAATACATATACACAGTACACTGTGTAAACAAAAACTTTATTTTGGATGCAATTAATCATTTGACCGCACTATTATTAACATAACATTATTATTTCATTTGAAGATATTTCCCTTGATTTCATCTGAAAAGTTCTGATGGAAGTAGGTTTTGATGAAATATTATATTTGTAATGTTCTGATGGTGTACAGTTACATTAATGACATTTATTAAAAAGTTACAGGTAAATCAAATCAAGTAGGTTTGTATATTAATCCTTATTAATGTAAATGTCTACATAAACATTTTTTAAATGTATAAAACTACATTCATTGAACATGAATGAACTTGAATAATAGTATATTTACATTGGAATATTTAAGATTTTATTTAAATGTTTTTGTAATCTTCCTAATGCAACATTTATTTGATGCAAAATACATTAAAACACTAATATTGTAAAATATGATTACAATTTAAGGAACTATTTTCTGTTTAAATTATTATTATTATTTTTGGAAATTGATGTATTATATTTTTCAGAATTATTTGATGAATAGAAAGTTCAAAAGAACAGCATTTGTTGAAATCATTTGCAACCTTATACGTGTCTTTACTGTCCCTTTTGATCGATTTAAATGAACATTAACCCAGATTATTAGATGTTATATCATGATTCATAATGCATAAATTAAATTAGCACAAAGTGTTACCTTTTGCATATTGACTGAAAACAAAAAAACACAGTAAGCATCATACTCTGTTCAGATTCTTGTCCTTTAGCTCATTTGCATCCTTGTTCTCTATTGTACCGTGCACTCTTTCTCTCTTCTTCAGGTGTCGATGTTTTGTCACGGAGCAAGGGTTGGTTTTTACCAGGGTGACATTTCTCTGCTGATGGATGACATAAAGACCCTGAAGCCCACCTTCTTCCCCGTGGTCCCTCGATTACTCAACCGCATCTATGATAAAGTGAGTGCTACACGTCAATGTTGGACACAAATGGAGAATAATGACTGTTAAATCACTCTGGCCTGTGTGAGTGTAGATTCTGGGCTCGGTTACGTCTCCGCTGAGGAGAGCCCTTCTTCATTACGCCGTGAGGAGGAAACAGGCCGAGCTGAGCAGTGGAGTCGTGAGGAACAACAGCATGTGGGACCGACTGATCTTCAATAAGATACAGGCACGTCTCTATCACATTAACCCCAAGCTGCAGTTATTGAAAGATCTGATGGAAAGCCCCCTTGTGGATATATAAGTGTGACATGAAGTGTGAGCGGAGCAAAATAAAGTCTCTTCCTTCCTTCATTCATCTGTCTCTCTTTCTTCCTGCAGGCCAGTCTGGGTGGAAACCTGCGGTTCATCCTCACTGCATCCGCTCCGATCTCTCCGACTGTCCTGTCCTTCCTCCGAGCCACCCTCGGCTGTCTGGTGAGTCTCTCCTAATAACTATTCAGTGTAATATTAAAATACTATAAGGCGTTTTAACACACACACACACACACACACACACACACACACACACACACACACACACACACACACACACACACACACGCATGTGTTTTCATGTAGGTTCAGCAAGGCTTTCATCATCTCATTGATCTGAAGGATTGTTGTTTACTGGTCACTAAAACTCTTTTAAGAATCAGTTTTGTCATTGAAGTAGCTGAAATTAAATAAATGAAAATCTGAAACTTAAAAATGAGAAACGTTGCTTTGGCAACTAACTGAAATGAAATAAGTGTAAGATGAAGTGTATAAATCACTAAAACTGAAATAAAATAAATCTAGACAGAAACACATTGGTAGCACTTTACAATAAGGTCTCGTTAGTTAATGCATTAAAATGAGGAATTATATTGTAACTTTATTTATTCATCTTTGTTAACATTAGAGAAATGCAACTGTTCAATCTTAGCTCCATATCAACTCAATAATATTAACAGATACAACTTTTGATTTTAATAATGTATTAGTTAATGTTGAAATTTACATGAACTAAGATTAATAAATGTTTTAGAATTAGCTTAAGTAGTTAACGAATGTTAACAAATGAAACGAATGTTCCTAATCATAACCCTAACCATATAGTAAGTACATGTAGTTAATTACTATTATTCAGTACTTGAATATATAATTACACTGGACAAGGACACCTTAAAATAAAGTGTAACCAAAAAACTAATACAAATCAGAAAAGCACATAACAAAATTACTAAAACCTAAACTAAATTTGAAATAAACAAAAAAATAACAATAAAAGCCAACCCCAAATATTAGTAAATAATATATTATTATGCTAATAATACAAAACTAGCACTGCTTGAGTGATGTGTGTGTATTGGTGGTATTCACCCGTATTGATTGTGATATTGACATTGATTTTGTTTAATATGGTTTCAGATTTTCGAGGGTTATGGACAGACGGAGTGCACCGCTGGATGTACCTTTTCTATGCCTGGTGACTGGAGTGCAGGTTTGTGTCCATGTATCTTTATAAGCCTGCTTTAGTCATGACTGGCTTACTGTTTACTAGTTTTGAAAAAGTAGTACATACGGATACCCATATGACTTGCTAGATTATCCAAAATGTGCAGTGTTTGACGTGATAGTTTCCAGTGTGAACACACAATAAGCCATATAATACTAATGTTGACTCGTGATCCAGCAGTTGTTCTGAGGAGTCATGTTAGCTGTGTGTCCGATGTGTTTCAGGTCATGTCGGAGCTCCTTTACCCTGCGCTATGGTGAAGTTAACCGACATCCCTGACATGAACTATTACGCCAAGAATGGAGAAGGAGAGGTCAGTATCTAGATCACTGTGGAAAATTAACCCACCAACCAAACAGGGATGCATTGTCTGCAATTAGGGGGAATTTTGGGCCTTATCTACCAGCAGTTGTGGAAAGTGACCCGTAACATGAGCCTTACACACTACGTGAGGAACACTTTTGTCAGATCGATGAGCTGAAATGAATGGACTTCCCTCTGTCATTTAACACTTTGATTGTGTGTTATACGTGTCAGATCTGTATCCGGGGTCACAGTGTCTTCAGAGGATATCTGAAGAATGAGGAGAGGACGGGAGAGGCGCTGGACGCTGACGGATGGCTTCACACTGGAGACGTGGGACAGTGGCTGCCGGTGAGACCCTACAGCTGCTTCACATCACTTTAAGTCATTATGGGCTGTTTGTATGCAGCATATATTTATCCTTTAAAGAGTTAATTCATTACAAAAATGGAAGTTCTGTTCCCTCAAGTTGTTCCAGTCTATGAGATTCTTTCTTCTGTTGAGCGCAAGAGAAGATATATGGAAGAACATGTTGCTGGTAGCCATAGACTTCCATAGTATGGGGGAAAAATCCTATGGAAGTCAATGGGTACCAGCAACTATTTGGTTACACACATTCTTCAAAATATAATTTTTGTGTTCAGCGGAAGAAAGAAACTCATACAGAATGATTTGAGGGTGCGTAAATGATGACAGATTTAAAATGTTTTGGGTGAACTGTCGCTTTAAGACTTTCTGAATGAGCCCCAAATGTGATCGTTTTCTGTCTCTCTGGTCTTTCAGAACGGGACTTTGCGCATTGTTGACCGGAAGAAGCACATCTTCAAGCTGTCCCAGGGCGAGTACATCGCTCCCGAGAAGATCGAGAACGTCTACACTCGCTGTGTTCCTGTTCTCCAGGTCTTTGTGCACGGAGATAGTCTACAAGTAAGTGTGGACACTTGAGTTTTGGGCATCAAGCTTAAATGGTAGGCCTGTCCTTCTGTTTTCAGTGCAGTGAAACTCACAGCAGTCTTGTGTTTCTCTGTGTTTAGTCTTATCTGATAGGAGTTGTAGTTCCAGACCCGGAGGTGTTTGTCAACTGGGCCAAAGAAAGAGGGATTGTGGGATCATATGAAGAGCTTTGTCAAAATCCTGTGAGCTTTAATGCCATACACAATACACACGAATGTATCTCCCTTCTAGGGACCAAGCTACATTAAAACATGCTCATCTCACTTGTGCTGTGTGCAATTTGTAATTTTTTAAGATATTAATAGTTTTAAAGGAGTAGTTCACCTGAAAATTTATAATTTGCTGAAAATGTACTCGCACTCAGGCCATCCATGACTTGTTCACCAATGGATGCTCTGCAGTGAATGGGTGCCGTCAGAATGAGAGTCCAAACAGCTGATAAAACATCACAATAATCCACAAGTAATCAATACAACTCCAGCCCATCACTTAACATCTTATGAAGGGACAAGCTGCATGTTTACAAGAAAAAATACAAGTTCATAATCCATAATATTGCTTTATTCAGTAAATAGTCTTCTTGTATGAATCAAGAGAGAAATATGCACAGATTATAAATGAAAAAAGTCTAAAACAGCTCTAACCAAATACGTTGGTAGATTTTGATGCGAGAGACATGAGGGGATGGGCTTTTTTCACCGGAGGAAGCGATATTATGGATTATGGACTCATATTTTGTCCAGAACCGATTTTAAAGTTAAAACACCTTGATAGATTTGTTTCTCACAAACACACAGCTTTTCACTTCTTCAGACATTATTTGATGGACTGGAGTGGTGTGGATTATTGTGATGTTTTATCAGCTGTTTGGACTCATTCTGACGGCACCCATTCACTGCAGAGGATCCATTGGTGAGCAAGTGATGCAATGCTACATTTCACTAAATCTGTCCTGATGAGGTTGAGTAAAATCTCAGCAGATGTTCATTCTTGGGTGAACTATTCCTTCAAACTGAATGACATTTCTTTCCGTCCCGTTTGACCGGCAGGATGTGAAGGAAGCCGTGCTGGAGGACATGGCGGCAGTGGGGAAGGAGGCGGGACTGAAGTCGTTTGAGCAGGTAGAGGAGCATTCTGGGTCATTTACAGCTTAACTCAGTTATCGCACATACAGTATGATATATGATTCATCATTCATTGTTTTTGTACAGTATGGAAATACATTTGCAAAGGAAGTCTATCTGGCCAGTGTTCATCAGCTTGTATTGTTGTTAAAGCACTTGCATCAAATATTGAAATATGAATTACTGCTGTTGTGAAGTCGAGGTTGGACTGCTTTTCAAAGCAGATTTATTTTTGTAATGCATTACCAGTGTAATTCCTGTGGGTGGAGCTACTTCCATGTTAACCAGGGGTCTTCAGCAGGGGTCTTCCAGTCATTGCTTGATTTCAGAGTCATTTTATGTAAAGAAAAAAAAAGACAAGAAAGGCAAAGTTTTTTTTTATGATTTTATACCAGTGGTTCCTAGGCAACTTTCCAAGTGGGGCAAAAGATGACATAAAATGATTTAAAATCAGAAAAAATATAAACATTTCCTAAAATAACTTTTATTTTAATAACTTATATATTCCTATAATAAGCTGTTTGATCTCTTTTGAAGAACCAGTCTTTTTTTTTTTCTTCTTCTAGCAATGCCAAGCTCTAAAATATTTGTAGTATAAATTTAATACAAATATTTGTACCTCTTAAGACCCAATAATTTTTTTTAAAGAAAAAATAAGTTTTTTTTTCATGTCTTTAAATTGTTTAGAGCATTTAGAATAATGTAAAAAAAACAATGATATTTCATTCATAAGTTATGCTATGTCCTCGGTAGAAGATATTGGGACTAAATTTCTTTAAAAGAATAAAGACATAAATGAGCATGCATAGGCAAAAAAAGTTATTCACCAATACATTTTTTTTTTACCAAACTTTGTATAAAGATGATTCTCAACTATGTTATAACAGAATAATTCGATATAACTTTTTTTTTCTTTCTGCAAAATGTGTGTAAAATGGCCAAAAACGGGTTTTCTCATTATATACAATCTATAAACTCAATCTAATTTACATATTCATGTGTTTTTGGGGCAACATGTAATAAAAAGTGTAATAATGGGAGTAATAATTGACAAGATTTTCATAATAATATATAATATTTCATAGAATATTGAAATATAATTTCTTTCCCTATTCATTTGTCTCCCAAAATCCGTAATAAACATGCTTTTAGTCCCGATGTCCTCATGAGGACATGTATGAAATCAACGTCCTGTTTTGTAACAGAAAGTCATATTTTGATTTGAAACCCCATAACATTTTCCCGAGATGTTGATTTATGATACACAATTTAAAATGTTTTATTCAAGCATATAAAGCTGGATAGTTTGATCTTGCTGCTCTGTGTTTATGAATATCCTCAGTTTCAGCTGTTTTCTCTCTCTTTCTCAGGTGAAGGACTTATATTTGCACCCTGAAATGTTTAGCGTGTCAAACGGCCTCCTCACGCCGACCCTGAAGAGCAAGCGTGTGGATCTCCGGCGGGTCTTCACCGAGCAGATCGCACAGATGTACAGTAAATCATCCATATAGACCTCACACGCTCTCCACAACACATTTACAAAGCCATGTACTCTAAAACATTTCAACTCACTAAACAAGCCAGATGCTACTGACAGGAAACTGTTCTCCATAGTTTATGATAAAGCCTTCACATCTTTGCTTCTCATGTAGTGATCTAGATTGGGTTTAAGGTCATTTTAGACCGCTTTGATCGTTTGAGGTCATACAGGCCTGATGCAGACACTCCATCCTAATACATAGTTCAGGAACATTTAGTTGCATTTTCCAAGATTTGGGTAGTGATGAACTTATTTTAATGAATAGCCTTTCAATCCGTGTCCAGATATTTTACAGTTTTGTAAGTTGCACCTCTAAAGAACTATCTGTATGAATTGTAATGCATCGTGTTGACAGATTAAATGACTGTTCATGTCTGTAAATGAGTGTTTGCAGCTGGTAGAGATGTACTGTATTTTATTGACAGAAGAATAAAGACAATGCCCTATTACAGTTTATCCTTTTCACACCACTCACAGCTGACAAAATCAGCTGATGTTGAAGCGCAGATCTGATTGGTTCGTGTGGATGTCAATCAGGAAACATTGTACTTTGGTAAAAGCAATTAGGATGTTGATCTGAGGGCTGTTTCATAAAACAAGTTTACCAAATAAGCCAGGTTTATTTCAGTTAGTCTGACTTATTGTCAGTTGATTTGGTTCAAAATAAGTCAGATTAACTGAAATAAACCTGGCTTAACCCGTTGCTTACAAGAATCCTTTACTGGTTCATTCCTAAGTAAATCACAATCTGGTCCAGACTGCAATGAGTGTACTAGACGTCATTTTGGATGAAAAGGGCAAGATAAAGGAGTTCATTTAAAATAAAATCAGGAATTTTCAGACATTGAGCCACAACCAATTTACTGTAAGGATTTTTTTAATTAAACACAACAGCAAACAATTTTACAGACGAAAAATGCACACATTTTTGGGAATCGTAAGGCTGTGGTCCAGAGAAAATGTTTTAGATTATTTCAGAAGTCAAACATTAATTTCTCTTAAAAGCAAAGCAGGGGCCAGTTTCATAAAACAAGTTTACCAAGTAAGCCAGGTTTATTTCAGTTAGTCTGACTTATTGTCAGTTGATTTGGTTCAAAATAAGTCAGACTAACTGAAATAAGCCTGGCTTATTTGGTAAACTTGTTTTATGAAACCGGCCCCAGGAAAGTAAAAACGTTGTTTAATGCTTACATTAAGTTGCTTGGTAGATGCTTTATCCAAAGGGACTTGCACTGAATTGGTTTACATTGGACCACAGAGAGCAACATAACCTACTGTAAAGGCACATTTTAAATATTAATGTCAAACCGAAACAATCCTTTGTTTATACAATCAAGGCTTTTCCAGTTTAAAAACGTCATAGTGATTGTCAGTAACCGATGCCATTCACATCATCGACATAAATGAGATGAAAATGTGTGGCTTAAATAATTGGCCCTTGTGTATTATGGCTGTAAGACTACTGGTAAATATATATAAACCGGTCTTTCCTTCATTAAAAACACAATGAGCACAAACACAGGTCAAATACAACAACAACAACAACAAAAAAACGATGAAACATTTTCACTTGTGTCAGTAGAGGGAGGCAGAGTATCATTTAAATGCATGTAATTCATCACAGAATCCCCACCAGACTAACATGATATCTGTTAACACAATCTGTGTAACTTATTCCAAGATACCAATCATCAACAATTCTCTGCACTATTCCAGTGTTACACTATTCTTTAAAAAGCTGAAGAAGATACTATTGTAATGTTTAAACTCTACGGAAAACAAATCATGTACAAAAAACTAAGCTTTAGCATATTGTAATTTGAATATTAATTTGGCCTGTGGTGAATGGGAAAGCTTTAAGATACACATGTAAAGTATCTGTTAGAAACTCAACCGTTGGTCAGTTATAGTGACTGCAATAACTAAGAACTGACAAGACTAGAAACAACTAAACACAGGAAGTTTGATCAATAAAAAGTAACTGGAAAAAAAGAAAAGGTAATTATTTCCAGCTGAGAATCTAAACTTGATGCTAATATGAGAATCTGAACACGTTTAAACATTCCTGTTTTTACAGTATCATTAGTGTTTTCTGATGGCTTTATGTCAAAAAGATATTCAAAACAAGACTTCTACATTATCAACAAAACATTACAAAAACAAAAAAAGCAATAAATTAAATGTTGATGTGACTTCATTAAAACATCGGAGTAAGACGTGTGTAACAGGATGTTTTCCGTCTCAGTCGTCGGCCACGATGGACAGCGCGCGTAACTCGTTCAGTTTGGCCTCGTTCTCTTGCTTTCTCTGTTCATCGGTCAAACCGCCCTGATCAATCTGATCCGTCAGTTCAGTGAAGATCTTGTGCATCTCTGTAAAATAGGCCACCTGACAGAAAACAAGAGGAAAGAAGGGTAAATAACACTTTCCCTTTAAGAATGATATTTCAAACAGGAGTTCTTCACCTTTACAGAACAATGTTCAATTGCGATCAAGTAAGCCTCTGAACAACTTCCTGTTTCTTTGTCATTTTACGCCAAAACACAAAGCTACTTGGGGGAATTAATGTGCATTAGTGGTGTCATTTTTATATATCTTATCTTCATGGTGGGAAAGTAGTTTTGCAGTTCAATATAGTCTTAGGATCTTTGCACACTAAGTATAAAATTTTCACACATTAAAAAATAAATAGGACCTCACGTTGTGTCAATCATGTTTACACACTGCCTCTGAAACTTTCATCCGTCAAAATTCAGACCAGGATTGATTTTCTGTGTTTTCGCATCTGTAGCTAGTATTTTGATAGGAAAGGATGACGAATACATAAAAATGTATACGAAATTTTCAGACCCCTTTAGTCTCATAAACTGGCTTATTTAATAGCATTTTCTGGAAATCTTAATAACTATCACATAAAATGTATACAAACAGTTAACATTCACAAATCCAGCTGTATATGATCAATACCACCTAAAATCTGACATGATTATAATGGACACGCCCCTAAAAGTCAAAGCCACTCCCCTTCACAATGACACACCCTTTGAGCTGGAAAGTCAGACTCCATAAAACCCCAAGATTCCCTACTGTGATGGTCTTCATCATGTAAATATGCTCATTCTGACAGGACACAGCCCAGTTTAAACTAAAATAGAAAATGACTGCATATCTGAGGCCTTAATTAGTACGTGAAATCACTTTATGCTAAATAAAGAAATAAACAAGGGATATTCTTCACTCCCGCTTATACAGGAAAATGCTACGGCACAGAGATAACGCTCGTGGGTCTGTGGGTAGCAGGTGACCCTGATCTTCTGCGATCGCTGTGTGAGCGAGCAAGTGTCGGCTGAAAGCTTTCTTGACAAGTCCCACCCCTTCTCTTCCCCCGGCCCGTGAGTCAGGGGTCCCGCGAGAGACGCTTTGATGATTAATAGCCTTTAATCACATTACAAGACTCCAGGAGGAGTGGGCCGCCATTGAAGGCGCTGGGAAATACAGCTTCTCGGCTCTCAAACCCACACACAGCACATTTATTCAAGCTGCTTACTGTATGTGCGCTCGCAAACAAATCCACATCTACTATGGCCTTAAAATCCTGTGAGGTAAAAAAACAACAAAACATTCTCAGGACAATACGAGTGGTGCAAAGCTCATGCTACAGTATGTGGCTGCTAAGGTTTTCAAAGCGGTTTTTAGCTTGTGGTTGCCAGGGTGTTCTGAATGGTTGCTAGGTTGTTTCTTACTGGCCCAACTCCAAGTTCCCAAAATTTTTAAAAAAAAAAATGTAATTCCTGTCATTTACTCATGTTGGTCCAAACCTGTATGACTTGAAAGAAAATTCTGACAAATAAAGTAAATGGAGTTCAAGACATAATATTTAATCATACTGACTTCCATTATACAGACAAAACAAAAAACTAAATTAAACAAAAACTAAATAAAGGTTTGTTCAAATCACTGCCCCTAAATATGAGCAATAATAAAAGCGATACTTCATTTAGCAATACCGCTATGAATGTTACTGAAAAGCAGAGGCCATAAAAGCAACGTCTGAGAGGAAAAAGGTCCGTCTTTCACATGAGGCGATCAAACTGAAAAGCCATATCCTCCTCTTTGGTCTTGTTATCAAGAGATACGCAGCAGAATTTCGATTGATGAACGCAACTCAACTCCTTGTTCACACAGGAGCCATCGGTTTAGACACCCACGGATTGCAAAGACACTTTTTAGGGTTTTTGTATGGCAGATGTATAAATGCGGCACCAAACACTGTGATGAAGCACATCTCTTTTGAATAGATTGTGTAAACTGCCTCTGGGATTGCTCGAAATGACTTCAGACTCTAATCAAAGACTCCACGCTGGCCGTCAGTGGCACTCTGTGATCTATGAGAGGCCAGTTCCTGCCCAGTGCTGAATGGAAGCGGATACTGGTCTGTCCTGTTTATGGTGGTCTCACCACATGAAGAGCGGAGAGGGGATCTGTTTGCCATGCAGCACGTGGGGCTGGAAGGAAAACTAGTTCAGAGGAAAATCCGCCTTGGACCTGTCAGAGATCAATCAAAACAACCAATGAATGATGCCGCCACACACAAGCTAAAACGCAGGTACGGCACCGTATTTATGTCTCGGCTTCAGGCGGCACACCCACGGACCGTTCATGAGCCGTATGAAACATGTTGCAACGACAGGAGCTTTCTCGAAACGGCAAGCTCCAATTTGATTGGTTGGTTTGACGCAGCTTTTGGTAGTCAAGGCACTCGGTCTGTACTCAAGATTCAAGTTTGCGTAGTTCATGACATCACAGGTTTCAGTAGTTTAAGGCAGTTAGTAGCAAGAAAACATGGCCTCCTCTGTAACTGCCCAATCCTGCTTTGATTCAGAGTTAAGTCCATTAAACAATCGGTACTTATTACTTTCAGATGGAAGGATATTCTGACCGCAAAATCAACACACATTTCCAATCATTCCTTTGCTGCTGTCTGTTTGTGGAGACAGCTGCGCCATGATTCGAACGAGATACCACACCAATCTATTATTGTGGTTTCGATTTTAGATTTATAGCTCTTTAAAAATCACACACAGAAAAAACTAAATCAACTGTGGTCATCATCGAACACATCATCCAGACAGACCCTTCCTGTTTAAGCGGGTGATTCTTGACCAGAAAAAGCTTCAAAGGGAATTAGTATTTATGCTTCTGTCACACACACAGTAATATATTCTAAACACATGGCTAATTAACTAATTAAACACACAAATGCACAAATTGTGACACACACTCTACACTGTAAGCCACAGACGTTCAAATTGAGTTTGTCTACACATTTAGCATCACGTCAGCCTCAGAATATAAATAACCAAGCTGTAAACACACGGCTGCCTATTAAGCGACAATAAAGTGAAAGCAAAATTTGGTAAAATGTCAGCTTTGGAATGGAAATCCATTTGGACCAATTACTGAATTTGTAAAACTGTCTATTCATCCATTCTCCACACCACTTGTCCTCTATAGGGTCATAAGGATGCGGGAGCCTATCGGCCGAGGCTAGGAAATACTCCCTGGATGGATGGCCAGTCCATTATATGGCTAAAGCTAAAGTACACTTTCCTTGTTCACATTCCACTGCAGCTTGAGGAGATTAAGCTGATGTCTAGGACAACAGCATGTGTGAGTAATTTGGGTGCTCTAAAAAAAAAAGTCCAATAGGTAGTGTGAATACACAGTATGAGTCCATCAGTGCTCATGGTCAATAGAGAATACTCCATTGGAAATATAACAGAACACGGAAAATGAAGTATTGCCAGGCCTTAAGAAACACAGACTTACACGCATTCATATTCACACCTACTGACAATTTAGTGGTTCCAATTCAGCTGACTTGCATGTCTTTAGATTATGTGGGAAACTGAAGGAAGCTGGGACTTGAACCTGGGACATTCTTTCTGTGAGGTGGCAGTGCTACCCACTGAGGCACTGCGTCCCTTGTAAAGTTGTTGATATTGTAAAATTACTTTGTATCCCAAAAATCAATGGTACTGCTGGATTAGGTCTCAAGCTGTTCTTTGGCATTGTTGAATTTGATGTGCCATCTTTAAAACACAAAGTATTTATCTTAATTCTAGCACTCTGTCTAGTTCAGGTGTTTCCAAACCTGCTCCTGAAGAAACAAACTACCATCCTGCAGGCTTCAGTTCCAACCCTGAACACCTTGATTAGCTGGTTCAAGAGTGTTGGATTAGAGTTGGAAGTAAACTCCCCAGGATGGTATCCATCCAGGAACAGGGATGGCTGCTCCTAGTCCAGCAGTTCCTGAATACCAGAATGTGTCCTATGTAAATGCATAGCAGGGTGACAATGGAATGATCTGTGTCATTCACTTAGAGTACATAACCATGGGAGCCAGCTTTTGCTGAATGCACTCAGTGTAGACACAATGCATGTATTGTTGAACAGGTTTAGATCATTTCACAGCACTGAAACTATGCTTATTAGAGTAACAGTAACAAATCGCTTTCTCTTATCATGCGATAGTGGTTGCACCCTTCCTATTGGTGTTACTGGACCTTAGTGCTGCCTTTGATACTGTCGACCACATCATTCTCTTGGACAGGCTCAAAAATTATGTTGGAATTACTGTGATTGCATTGGCTTGGTTCAATTTGTCCTTATCTGACCATTATCAATTTGTAGCAGTAAATGAAGAGGTATATCAATCAATTCAGTATGGAGTACCGCAAGGCTCAGTACTAGGACCACCATTGGTTTTCACCCTGTACTGAAGATGAGGTTTGTGAATATATTTTGTATGCGTCCAAAGATTTTTCACTCGTATGAGAAGTCAAGACTGATATCAGTGGCTTCTGGGAAACAAGACGGCATGTGCAAATTTGGCTAATTCTGAGGCCATCCAGGATGTTTGTGCATGCATCTTTCTTTAGGCCAAATTTCTATTTGTCCTCATCCCCTGATATTAGGCTGTGTGTATGTATGCGAATGACTCAGCAGGATGAGGGACTCTCAGCAGGACTGAATGTTCGGTGAGTCAAACTGTGTACACTCCAGGAATACTGGAAACACAAACACACACTGTCTAATGTGAGGTCCATCAGATAAAAAGGCTGACAGCGTCTCCACACCGCACCTATAGTAAGCAGTCTCGGGAGTCCGCCTACACCCTCCTCTACCTCGTCACAGAGAGTTGCTGTTGGTTGACTGTGTCTTGGAGTATGTGGGTGTTGGAGGTATGGCACTCCGGGTTACTGAAACGGGTTGATGAATGAGACTCGGTCATCTGCTAGGCTCGCTCTCTCTCTCTCTCTGCTGCCCATCTGTTAGCTGAGAGCTCGAGGAAAGACTGCATTTCAGGCCCAATCTATGATCAGCTTAAAACATTCATGTGTTCATTTATTTATAACCTTTATTTTTTTCCACAGAGCACCCACATCTGGTTTTCAATAGAGCAAATGACAAAAGCGTAGCATCACAAAGTGTTGCTACACAAAAACAATCACAAAAGACTGTTGTCTTCATAAAGTTTGCAATGGTTTTAGCTAAAGGAAGTTTGATGTTGTTCCATCTATGACATTTACAAGCTGAATTCAACTACTGTTTACTAGTCCATACTGGTGAAGGCAAAATCAGCTACTAGATGACTCCAGTTATACAAATTTACATCATGTTATCAAATAGATAGTTCCAGTTCTGATTGCTCAATAGAGCGCAATAGTCTTTCTGAAATACATATAAGTGATGATGTACAGTAAGACAGTAATCTTTGTAAAAATAACTGACTGGTTCATCAGCCACTTTTTTAGCATTACCGAAAGGTTAAAATATTATCATACAGGTTTTAAAAGTTTTTTTTCTCTTTTTCTCCTCGCAGTGATGCCATTAAATATTTTTGGTTCCTTAACCTTTCAGTGAACAGTTCTTAAAATAACCAATTTTTCTTAGTGTGAAGAACACTTCATAATCTAAAGAAACTTTTTACACCGTAAAGAATGGGTGATTAAAGGGTTCCATGAATGTTAAAGGTTCTTGATGGAACCATGACAAAAAATAACCTTTATTTTTAAGATTGTCGGGATGGAATTGAGATGCGATGCATGCCAGTTTCACACATGCATGCCCTACACGAGCAGTACAAGCTACCAATCGATTTGTAAGCTCACTGTGTGTATGACGGCATTGTTTGTCGTCATGAAGGCTGTTTCCTGTTTGGTTAATCCTTCTCAGGCTAATCAGATAACACAAAATCAAACCTATTAACACTTGACATTCACATTAGAATCATCTACTAAATTAAGTAAACGTAAAATTAGCAAAGAAAAATGTGACCACTTAATTTAAACTTTCTAGAAAGTAATGCATACTACGTGGGTAAATCTCAAAACCAGTCAAAAACATTTCAGATGTAAAATATTCTCATTTTTTTAATTATTGTAATATAGCAAAAAATTTTTTTATAAATGTAGTTATTAGTCTTTATTCTAAGAAAATGATAAATAGTAAATTGTATGAAAATTATTATTATGTAGTTCATCTGTTATACCGGACCTATAACAACAGTGCATGTTCAAGTAGACAGTTAGGAGAGGCTCTCTCTCAAGATGCCATTTTCTGGGAGATCATAGGGCACAGGATCAGGTCCTAACAGATCTCGACTGGCCGCTCTGCCCTGAGCCGTGAAGATTATGCCTTTTAAATATGTGATTAACCCACCAAGAAAAGGCCTGCTTGGACTATTCAGCTTTAACACCAGCTCACAGTTAAGTCAGTGTTGTAAAACACTGTGTAAAATAGGTTATATCCACCGTACTTACAGGATATGTTTGACTCAAGAGGCAGATGACAGCAGAGGTGATCCATTAGTTTAAAACTTACTATTGTTTATGCTTCTTAATGCAACTATGTTAAAGTTTAAGTCCATCATATGTGATGTCTGACTAGACTGCATTATCTCCACTTATACACACACAGGTGCACCAAAAAGCATTTGGACACCTGTAAGAATATGAATTCATTATTATCCAGCAAGCCAGGAATGGAGTGATTGTTAAAACAGAACAAAACAAAAAGTCGCTGAAGTATGTATATTGTTTTTTTTTTTTTTTTTTTGGGGGGGGGGGACTCTGTACAGATACACATGCAAAATAACATCATGACATGGGAATAATATTAACATCCTAACACTGAAGATGTCAGAGAGGGGGTAAATGCGTACGTCCTAAAGACGGGACTGTGTGTTGACTTGGCTTTTCCTCTTTTACTACATTCATTAGATTCTAATGTTTAGCTCTCTCTCACACACACTCTCCTTAAAATAACACACAGACTGAGCTGTGGACATAAGCAGGCAGGATTGTGGGGGTTAATCACATTAGAGAGAGGGGAAGTGTGTAGAGTGAGACAGTGTGTGAGCGCAACAAAGGAGTGTTTTTGTGTGTGTGTGTGGTACTCTGGGTTAATCACATTAGATCTGGGTGGAGGGAGCGTAAGCTTTAACATTTACTACTGTGCATGTGAGGGTGTTTCTTCAAACTTGATTTTTATTGATTTAGACTTATTAAAAACACATTTTTAGTTCAACTTTTTGTTAAATGAATATCATATAACATTTTACCATGACAACTTTAAAACAGTCTTTTATGCATATATTTTGTTAAACCCTTGTCTCAGACTTTTGTCGAACTAGCCATAAATATTTGATTACAGCCAAAACACTGAATTTTGATATTATTTCCTTATTTTTATACATATTCATGTAAAATACGTAAACAAATGTTTTGTTTGTGTAGATTCATAAGTAAACCATCCAGGTGTTCGTTCAACGTATTGAAAAATATAAAATCAATCAAGACATTTGTGTCCATCCAAACACCTTCATCAGTTGTAAAAAAAATGACTCTGGCAAATATCCACAAAAGTCACATGATCAACAGACCTATAACGTGATAACTATTTTTGTCTTATAAATATCAAACATTCATTTTGCCATTAATTGTAATAATCCAGTGATATTTGTCTGACGACAGCCAGTGCTCCAGACAGAGATCTGATCTGATCATCATCAGTCTGTCTGAATGAAATGAAGAAACAGAACAAACTGAGACAGACTAAATCCAGAAGAACTGTGGCAACGTCTCCGAGACGCTTCAAGAAACCTCCTGCAAAGCTCTACAGTACTGTTAAAAGATTTAGGCACTTGTGTAAAAATGCTGTAAAATGAGGATGCTGTCAAAATTATGTCATAAATAGATTTTATCAATTAACTTCTATTAGCTAAATTAAATCAACATTTGGTGTGAGCATCCTTTGTGTTTAAAGCAGTGTATGCCCTCGGTGCACTTGCACATCATTTTTCAGGGAGCTTTGCAGGAGGTTTCTTGAAGCGTCTTGGAGACGTTGCCACAGTTCTTCTGGATTTAGTCTGTCTCAGTTTGTTCTGTTTCTTCATGTCATTCAGACAGACTGATGATGATCAGATCAGATCTCTGTCTGGAGCACTGGCTGTTGTCAGACAAAAATATCACTGGATTATTACAATTAATTTTTCAGTATTTTTGATCAAATAGATGCAGTCTTGATTAGCAGAAGAAACTTCTTTACAAACATAAAAAATCTTACTGATCCCAAACTTTTGAGCGGCAGTGTGTATATATAATGGAAATCCAATGTGTATGTGTGACTGAGGAAGACATTTTTTGTGTTGTGTTTAACAACATATAAAAGTATGTTCCCAGAAAATCCATGATATGGCCCACGTAACTGACATGCTGTATTTTTTAGTTATTTTGCGTCTGAGCTGGGTGCATATGCTCACCTGAGCTCGTATCAGAGCCTCAAAGCTGGGCTGAAAGTAGTCGATGCGGCTGTTGTAGAACTTGGGCATCTCGTCCAACAGCTGCTTGTTCTTCGCTTCAAAGTCTTCTCTGACGGGCTTCAGCTCTTCCCTGGCCTAAAAGCAAAACACACACATAATGCAGCAATGAATAAAACCAAGACTACTGCCTACTCCAGAATGACTTGCCAAATATTAAAGCATGCAGTTATGGTGTGTCCTTAGAATAATAACAAAAAAATTGTATGAGGCCAGGATATTTTCAAGGGTGTGGAGGTGGGGAAGAGTAATGTTGATGATGCAATACCCAATCAGCACAGCGGAAGGGAGGGGAAAGCAATCTATAAGTGCTGACCTCTGCTAGGATATGACCTGCTTTCTATATATGACACAGGCCGTGTGTAAATATGATTGCACTCACACTATCAGTTCTCCTATCCTCGACGGCCCTGCGGAGTCCTTCAGTGTGTGTGTGGGCGATGGGCTGTACATGTATGTTGAAGTTTTTCCAGGCAACCGTCTCTATCTGTTTGCGCATGTACAGTCCTTCACGTGTCAACATATACATGCATAATGACCCAGAAGTGTGCAACAAAAAGAACAAACAATTATTGTTTGCTCACATTCGCTGGATCATGTTACCGTGCGCGAGTGAGTGAGTGTGTGTGTGTGTGCGAAATCCAATTATCCCGCAGTGCGTGTTGAGCGCAGCCTCTTGAAAAAGTGCAGCCGAGTTGAGAGGCTGTTTCTCTTGCGTGGGTGAGTTCGCTTGCATGTATACATGTGCTCTGAATATTTCTGTGCCCATCCAGCGCAGCTTCTTTCACTTGTTGCTGCGTGCTAAAAAAATCCCACCAGAACTGTACGCGAGTGGACGGATGATAATAAACCCGATGACTCTTGAGGTCCAGCATACTTGACTACAAGCATCCACTACAGGAAGATGTATAAAGACTACAGAAAAACTGTGTTGTGTGAAGTGTTTCGTAGTTCAGGTGGATTTGTGTCTTTTTGAGCCCCAGTTAAAGTCAATATGAAGTCAAAATGGTGCTGCAAGGATGATGTTTTTTGGAGGTCGAAAACCAGAAATTAGCTTTTTACCACTTCCGGCTTTAGTCTCAAAGTCAATGGTTTTTTTTTAATAGGTTTTTGGATAAATGCCTGAAATAAGGTCACTTTCACAGCCACATTGTGCTTGTAACCATGTTAGAAACCCAAACATTCAGGAAAAATTATATATATATTTTTTTTTGTAAAGATAGAGTTGTTGGAGGCTTAGTAATGTGACTTTGAGGTCATGTGACCTTGGTGTCGTTTGTTTATAATGTAGGTTTAGCTCATTACTTCTGCCGATTGTATTTTAGCTTCAAAATTAAGTTTGTGTTAATTTGTGAGGAGTATCATGATGAACAAAATGTGTAAGAATCATAAACTTTTTTTATTGATCACAGATCTTATTTGCTTTCATAACACACATTCCTGTTCTTATTGGAACCAATATCCCGTTTCACTCAGAAATATGGCATGTCATAGAAGTAAAATGAGTTCTGAATATCATTTCATGTGGAAATTTCATGAGGTCTGATAACAAAATTGATGCAGATATGTGCAACAAAGGACAAAATAAACACTGTCTTTAAAATAAAAAATACAATATGATCTTTGGTAATTTATGTGCTTAAATAGGGGTATGACAGGACGTAACATTATGTGTTTATATGAGCATATGCTAATTTTGGAATAAACAACCGTACGGCAGTAATAGTGATCTACTACAGCAAAATATGGTGTTAACTCGATGCATATTATGTATTAAAAATAGCTGTTTTTAGTCAGCAGTTATATGCCATATGACCTTTTTGATATGTTTGTAGTGGATATGGTTTTATATTCTATAGCGCCTCATACACAAGGTGAATTTTAAGACAGAAGCTCAGAGATTAAATAAAAAAAAAACTTGTCCCAATGAACATTTCGAAAATTCACACTCGGAACAAACAAGCCTTAAGATGTGATATTTATCCATATATAAGGAGCCAGAATAAACCTTGTGAAAATAAGCAACTGTATGTGGTCTATTAAGGCAGAATATAGTGTGATGAAGGCAATGAAGTGCATGGTAAAATATTTGCAACTCATTATAGCAGCAGAAGGAATGAATGCCCCATCTTCGAGTTAAAAACAAAATAATCTTTTACAGTTTATTTACTGTAGATTGTGCAAAAGCATTAGCGGGGCATGTCTGAAAAAACAAATCTGTAATTTTATTTAAGGGTTACATTTAATTTGAATGTGTCCTTGTTACAGTGTATTTACACAAATAAATACTGGGTAATATTCATTAACATGTACATATCAAAGGGTTATGGTTTGGTTTTTTATTTACTGTTTATAGTAAATACATTTAATGTGTAACAAGGTTGCATTAAATTAAAATGTTACCGATTTGATGTCAATCTTTCCCTATTAAATTAGACAAGAGCTGTATGTTTTATCTACACAGAAAACAGCTACCTGGGGCGTTACCAACATGACCGCTGAGTGAACTAACTTCAATTAAAGGATTTCTGGTATTAGTAGGCGATAAGTCACTCATCGAATAATGAATGGCTGAAATTGCGACGCTGTCGGAAAGGAAGCCCTGCCTTGAATGGAAGAACTGGTTGTACCTGATGGAGTTTGACCATGATGGGCCCCGTCTTCTCTTTTTCTTCATATTTCTCCACTTTAGACTGGAGTCTCTTATAATCTTGAAGAGCCTGTTCCCTGCGTTTTACCGCCATGTTCAGACTGGGAAACACACTGCTGTACCTGCGTACACACAGCACAGACAGAGAACATGATCAGTGTGCACATAACACAGACATGCATTACAAGGCAAATCATTAAAGGGTCACAGTTCACACAAAACTGAAAATTCTCTCATCGTTTTCTGATCCTTAAGTTGTTCAAAATCTGTATGAGTTTCTTTCATCAGCTTAACACTAATCATTTAGTTTAAAGAATTTGTGTTACCAAACAGTTGATGTTCCCCATTGACTTCCATAGTTATTTTGTTTTGTTCATACTATGGAAGTCAATGGGGACCAACAGATGTTTGGTTACACACATTCTTCAAAATATCTTCTTTTACATTGCACAGAAGAAAGAAACTCATAAAGGTTTGGAACAACTTGAGGGTGAGAAAATGATGAAATTATTTTCAGTTTTGGGTGAACTATCCCTTTAATAAGACAAAGACAAATAACACGCCAACAACGTCACTAGCAGAAAAATATTGTATAAATTGTTCATAAAATCATTTGTAAATTTTCACATTCAAAGATTTACACAGATATTTGCCATGTTTGCGTTATGTATGTAATGCCATGTAATATACCTACGTCCTACGTCATCCGCTGGAACGACACTCGTGAACGAGCGGAACTTAAAAACCGAAAGCTAGAGATTACGGTTTATAACGTTTTAAATATGGAGGCCATACAAAGTAAGATTTAGTAGTTTTTGTTGTGGGGTGTACTCATTTTTGTCACCCTTTTGAAATGTGTGTATGAAGTTATATTATTAACTTACATTTATATTAAACAGATGTTATATTAAACATTTAATTTAGTCAACATTTTGTTCAGAGATATTGTTTAAATTTTACTTTTCAGGGGGTGTACTAATTTACGCTGAGCACTTTCTTCTTTTATCCAAAGAAAGAAACTCATAAAGGTTTGGACAACTTGAGGGTAGAAAATGATTAAATTATTTTCAGTTTTGGGTGAATATCCCTTTAATAAGACAAAGACAAATAACATGAACAACGTCAAAGCAGAAAAATATTGTATAGAAAAATAATTTTTAAATTTTCACATTCAAAGCAATCAGACCACCACAGACACACTAAAAGATTAAAATCTTCTCAAAAATAACGACAAAACATAGATTTAACAAAAGTGCTGCGATGTGACCAAGATAAGTGTCCATGACAAGTTTAGAGTAAACTCAGTTAGTCTAGACAGTCAGCCTCTAAAGGAATTACCCCAACAATTAGCTCATTGATTTACAATTACTAATATCAGTTTATCAGTTTTAAAAACGCAACATGAACACTTGCCTCTCTGCTGCCCCCACCAGCTCTGGAGGAGCCACTGCATTTTCACAACAGGTTGATAAAAAAATCATGTAGTGTGTATGAGGCATGCTTGTCTGAGGTTTGCATTTATTGTTTGATCTTAGCATGGTAGCCACAATGAGGGAGCGAGTCGAGCGACCAGCCATACTGCATTTTCTAGGAGTCTTCATCTTATAAGTTCACATCATTTTAAAAATATCTATTCATTCCTTTAGGTGTTAAACTTGCTTTCAGCGAAACACTACAGTGTTTCATAGTCTACGTGGAGAGGGAAATCAATAGTGTGTGTTGAACAACAGCAAACCACAGCGTTTGTTCCATGACAAAAATCGTTTAATAATGTGATGAGGAGGTTCATGCAGCATTAGCCCATTTTAACAGGATCACTTAATTACAGCCACACAAATGGCACGGAGGCATTTCACTTGGATTCTTTTATTGTTTCTTTTCCAAATGAAAATATAATCTCTGGGTGAGAAGCCTGGTCTCAGGAAACTAAAAATAGGAAAACTCTAAACTGTAACTTAGCAACAGAGTCGGCCGCTTTGGTTTGAGGCCTGACTGCGTTTCGACTTTGCATCGCCTGGGAGCACTGAGGAACAGTACAAACACATGACCCACACCGTTTTGCTTCTTTGTAACTACTGAAAAAAGCAACTTACTTTGCAAAAGCTACAAGCCTTGAAGTAGGAGGACAGTTTTAGGGTCAAGGAGCTATAAATGTATGTTCTTATGTGCATTATTTGGGGGATTTAGGTGAAGAAACTGTAGGTCTTCTGCAGTTGACGCATATTCAGTAGGAGAAGATGCGATGCATAAAGTGGCCTGCGGTTAAACTGAAATGGCCAACGATGCAGCCTAAATTGTTGACTTTTATTGAGGTTGGTTGGTAACTACAGAGTCTACTTGAATAAACCAATAGACCAATTATTGGTCACATTAGCCAGATGTTTCAAGAAAATGATGATGAAAACACCATGTGAACCCCCCCCCCCAAAAAAAAAACACATCTCAAATCTCTGAAGGTTATTTAACATTGAAAAAAATACATTGTGAAATCATGACATTAATAGTGATAATTTTATTCTTTAAATGTAAAAACGAGTTAAAGTGTTTTATTATATCATTCCAGATAGTTATGATCATCTTCAGCTGCTTTCTGAAGGTTTTAAGGGAATATTCTCCATAAAGCTGCGAGAGGTGATCCTTATTTTTGGGTCAGGTAAGACAAATCTGTCAAATTAGTAAAGAAAGTGATGATGATGAGAATCAGAGAGAGAGAGAGAGAGAGAGAGAGAGAGAGAGAGAGAGAGAGAGAGAGAGAGAGAGAGAGAGAGAGAGAGAGAGAGAGAGAGAGAGAGAGTGAGAGTGTGTGGCTTCACCATGCGGAGTTGTGTTAAGACAAGCCCTAAAATGTTTCCCACAGGAAGTAAAGAAGGGAGCGGCACAATATCACTGTGGCAACGTCACAGGACCCAGCCCCACAACCCACACGCATGTATAAAACACCTTGGCCCAATGACTCTCTTCTTAGCACGAATGTCAAGTGTGACAACTGGATAATACATCATGCGAACATAATACTACCTTAAAATAATCAAATCTAGCAAACCGCACCAAACACCAAAAAAATTAAAACAAAAAACCCTTCCCTGACATGCAAAACTAATTTTAAGAGAAAAAAAGCATCAGAATTAGACTTAAAGATGACTGATGGATAAAATAATAACCATCAGTCATCAGTGATTTAAATGGACTTTTTAAATGATTATTTCTAGCCATTTTTGATCATTGATCAAGAGGTTTTTTTTTTTTTTTTTTAGAATGATTCATCAGTCAGTGATTTATTTGACCAGTTCAATAAAATAATAAATGTACTACATAAATATCCATGATTTTTCCAGAAATGGAAGACACACATTCCATTGATGAAATTAAAATGAAACAATGACATGAAAATGAAACAATGAAAACTAAACAAAATTAAAACGAAACAAAATGAAAAGGAAATGAAAAATAAACTGAATTTGGCCAGCTGGATGCATGCATTATGCTCAACCATAAGATCAAATTTACGATGATCAGTTAATTTAAGATGCATACTTTTTGTAGTCACTCCATGTAGTCACTCACAAATAAGCCAGCAACATAACATTTTTTTGAACTAAATATGTAAATAATATTTTAAATCTAAGCTATGTCGCATATAATCAAATAAATACAAAAGTAATGATAAAATAATTAAAAAAACAGTTTAATAGATGGCTTTATCATCAGTACATTTCCTCAAATCACACGCCATTGGTAGGCATGGTAAAAACATTAAAAGGGACAGTAAGAGTGAAACTTGAGTCAGAAATAACTGAAAATCTTAACTACAAGTAGAACAAATGTAAATTTTTGGGGCAATGACCCATCACATACGCACAAGCATCATCTATTTATCTATTCTACATCACCCACACTATATTGGTGAAATAAAAACTTGATCATGTTACATGGAATATTCCAGGTGGAATTTACATCGTTTGTCCCCTGAAAGCAGGTTTAGTGCCTGTTCTGTCTATAATGACAGTTCACGGGTGTTGTTCTTGGAAGTAAGCGATCTAAAAACACTCACTGTAATCTAGACGAGTGCTTCAGACGGACTAGAGGACGGTCCGTCTGACTCGGCACAACCCAAGCACACGGTCATGTGCCCGGCCCTTCTAAAAGCTCTCTTGATGTTTCGTTGAGCATCCGCATGACTGCACGCACACACACACACTCCACCTCGCTGGTCGGCTGTATAATTTAACACCCGTCTCGTCTGGCTGCGGGTGTGGTGGGCGCTTGACAGAGAATGACAGAAATAACAGTTGGACGAAATCGCAGTCGGCTGTTTGCAACAGCGGCACACACACACACACACACACACACACACACACACACACACACACACACACACACACACACACACACACACACACACACACACACACACACACACACACAGGTCCGCGAGCCAAACCAGAGTCTGGACGGGATGACCTCTGCAGCTACCCGTGCTCTGTCCACGGGACAGCGTAACAGTACGTCTGTGCAAGAGTTTACAGAGTTCACTGTACTGTGGGGTGTAACGCTGGGTGCTGTGTCATGCCTGAGAAGAGAGGCCTTTATTATAGATCTTCTGTTTCTAAAAATCAGATCCGCGTGTTTGACCAGCCCTGTGTCTCTTTTAAGCAGCACATGAGACTCTAAACACACAGTATGGCATCTCTCTGCTTGCGCTTGACAATGCCAGGGTGTTTGCTGTAGGGTGGTTACGTACTGGCCCAAGTCACAAGAGCCCACCCGAGTCTCTATGACATTCTGGCTCGGGTCACTCCTTCAAATGTATGTTTATGGGATTGTTCCACCCATTTTACAGTCTAGAAGGTGAACATCATAAAGGGATAATGCAGGCAAAAATGAAAGTTGTCATTATTCATTTATCCTCATGCCAGTTCAAACCTTTCTTCAGCACAGAACACAAAATATGATATTTGAAAAAAAAAAAAATCTTGTTTTATGTTTTTGTGTGTATTTGTCTTGTTTTTTTTATTATTGCATTGGAAGTTTTTATTTTATCGGTTTTGTTTTTGTTTTTTTTTTTTGTTATTTTATTTTGCATTTTGTTTTTGTTTTATTGCGTTGTCATTTTATGTTTTATTTGTTTTTGTGCAGTTGTTTTGTTTTTGCATTGTTTTATTATTGTGTTGTCATTTTTAGTTTTGTATTTGTTGTGTTGTTTTTATTTTTGCATTGTGTTGTTTTTCTGTTTTATTGGGTAGGTTTTGCTTTGTGTTGTTTTTTGATATTTTTGCATATGTTTTTTTTAATTTTGCTTTTGTGTTTGATGAGTTGTTTTTATTTTTGTTGCATTGTTCTTGGTTATTTTTGCATTGTGTTTATTTGATTGAGTTTGCTTTTATTGAGTAGTTTTTTTGTTTTATTTGTTTTGTTTTTATGTTGTGTTGCTTTTGTTACATTTTTGCATTGTGAGATGTTATTGTTTTGTTTATTGAGTTGTTTCTGTTTTATGTGTTCTTTTTGTGTTGTTTGCTTTTTGTTTGCTTTTGTTTTGTTTTAGTGTTCTTTCGCATTTTTGTCTGTTGTTGTCTATGCAATGAAAGTCAATATGGTCCATGTACATACAAAAACAGCTGAAACATTATTCAAAATACCTGCATGTTCAGAGCATAAGGGCGAGTAATGACAATTTAAATATTTGGCTGGATTATCCCTTTAATTCTGATTACTTAAATGATTAAAACTGTACTATTATCTCTCTTCAACAGGTCACATGATTTGGGGTAACGTATCGTCCATGTCTGTAGCACACTGCAGGATGAGTTATGCTGCACACTCAAAGTTGGGGATTTGAATAAAGCCTTACATATGAGCAATAGTTAGTTGTGTTTGCTAAGACAAGCATCGCTATTACTAAGATATCTCGCCATGATGACATATCAGAAAAGCTACATTCCATCTTGATCAACAAAGGTTTCAATGAACCGAGTCAAAACAACCTCCCCTAATGCATATCGCCCAGCAGATATAATGGAGTGCTACTCGCACAATTCAAAACGGTTTCTGACTTCTGTTAGTGCAGACAAAACACACTCAAAGTGAGAGGCACACACTCACCTGGTTTAGAAATGAGTTATCACATTAAGAGATCCGACATCTGTCTGAAGCCATTAGAGTTTCAACAGCTTTTCAGAAGGATCACATTATAAATACTTTCCTCCCATGAACACTGGGAGAACAAGGAGAAAGAAACGAGAAACGCTGAGCTATTCATGCACTAATGGAATCTTGTCTTTCATGGTATCTTGTCTTATGGCTGATTAAATGTGTTGTGGCGCAGCAGAAAACAAAGCTGGTGTGTTTTAAGGATTCCACTGAATGCGAGACTAAAAGAATGCTGTTTTGTTTAAAGCTAAACATGAGATTTCCAGCATGCTTGATATGAATGCATACTAAGTTTGAAAGAGTATGCTCTAAAATATATGTGGGTGACGCTCACAAAAAATATGTCCAGGTAATCTTTTGACTGACAAATTATCTTGTGCATTAAGAAAAAAAAAAAACATTATTAGGACCATTAACATTTTTCCATAGTGACATTATCCCGTTATCCCCTTTAATACAATATTGTTCATATTCAATTTTTTTTATTTAAAGCTATCTTGAAAAATAAGCTTATTCTAAGGACCATTAAGAATTTTTGCAGTGACATTGGTGATACAGTCACATTATTTTCATGGCAGTTAAGCAGATTTCCACCCCATATTTCCATTATTGTTACACTGATCCTGGTGTTTTACTTTAGACTTTTTGATTTTATTCTATGAAGACTCTTACAGTATTTTACAATAATACAGTACTATTCCTGTTCTACAACATTTATACATTTAAATTAGCATACATTAAAGGAGGTGCAACAAATTTTGCCTTCATGTAAAAATCTTCAAATAATAAATCTACATAAATATAATATGATTGTTCTGGATATGAGAATGGGAAGAAAATGTGTTCAGCTGTCATGAGAATAACGTCAAAAACACAAAATAAAAAAACTTATGCTCACCAAGCTGCATTTATTTGATTAAAATTGTATTGTTTGAGCAATAGAGCAAAATAATAAGTAATATGTTAAAATTAAAATTAGGTTTCTTTTTAAAATGTATATTTATTTTAACTATTTTATTTTCATTTATGTATTTATTTCATTTGAATTACATTTATTCCTGTGATGGCAAAGTTACATTTTCAGTCTTCAAATGTCAAATGATCCTTCAAAAATCATTCTAATATGATTTTATTTTTTTCTTCTTTTTTTGAAACAGTGATATGTGAATGATAGATTAAATGACAATGTTAAAAACAATATAAAAAATAAATAATAGTTTTATTCAGCAAGGATGCATTAAAATGTTTAAAAGTGACAGTAAAGACATTTATAATGTTACAAATGATTTCTATTTCAAAGAAATGTTGTTCTTTTGAACATTCTATTCATCAGAGAATCCTAAAAAAATATGCATCACAGTTTCCAAAAATATTAGGCAGCAAAAATGGTTTTCAACTTTGATAATAAGAACCATTATTAATAATTGAGCACCAATAATAATGTATGATAACTGAGGACCAAATAAGCATATTTCAATGATTTCCAAGGGATGTTCTAAAATAATAAATTAAATGTTTATGTCCTAAAACACACTTTCTTTAAAGCATAATTATTTTATTTTGGCTTTGAAATGAAACATGATCTAGATACTTCTCAAGAATAGTGAGATTCAATCAAGAATCGGTGTTCAATATCTCAAGCAGTAACTTTCAAGCAGTTATATTTGTTATCATGCGGAAGAGAAGTGGTCAGCTGTGAGTTTGCATGTGTGTATGCCGAGCAGGGTTTACTCTGCTGTTTAAAGCCTCAACTGTGCTTATAGTATTTGCATGTACATGAGAGTGTGTGTGTGTGTTCTGGGCTTGAGGCCACAGTAAGAGCCTACACACACGTCCGCCACACACCCACCAGCCAGAGGAAATGAGAACCATTCCATCCTGCCACCAAACACACACACACACTCCAGCAGAAAACACTTTCTATCCATCTTCCTCGGACTCGCTGTCTTTCTTCACACACAACAGCTGTACGGCTTCACCAGAGCTGACCAAAACCTCTTTGTGGTCAAGGGTAAAGTAATAAAAAAACAATATAATTATTTCATATACAACTGAATACGAATCAGCACATCCTTCAGGAACAAAAGTGGAGTAAGAAGTCCCTCCAAGAATCCTCAAACACACACACACACACACACACACACACACACACACACACACACACACACACACACACACGCAGAGGCGTTTTTTAGGAGTGTCTCCGCACCCACTCCTCTTCCTAGTCGCTTTTTAAGGCCTGCTTCCTGTTCCGGCCCATCCCACGAGAGAACGGAGGCATGGAATAGCACTCATGGGGGCGAGAGAGGAGTGGAGGGGCGGACAGCCAAATAAACTTTCCTCCAGACGCACTCTTTCATTCAGGACAGACCTGCAGCCGTCAGAGCATTTTTCATATAAAGCTCAGCGCTTTTACTGCGCGCAGCTGAGAGGAAGTCTGACGATCCGAAAGAGTCATTAACACACCGTCCACATATTCATTAATTGCAGCAGCCTGGCTGTAGTTCTGTTACGCAATAAAAATATCGGTTCCGACTGAAATAGAATAGCGCAGATTTTTTCCACAGAGGACGCGCAGATTGATTCCAGGTGTTTAAAGACAATAACACAATTCCAGCCAGCATTCATAAATATCTTCAGATCACACATATATGGACTGTTAATGAACAGTGATTCAAAAGGCACAATCAGTTCCAGGACAGATGTCCAGTGGAAGATGATGCCTCAGATGGAAAATATTTGAAGTTCAACATCAAATTTTTTTCCATAAAAAAAACAAGGATTGAAACAGACAGATAAAGTAGCTCTGCTACAAATTCTGCCTCATTGTCTACTCCCTACATAAGCAGCATACTTAACCCAAATAAAAGCACAGGTGACTTTTACATCAGTTTCAGCAACAAGACACAAATAACTTTACTTGTGAGACTTAAAGGGATAGTTCACCCAAAACTGAAAATTGTGTCATCATTTACTCTCCTCAAGTTATTCCAAACCTGTATGAGTTTCTTTCTACTGTCGAGCACAAAAGAAAATATGTTGAATAATGCTGGTAACCAAACAGTTGACGGTGGCCATTGACTTCAAAAGTATGAAAAACAAAATACTATGGAAGTCAATGGCTACTGTCAAACGTTTGGTTACCAACATACTTTGATTTTTTCTTCTCCCAACGAGCACAATTTGGCATTATAAAAATTAGAATAGAATATTGTATATTAGAAGACTTACATTTTTAACACTTTTTTTTAAAGGGGACCTATTATGATCCTTTTGACAAGATATAAAATAAGTCTCTGATGTCCCCAGAGTGTGTATGTGAAGTTTTAGCACAAAACACCCGACAGATAATAATGAGTCCAAACGCGCTGTATTTGAGTATGTTGCTTTAATGCAAACGAGCTGTTGCTCCCGGAGAAGAGGGCGGAGCTTCAAGAGCTCAGCTCCCGCAATAGCAGTGCTAGACCTTTGCAAATAAACATTCCACGATTAGTACAAGCCAGTTATCTTTACAGAAAACGTACTCCGTTTCAAAGTCAGTCATTTGATTGTATTGTGCATAATACATTTGCGTTTATGAATTACACAGACAGAGAGCACAGCATGATACAAATAACAAACATAGCTGGTCTCATGCTATCACAAACTTTATAAGTCCCACTCGTGATTATGAGCTCAACAAACTCAAGCGATGGGACTCACATTGCTTTCATATGCAACTTTTAACTACCACATTCATATTCATGATCATTCATGAAGACAGCATCAGTGAAAACAGACAGAAACAATGGTAGCTTTAGCATCATTAGCCTTACATAGTGCCAAGAAGCTCTTTCAGAAAGACAATTAGGAAAACAAACGAGATACTTACTTTGTTTGGAGCTGACGTTCGCGCACAAAGTGTTGGTATTGATCCCTACATGTATTGGGGACTTCACCGATTTTTTACGGGACATTTCCTTAGACAATGAAACTTAACCACAGTGTCCTCGGCTCAGATGGAGGGAGTCTATGGAGGGATGGCTCCATATGTTCGTACGATAGTGTAGTACATCCCAAAACACAACACCTTTATAATTTATAAATAATTATTGAAATTTATAAGCTATAATAATGTCTCTTTGAATAATAACAAATGCTTTAAAGTGTTATTCTGTCAAAGTAGCCTTACTTGGCAAAAATTATCATATCACAATTTCACGTTCTTTGTCATATTTCTATTGTGTCTGAGCAGTGCAGCCAAAATAATTTCCCTATTACAAAGTAGGGGTGTAACATACACCAGTGGCACGGTTCGGTTCGGTTCACGGTTTTAGCACGGTTCGGTGCGGTTCGGTTCGGTTCTGTTTTCTGTGGGGGTATCAGTATCTTATGCTATGAGATTCACTTAACTTAATAATAACAACAACAACAATAACTTGCTTAACTTTTTCTTTATTAACTTTGGCTTCACATTTTTTGTGCGCAGCTACCTGAGTGAACTGAAATAAATACCTCCAATGTAGAAATACTCAGTCAGAATAAACATATCTCTCTTGTTGTCACAGGAATGTGTCTATAGGGCACAGCACTTGTGTGGCAGACACGCGTGTCTGCAGAACGGGATTTTTAATCCAGTAATGTAGTGCGCCGGATCGTCATGAAAGACTGAGTTGCACGGGAGGTCCACCCGTCAGTTAAAGCATTAATTTAGCATGCTCAGGTCCTCCATTAGTTTGGCTCTTACTTCGTTGTAAAGGGAGAATTCTGACTGAAATGCGGTCGGCTCGGTAATTGATATCTAGGCTCCAACACACTTTGCAAATTGTGAATCCGTGTTCTCAACGAAAACGGACGCATATCTAGCGCCATGAAAACACCTATTGCCTTTATAATTGTTTGAGCACGTTCGGAGTTAGCTTTAGCTTCATTCTAAAGGCAGTGGGAAAAGTTTCCTGTTTTTGAGGCTTCTTGGGCTTATATCAATGCTGGGGTGAGTCTCCAGAGATGCGCTTGCATATTAGACGTTTTCATATAAGAGAGTTTTGTGAAACAGTTACACAAATTGTGTGCGCTTTGTCTATGACACAAATTCCATTCCTGTACTCCACTGCCAAAATGTTCCCACAGGAGACTTGTTTCAATTTCACACTGAGGCCACACAACCGAGTGTGACGCTCACTCAAACAAATGACATGCACTTGGAAAACAGTAACTTTAAATATAATATTTAGAACAAAATTAAAAAGTTCTTATTAGTCGTTACTAATACAATTGAAATCAAATGTAAGCAAAGAAAAATTTGTTTAGTTAGTTAGAGATAAGTGCCATTAACCTCAACAATGGGCAGCAGGGGGCGTTTACGCCACGAGAGTTCCGCGATTCGTAGTTTATCGCGATCTTTCGGTTCGGTTTGTGATATCGCACCCTATTAAAAGACAAATCCTTTCAAGTCCTTTGGTGAATATTTAGACAAAGTGGGGGAAGATAAAAATCTTCTTACTTTATCTTTGTATTAAAAATAAGTGTGTATTTTCAGTACAATAGCATATTTAGCAGAAACATTCAAGAAATTGAATGAACAAATATAAAAATAAAACACTTTAGTTTGATTCCAAACCAGCTGTATTTTTTTTCTGTCAAAAGAGCGAGTTCTTTTTTCTTTGTGGTAGATTAAATAATAATAATTCTGTCATAGTGTTTTATATTATACCATCATTTACTCACTCGAGTTAGTTTTAAACCTGAGTAAGTTTCTTTCTTCTGCTGACATAAATTATATTTTAAAGGGTGGAAAACCAAACAGTTTCTGGTCCTCAGTGCTTACACAGTTGTTTTCTTTCTATCAAAGTCAAAGTGGCAGAACTGTTTGGTTTTCCACCTTCTTCAAAATACCTTATTTTGTGTTCAGCACAAGAAAGAAATTAATACATGGTGTGAAGTAAATAATGACAGAAATACAATTTTAGTGAAACTATCCCTTTGAGGGCGGCAAGTTCTGTCCCTTTAAGACCTGCGCGTATCTAATACACAGACACGTCCGTTTGTCTCGGCTGTTTATTTTCCTTTTAAATCCATGAAATGTTGTGTTTTGAGAAATACTTGGTTCAAATGTTAGACAGGCTTTTTTGTGCCTTGACCACCAATAACCACCAATGATTTAACCGGAAGCCATCAGAATCTTACAATTATGAATTTATGATGCATTACCAACCTGACATCTCTAATTAGTTTTCAAAAGATCAGGATGAGCAGGCGACAAATTTAGCCAGATAGATGTCTTGCCTCCTGTGGTCATTCGTTCACTATCATCTGTTTTGTATCAAAGATGCCATTTTCACTTCTACTGTTCTCTTCATTTGTTTGTTTCGAACTAAATTTAATCGCTTAATCAATCGTGTTGTTCACATTTACCGGATGCGCTGCCATCTACAGGTGACAGACTATGATGAAATATGAACTACCGTTTTATGATTTTACAGCACCGGTATACCGCGCATCCCTACTTGGAGACTTATGTTCAAGCATAAAACACAATACCTGAAATGCCTCTTTGGCGCTGATTTATCTCCAACAATAGCAAGCAATCAGTAATGGAGGCGGACCGCATACTCAGGGCTATAGGGCAGCGTCACAAATGCATTTTTCCCTCATGCGTGAACAGTTGAAACAGCTCGTTCTGAGGACTGGAGATAATTTTTTAGATTATACAACAATGAGTGGGTAGATTTTCACCATTACAGTTGTTTCATTGTTCAAACACCTTATAAAAGTGATTTTTGCATAATAGGTCCTTTTTTAAGTTTAAATGCATTAATGGTCTTTGCATTCTGCAGTGTGTATGTGCATGCTTTTCTTTTTTTAAACCAATAGTAGACTACAGTTACGTACTTGGAGCTGCACATTGTGATGGCAGAAAAACACTATTACTATTAAAAAATTTTGTGCCTTTAGATGTCAGAATAACAAATCATTTTTATCTATTATCAAAGATGCCATTTGACCATAGACAGACTATAGTAAACTAATACTCTACTTTTAAAGATAAATTTGATTTAAACAATAGACATAATATTTGATATGCACATAGGGGACGTATTGTATTAGCTCATTTATAGCATGAAATACTTTCTTCTATTCAGTATAACATTTATCTATTTTAACCATAGACTGTAAAGTGAGACACATCTCACTTTCTTCCAGTATAGAAAAGTGAGGCTAAAACATCTATGGCCGCTGCTATCTTGCATCATTTGGAGCCCGAGTCTGCGCAGTAGTGGTATATATGCAGTGCCCTCCATAAGTATTGGAACAGTAAAGACAAAATTGCTCTGTTGGCTGTGGAGTCAAGACATTTGCAAATATGATTAAAAGATGAATATGAGACAAAACTACAGAATGTCACATTTTATTATTAGCCGTTTCAACGCATACATGTTTTACCAAATAAAAAGAACAGCACTTTTAGAGTTCATCCCACTCATTGATGTGAGCATAAGTATTGGAACAGTTGCTGCACGGGTCTTTTTAAGTGATCAGCTGTGTCCTGTTGCATACATTCTTCAGGTATTAAAAGCAGGGAATGTGTTGTATCAGTTATATTCATTACTTCTGCATTCTGAATCTTGCATTCGATGATGACACACACAAACCAGGATGAAGATGAGGGAGCTGACTTTGAGAGAAAAGCAAGCAATTTGGATGCTAAAAGAAAAGGAAGTCAATTAGAGCTCTAGCAAAAGCAAAGGGCATGGAGAAATCAAGAGATTGGAAACCACCAGCGACAACTACCTGATTGGCTGAGAAAACAACGGTAGTTGATGACAGACAAACCATAAAAGCTGTGAAAATGAACCTAAAAGAAGTGTCTGTAAAATCACCAACAACTTCCAGAAAGCTGGGGTGATGCTCTGACAATCTACTGTCCTCAGGAGACTTTGACACAGAATTACAGATGCTACACCACAAGATGCAAACCTCTGACCAGCACCAAAAATAGAAAGGCAAGATTAGAGTTTGCAAAAAAGCACAAAGGTGAGTCAGAAGAGTTTTGGAACTGTGTTTATGGACCAATGAGACAAAGATGAACCTTTATCTAAGTGATGGGAAAGCAAACATGTGGAGAAAAAGGGAACTGCAAAAGATCCCAAGCATACAGCCTCATCTGTAAAGCATGGTGGAGGTGGTGTCTCTGGAACAGGCCCTTTCAACTTTACTGATGACTTAATGTATGATGACAGTAGCAGAATGAATTTGGAAGAATACAAAACCATCTTGCCTACCAATATTCAAGAAGTGCTTCATATTGCATCAGAACAATGACCCAAAACACCTGCCAGTTCAGTCAAGGAATTTATAAGGGCAAAGAAATGGAAAGTCTTAGATTGCCCAAGTCAATCTGCAGATTTAAATATGATTGAACATGAATTTCACCAGCTGAAGAGGAGAGTAAAGGCAGAAACTCCCCAAAACAAGCAACAATTGGAATTGGCTGCATTAAAGGCTGGGAAAAGTATTTCAAAGGATGAGACCAAGAGTCTGGTGATGTCTATGGGTCACAGACTCACTGCTGTGATTGTGCGCAAGGGATCTGCAACTAAAAAATAGCTTTTAATCTTTTATATCTGCCTTATGTTCAACTGTCCCAATACTTATGCTCACATCAATGAGTGGGATGAACTCTAAAAGTGCGGTTCTTTTTATTTGGTAAAACATGTATGTGTTGAAACGGCTAATAATAAAATGTAGTTTTGTCTCATATTCATCTTTTAATCATATTTGCAAATGTCTTGACTCCACAACAGAGCAATTTTGTCTTTACTGTTCCAATACTTAAGGAGGGCACTGTATTTGTATATATATATATATATATATATATATATACAGTGGTAGCCAAGATGATTAGAACACTAGTATTTTCAGCAGCTAAAAATGGTTTTAAGTCAGTTATTTCTATCTTTTTCTGTAGTGTGTCAGAAATATCACTTTATATTTCCAAACACTAATTTTTCCATTAATTGTAATAATCCAGTGATATTTGTGTCTGACGACAGCCAGTGCTCCAGACAGAGATCTGATCATCATCAGTCTGTCTGAATGAAATGAAGAAACAGAACAAACTGAGACAGACTAAATCCAGAAGAACTGTGGCAACGTCTCCGAGACGCTTCAAGAAACCTCCTGCAAAGCTCTACAGTACTGTTAAAAGATTTAGGCACTTGTGTAAAAATGCTGTAAAATGAGGATGCCGTCAAAATTATGTCATAAATAGATTTCTTTATCAATTAACTTCTATAAACTAAATTAAATCAACATTTGGTGTGACCATCCTTTGTGTTTAATGTAGCTTTTGCCCCTTGGTGCACTTGCACATAGTTTTTCAGGGAACTTTACAAGTAGGCCTCTTGAAACATCTTTGCATCACAGAAATAAATTATAATTTAAATTATATTTACATAGAAAACTGTTTTTTTTACACTGTAACAATATTGAGCAATGTATCTGTTTTTCCTCCCTGTATTTTTTATCATATAAATGCAGTCTTGAATCTTGATGAAGAGATTTCTTAATAATAAAAAAAAAATTAAATTCCAAACTTTTGAACAGCAGTGTAACAAACTCATCCACTCAAGTCTAATGGATTACCATCATGATGGCTGTATGTGATTGGCTTCCATTCACTTGCATTGTATGGACTCATGGAGATTATTTTTTTTTTTTTGTTTGGAATAAGGGGGAGTAACTAATAAGATCATTTTTGGGTGGCTTATCCCTTTACTCTATTAAATAGCCTAAATCATAAATTTGTCTAAATAGCAGGTTTCTAGTTTTTGGAAAAGAACCTGCTTTAAAATGTTGCAAAAAGAGCACTTACTTTTTCAAAGGGTCGATCCCGGTCTTCTGAATCTGATTGACCTGCATAAGCAGAAAAGAGAAAAACAAACACATTAGCTGAAAAAATAAATAGTTAATATCACAGCTGAATGACAACCATCACAATAAATTACATTGATCATTACGGTCAAACACAACAAACAATCAAAATAAATAAATAACAACTGCTCAGTGAAGCTAATTGGCAGCAGGATCTGACATGACCCCCCCACGTTTAAAAGATCAACAGCTGTCGCCGCTCCCTTTCCACGCAAAAAGCGTTTGGCGTTCAACTGAGAAGTATGGAGAAAAAGTTAGTGACGTTGTTTCTGTATTGTGCTCCTGGCCTGAGGAAAGCAGCGAGAAAGACGTGAATATTAATTGTGCAGTGAATACAAAAGCTGGAATCGTCGAGGGACTGCACATGAAAGCGCAGGGTTGAAAACGCTGAAGAGGGTGGGCCGCCGTACGAGATGAAAGTTCTTTGCAAACAAACATTTTTAACAATAACAGTTTATATTCCCCTCGTTCCTCCATGTGGTGTCAGGGCTGGAGAGGAGAAGAGGAGGAGGAGGAAGAGGAGAGTAGGGAAGGGGGGTGTTTGAGTTAAACGGGTGTAAACGAACGTCGCATTGCCGCTTCGAGCCCCAAACCAACAAAGTCTTAAAAGTTGCCACACAATTAAAACCTTAAACTTGCAAAACATCATTTACATTGCAGATCTGAGATGCCAATAGGATGTGGTTGGCTGACAGAATGCTAACCTAACCTGGCAAACAATGCAAGAAGAGAGCAAACAGGGAACGTTAAACCAGAACACGAAGAGGGAAGCCGACACAAGCTGACAGGCCCATCAGAGGATCGTAGCTTATGGAGCTAATCAACAACTCACTCGCTATTGAGAGCAGAGTCAGTCACTGAGAGCAAACACGTGATCCCAGAACAGAAGGATTCATTTAAGATGAGATAGCCTTCTACCAATTACATCTTTCATCCACAAAGTCCAAAATAGCATTAACTAAATAACTAAAACACGTAAGGATGCCGAGTGATGATGATTATCCAAAATGCCTGCCAATGCAGCTCTTAAATAAAAAATCAAAAAATAAAGTCCCCCAATTTTACTTTTTTAATAAATGTTTCTAGTCTTGAGGCAAATTATTAAATACTTAGGGTTAGTTTTAGCTGTAAATTAACTCCTTATTAACCTAACAATAAATAAACAAATAAATACATACATAAATCCAAAATTACTTTCTTAATAAATGTTAGGGTTAGTTGTAGCTGCAAATTAACTCTAAACCTAACAAACAAACAAATCCAAAATTACTTTCTTAAATGTTTCTTTAAAAAAAATTATTGTAAACTTAATGTTAGTTGTAAATTAACTCAAATAAATAAATAAAATACATACATAAATAAAAATATAATTACTTTAATAAATGTTTCTAGTTTTAATGCAAGTTATTGTAAACTTACGGTCAGTTGTAATTTTTAAATGACCTCCCATAACAATAAATGCATTAAGTAAATAAATACATACATACATAGTGATATACATTTCCTGTACAGATATAAGGTGATATTTACCTTGATTTATTTTCTGCACACATTACATCTAATATTTCATCTCAAATATGCTCTTCATCAACACTGTGTAAAATAAGTGTATTTTCTCTCTCTCACACACACACACACACACACACACACACACACTGCACACACGCGCGCGAACACAAATCTTTTACATTTATAAATGACTTAAACACATTAAAAATTGATATCACAGTAGTTACGTCTTTCATTTTATAATGGATTCTTATATTCAGGCATATTCTATTTTTATTCAGGCATTTGACAAGCAGCAGGATTAAATTAAAACATAATAACCAAACACAGATAAAACTTAAAATCAAAGTCAATTTTTTTTCTCTGTTGAAAGAAGCGATGGATAGTTCAGGCAAACAAGAGAAGAAAGAAAGAGATAGAGTAGATAGTGGGAATGATGGGGAAATATATCTATATGATGAGAGAACAGCCTGAGGAAAACACTCCAGAGAGAGTGTGTGTGAATCAGAGGCCAGAGATCAACCACACACACAAAATACATAACACCCAAAAATACATACAATGCATAGCAACCCTGAAAAATCGATATTCCTCCCCACCATAGCTGCTAGTTACTAACCATTAAAACTCTACAGGCCTTAAAGCTGCTAAGATACGACTTAAAAATACCCAGCGCAGGCCTAGAATCAGGCTATACACTTAGATATTACTATACCATTTCCCTGCCTATTCGCATCCACCCTGGGGCAATCTATCTTTCCCTCGACGGAGAGGGGAAGACGACGGTTTAGTTATCTTTACATAATCACAAATATGATTTGCTTGGCTACTGTGACAAAACCTCTAAGAACAGGGGGAGTTTGTTGCAGGTTTGCTATGTGATTCATGAAAGTCTTATTAACCATTCAAGCATCCCAGGGTGGTAATTCACACCAGCACACTGCAAAATACAGAGCTGAAAAATCAGCTGTGCTAACATCTCTCGTCGCCCACGGATAGAGCGCCGTTCGCTTGCCAAGTGCCCATACTGTAGAGTATGAGAAAACGGTGCTCAGGCGAAGAGGAGAGCGCTGTAGAAAGCATTTGGCTTTGGTGAATCTGACAGAGGGGTCAGCGGAGAGCAAGGATATTTGCATCAGGCTTCAATCTGCTATTTCTGAGATCTGCGGATTGCATTACAGCTAGAGGCACTCACGGTGTATTTCGCACTGGTGAATATCCACGACGTGTTTGACTGAGCAGCTATTGATGGCTTTGATTATCAGCTGAGGGCAACCATATTCAAAAATATGAAGTTAATTAAACCCTATCAAGACTACAAAAGGAACCATTTGCATTATGTAAATAGGGATCGTGTAGTCAAACATAACATACAAAACAAAAACAAAAAACACCTCAATATCAGTCTATGCGATTTTTGTGCTATATTGCAAGTCAGAGGTTACAAATTATTCTTAATCTTCCTCTCTAGTGAGCTTTTAACTCAAAAACCTGCAATCGAATAATTGAATCAGTGCATTAAACTCAAAAACTGAATCAATAAATGAATCATACATTTGAGTTGATTTTTTTTTTATTTAGACTGAACGATTACTAACAAATTAAACTGATTGGTTAATTTAAAATTCAAGTTAAGAGTTCACTGGAGTGGCACAGTATCACAGTGAAAAATTTCAGTGAAACTTTGAAAATATATATACACGTTATTTATTTAGACTCACATTACATTCATTCATGTACAATGGAGAGAAACAGAGATAACCTTTTGTTCCTCAAAATGAATCTGAAATAATGAATCTGACCAAGACAAAGCTGACTTAACTCATCTGTTTCCTCTATTCGAGAACGCCGTGGCCTAGCGGTCAAAGATCTAGGCCGCTAACTACAAAGTCATAAGTTCACACCCCAGGAAAATGGTGAGCCATAAACTTGATGAATGTACATTTGCTTAAATTTAGCCTAGAATAATTTATATTCAAAATATTTTTTAATATAGTCTCTTTCACTAAACAAGCCTGCATTTAGTTTTTTTAACAGTAAAAATGGTTATATTGTAAAATATTGTTACAATATTATTAATTAATTATTATTATTAATAGTTTTTGTATTCATGTGTTTATTGCTATGTATGTATATGCTTGTTGGTTGCCAATGTGTGAACAACTTGTAACAAACTAACCTGAGACCTTCCCTGACTCTAGGTTGAAAGCCTATAGACTGATTTTTATGTGAAAGACGAAAGAATGGGACAAATTTACGCATTCTTCCGAAAGCCTCTCTTCTGTTCGGACACACGAAACAAATGCTAAAGTTCAGGTTAATGCTGCAAGAGCTATTCTGTTCTGTAATGTAAATGTGTCATGCAAAGACTAATTAATTAAAACTATAGTCAAATCAATATAGTCTATGTCCAGACTTGGTTCTGCAGAGTTTAGCTCCAACTCAACACTCCTGGCTGGAGGTTTCTAGTATTCCTAGAAAAACCTTGATTAGCAAAACTTTGCAGGACACTGGCCCTTCAGGAGCAGGATTGGAGACCCCTTGTCTACAGTTTAAATATACTTTATAAGTCGCAAGGTGAAGTTCACTTAACGGCCACCGTGTCGCCATTAGTTTCTCAATTCTAAATGAAACGTAATTTACTCCTAGGATGGAGGCTACATTTTCAGTAGCCATTTCTCCAGTCTTCAAACGTATTTTCACTGAAAGTCATGTTATTGATGCTTTACAAAAAAAAAAATCAGTGTAGCAACTTGCAGAGGATCGGTCTCTCTTCCTTCATTTTTTGATGTTTGTTCCAGCTTTGTCCACATAATACGCTACAATATACGTAAACAATTGCTGAGCTTTGAATGGTCAGCAGAAAAAGTCAAAGTTGAAACTGTTTGAACTTTGCACATCATGTTACTACAATGCCTGACACTGGGAGTAGTGCTGTGGCTTGATGCTTCACCCCATAGAGTTCACTTCATTGGGAATGCTGAAGGGCCCAGTTTCCAGGGCGGAGGTTGTAGGCGATAGACTAGAGAAGATGAGCGCTACTCTTCTGACATGCAGTCAGCGCTGAGTGTATCGCTTAAGGGCTCTTAACCACTTTCAAAAGAAAAGACTGACTCCAATGTGGGGAAATAAGAGGGAAAAAAGGACCACAAGCAGCAGGAAACGGAAGATAGCAATGCAGAGATGGGACTCATTTAAAGATGCATGTGCACGCCGAGTGTGGAAGGGCGTGGGGTCTGCTGTGAGAAAAACTTACTCATACCCAATCTGCTGGAGGGAAGACAGAACGTACTTCTGCCAAAGTCAGAAACACAACTATTTCTCTCGGCCAAAAGTAGAAAATAAACACGGGTTAGAAGGAGTTGCAAGGCAGAAATGAAGTTGGTCTATGGTTCATTTTTTAGACGTACTAAACAGAGTCAAGTTATACATAAACATTAGCCAACTTCATATGTTCATATGGACAGTTATTGGGAAGACCAATATAAACAGCTACTGGGGAATAAAAACATTGCAAAGGAATTTGAAATGTATGCAGTTAAGATGTGGTCGCATTAGCAAAGTTCTGGCAAAATTTCACGGGCAAAAAGTTTGATTGTCGATTGTGAGCAAAGCAGAGTATGAAGTACAACTTCAAAGTCACTTTCAAACCAAGCATCTTTCTGTTGGTCAACGTGGCCAATTTCCATTATCATCTTGTTGCGAAATCATAAAATCTTTATATGAAGTTTCCAATTGCGTGGGGTTCAATTGAAATGACTGTATTTTGGCCATAAAAATCCACTGAACAACAGTATTCGCACCTTAAGACTCAATGCATTTAGTATTGCTGTTTTTAAGCAACTCACGCCATGAGCTCCACGTTAAGATGTTGGATAAAGGTTAAAATAATCTCTGAAGGTGGTGAGGAGAAGTCAGTAATGATTTGGATGGATAACCGAAGGCAGCATAAAAAGCTTGAGTTATCACCCCTTAAACATGTTACACTTTTAAAGGAATACTTCACCCAAAAATGTAATTTGTCATCATTTACTCAACCTCAAGTTGTTCCAAACCTGTTTATGTTTATTCAGGATTTTATAAAGAAACATATTCTGCATTTTTCTGTGCATCGTCATCACTTGATTTGGAAAGTGGGATGAAGAAACAAACGTATAGAGCATATTTTATAAAGAAACATATTCTGCATTTTCTGTGCATCATCACTTGATTTGGAAAGTGGGATGAAGAAACAAACGTATAGAGCATATTTGGTTCTCATTCAAAGTGTTCTAGAGACTTTGATGCATAATGTTGGTTTGTTTTTAAGCAAGTGTGGACATTATTAAATGTTTTTGGGTAATGCGATCATGCTTTCAACTACCAATACAAGTGCAACACACACACATTTTACCATATTGGAATCCATTCTGCAGAATTCCACTGATTTCCCCCCACAATTAGCACAGAAAATATGGAAGCAAAAAAGTGTACAGATTCTGTGTGGGCCTAGAGGTGAGTAAGCCAGATCTAGTGGCGGCAATATATGCTAAAAACATAAACATGTCTCACATTACCTTGCTTATTATGCGAATGAGTATCACTGCCTAATAAGAGGCAGCTTACAAAGCCTAAATACTTCTGGTCGAAGTGGAGGCGGAGCATATGATATTTAAAGATGGAAGAAAGTCACTTTTTCCTCATTAAAAAGTTTTAGCCATAAAGAAATTAGTATTAAGGAAAATGTTCACTTGCATGAGATTTCACTCATATATTTTACATTGGAACGGGGAGCAGACATTTTGAGATCAGCCAAATATTACGCACTATTTGACACTTTCACTCACAGAATAAACAAATCCTGACTTGCTGCAAATTTTGTATGAAGGTATCAGTAACCGCACATTTTTGTGTGATTTCTGCATCCGAAGCACTAGGTGTCAGTATAAGTCTAAGACAACATATTGGCCAAAACAAACTAAGCAAAAAAGTACCAAACGCATCCATGCAGTAAAAGTTTGCATGATTAGACACTGCAGAGTTTGGTTGCTTAATCAAACACAACTAATCAAGGTCTTGGGGATAACTTGGAATTTTATGCAGGTTTGTTTGATTAAGGTTGATGCAACACTTTGCAGGACAGTGGCCCTTCAAGATCAGAGTTGAATCGGTCTGATGTAGAATGAGGCTGGAATGGTATTTGGGGATATTTCACAGCTTTTGAATTATCGGTTGGTCAGACTTTGTGCTGTGAGGGCCAATTCAGCACCAGCCTGCCCAAGAAAACAATCTGGAAACACGCGTGAATCCGCAACTGGCATTTCCGGCTCAGAAAAAAACTGGCAGCATAACTGAACACCCATGAGCCATCAAGATGACAGATTTTAAACTGAATATTTCCACTGGGTCATGTGCCAGCCAAGCAACTGCCATTGAGATACATGGGATTGTTTCGTATTTATAATTCAACATAAGTCCATTTCAATTAAATGTCAAATTCATAAGAAGAGAAGAGTTTCTTTTTTGGTGTGGAAACACTGCCATTTACAACTGAATCTCACCTTCTCCTGATTGAACGCATCCATTCTCTTCATGGCTGTATCCAGAGCATTCATGGATTCAAGGAAAGCCAGATCCTGCTCACACAACGGATTGCTCAACAAGTCCCCTGAGATCTTCACTGCTGCTTTAGACATTGCTGGAAAACAAACAAAACCAGTTAACATTCAGCCTAAAAACAAAAGAATGGCCAAAACAGCAGAAAAATGTCTGGGCAGTTAACTTTTTTTTCATGTCTGGGACTTCAAGTCATCTTCAAACATAATGTATATTGGTTTAAAACGATCAGCAATTATCATCTGCATAGGTGGCAAGTACTTAAGAGTGCTTAGTGGTTTCAAACATATGGCAAAATAGGACTCGTTTATTTTTACACTAAACCACAAAAGAAAGACAGCGGCAGATGCTGGAATTGTTACTGTTAAAATAATATAAAAAATAAAAATAACAAAATAATATATATTGTAATAAAAAATAAAAACATTAAATATTAAAATAAATAAGTCCATTCATGTGTTAAGGGCATTTTCATACCTAAAGATAACACAATAATAATAATAAAAAATAACACTATTTTTAACAAAAAAAAGATGGATGCATAAATAATAATAATAATAATAATAAAACTCCTGTGACTGTACATAGGACAAGTGGTTTCGATAATGATATATGAATAATATACAGATGATAATACTAAAAATAATGATGATAGCTACAAAAACAACAATTAAAATAACTACAATAATGTAAAATTATATTTACAACATTAGTAATTTTGTGAATACACATATCTCCAATTTAAAATGGAAGGCATCCATATCCAGCATATGGGGCCCGAAATGAAGAAACTTTCCCCCTTTTTCTTGACTTTGCCCCAATTAGCTCAAGTAAATCAAGTCTTTCCTGTGTTTGGGCTGTGGGGTGTAGAGGGGTGGATGTTTTATCTGGCTTCCTGCCTGGTGTGTGTCTGATCTGGATTGACGCTGACGTGCTCATCTGATCAGCATTCTGAATTTAAGCAGCTCTGGCAGGGAAGGCGACGGACTGTAATTGGCGTTGGCACTATTGAGGCATCAGTACACGATCAGAGCTCTTTAGTGAATATTCATCATCTCCGTCAACTCTCTAACGACCCTTTCCAACATGCACGGAACAAACTTGTGAAGCGGATCTACAAATCTTTGTTCTTTCACAGGGGTTTTGCCTGGATTTGAAAGATTTCTGACCTGCCAACAGCACAGAAAGCATTTCGATATTCTGGGGCTAAATATTTTGAACTTTTGTTAACTTCTGGTCTCTGTCTGTTGATAAAGGATGCACGTTTGACCGCTGATGTGCCTCCATGTGGTGAAGGACTGATGCAGCAAGTGCAGCTCAGCTGTGTGGCGCACATAATCACAGCAACATGTGCAGCGCATCTGATTGACACCCAGCAAAATGTTCTTCTTTGTCATAGCTAGGCCATGGAAATCCCACAGAAAATTCTATGGAACTCTGCGCTTACTGGTTGTCCCTTGCATAAATATTTTGACACATTCCAAGGAACATTCCAATATCAGTGCTGACAGACGCTTAAGCCATAATACCACAGAAAATAATTCTGACTCATATCTGAAACATCAAAAGCCACAGGGCTCAAAGGGCTCATGAAGTGCAGTTTAAGATTTATATATTATGTTTATCAGCATTAGTTTATACCACATTCACCAAGTGTTTTTGCACCAAAAAGATCCAATACTTGTTAATATGAGCACCTTCCATCTTAACTTTCACTCTCAATTTGAGGGTTTGAGGGGGTGTTACCTCTAGGATGCAACGATTATAGATTTTGTTGGTGCGATTATAGTCTGAGGAATAATCACGGTTTTACGATTATTACGATTATTATTAATTTCACAACATAAACTCTCTTTAGATATTAAAATGTTATTTATTGCTGCCTTTTTAAACAGAAATATGTAAAACCAATAATACAGCACAAAACAATAATACTAAAGAAAAAAAGTCCATCTCTCCTATAATTGGAATTAAAAAGGTGACCTCTGCTCTATAAACATCCATGTCAGTGTTTCCCTTTTGAAAATAACATGGAAATAGATCACAAATGTATTTAGTGTTTTCATTTTGCATATTCTTTCTACATTTCTTTTGGACCTGAGGTACAGAACTTGGAAAGAGAAAAAAAAGACTTATGAATAATACTATAACAGGGATGATAAATCACAATGTTAATTAAGTATTATTAATATAAGAATAATATTAACTTTATTTATCCCACAGAGGACACTGTTACTATTAAGGGGAATAAACTGAACTATTATTGTAATCAACTGTCATCCATACTTATTAATTTTAATAATCTTTATTCATCTAATTTTACATATGGCCTGAGAAAATCATGTCTATTATTTTGGTTTGTGAGATCGAGATCGAGCAGCCCACACAAACATTTAGGAGGACAGAAACTTATTGTCAACGCTGCCCAGACTTTCATTAATAAAATAGCTTAGATACTGGATCGCTACATTATATTAATCAACAAAGAGGGGGTAAAATTACTGTTTAAATAACTAATCTCAAATCTCCATTGTTTGTAGTGACGCGCAGATGAAGGTAGGCTAATTCACACACGCAAATTGGTACCAAATTGGTCCCACACTATCGACTTCAGACATTCTCTGGTGGAAATAAAGGATCGCTGTTTGGTTCCTCTGTCATAGTTCATCTAGTGTGTGTAGTAGCCTCCGTGTCTCTGATAAGCACATCATTTTAAGATGATGCACCGCTCGTGTAACTGTTTTCGTTTTGAGCAAGTTTCAACAGTTCTGTTCCATGCAACAGAAACACTCGGTTTAGCGGAGCCTTTACGATTAACCGTGATGTTTTAAAGTGCGGTTAATAGTCAAATCGGTTAATCGCTGCATCCCTAGTTACCTCGTAAAAAGGAATTAAACAACATCTGCTGTGATTGGCTAACTTCATCGCACCGTATCCAACCAAGTCAAATCAAGTCAACGTTATAAAACTATATAAATGCTTCAACGTTATTAATATTGTGCTTTTTACAATACAGATTGTGTCAAAGCAGCTTTAGACAGTATTAGACAGGAAAATAGTTGTGCGTTTTGATACTCGAGATGGCAAGCGCTGTGATAGAGCCATTTATGTTTGATCCCGAGGAAAAAAAATACACTGAAAGCACTCAACCACAATGATTGAAACAGCTTTAACGTGGTAATTGCTTTTGCTTGCTTAATTGCTTAATTTTCAGTATATAGTGCTATTATTACTTGTCGTATTATGAAGCATGCTGCATGTACGCAGGTATGTGATTTTATTAATAACACTCAAACTATGAAACACTTCTTGTCTTAACAGCCTTAAACGCTGGTTTGTTGTGATCACAAACACGCTGTAAGATTAAAAATAAAAGTATTTTCCTGCATATGCTTGGCACTGCCGCACCTTTCAATAAAATATATTTTTTAAATGGCAGCATGTTTAAACTACTTTACAAAACAGACAACTGTGAAATGCGAAGAGCTAACCAAAACTTTATTTTTCACTCACTCAGACAAATCATTCAAAATAAACTTCAGCGATGCATTTCTAATGCTCAGATCAAGTGTTTGGAGGTGCAGATTCTTTACATCCACTGACAGAACAACATCGGAGTTCGATGGTTTTACTCACTGTAAAACCAAACAGTGAAATTAATTAAATCAAATGAGTTAATACCACTCAAATGGTAATGAAAATTCATTGGACTTAAATGAAATAAGTTCGATAAACTCAAAATGTCGTTGTAGTAAGGTGAACTTAAAATGATTGCGTTTTCTAGTTCCCTGCATGCTTTGCATCAGACAACACGGAAAATAAATGTAGAAATTGAGTGTTATTTTGTGTGTTATTGCACAAGATTAACATAGAGAGACATAAGTTAGTACTTAAATGCTGTGTTATGTTAGGATTTACATAGGTTTCTGTTATGTTGGTTTTGTAGTGTTACCGTTGTGGTGAAGAGTAGAGCCAGTGGTTTGGTTGAGGACAGACAGCGAAACTTAAAGTCTCTATATATTGCATGTTGTTTGACTATTTACATGCAAGCGTCGTGAGTCTTTTAGATAACTGCATTGGCACGTGACAGTGTGTCGTTGCTAACTAGCACTTAACTATGAAGATCTGAAAGAATGTTATGTTTATGGAAGCAAGTTGTATATATAATTATTATGATGAGTGGGGTGGGATCATGGAAGCGAGGCTTGGCTTGGCTCCCATTGCTCTCAGCCCTGCCCCACTTGCCATAAAAATTAAGCTCTACTAACTTTAAAAAAATTAAGTTTCCACAAATGTTTTGAGTATTCTTAACTTATAGCAAAAACTTAAGGTTTTACAGTGCTTGGCATCTTGTGTTTGATGGACAGACACGGCTCGTTGATTGCATACGGCGATGATGCATGTTAAGATGTGACGTCACAATTCTCCCCATTTCAAATCCATGCGTTTCAGAAGAGTAGAGACAAATCATTCAAAAGTGGGAAGTTAGTTTTGAGTTCTGAAACTTGCAGAATAACATATCAAGTGTAAACATTAACATTTTGATTCTCCATTTCATGACCCCTTAAAACAATAGAGAAATCTGCATTAAAATAGTATAACAGACTCAATTTCTGTGTACCTGTGATAAGGCCAGTCAATTTGGCAACTTTCACACAATATGTGCAAACATACCAGAAAGGGACTTGACATAACTGTCTGTAAAGCACCGTTTAAAGGCTGGAATACACTACATGCCCTGATTTTCAATCTGGATGCGCCGACACTATAGGTGGAAAAAGTCAGAGACAGTCTGCAGAGCCAGCAGTCAGAGTTGATAGATTTCACAGAAAATAGACAGATTTTTTTGCTTCAGACTATTTATTTAAGCTTCCATCCAGTCAGAGGATATTAAACATGTTTGGTAGTTTGAACTGATTTTAGAACGCATATTGTTTTCATTTGTCACGTGCTTTCATCTGAGGCACATGTTTCCGCGTGAGTTTGTTGTGTTTGGAACGACATGAGAAGTCTGGAAGTGTGTGACCCTCAGTTATTTAGTGTATGATAAACAGTTTTCCCTCTGTAATTATTTACAAAGTCAGCAAGGGTATGATGACTAGTGTTTTAAAATCTTTTCAGATTTTAAATTGCATCATCCACATAGAAAAGCGTTACTGTAACCGCAGTTAAAATTATTTTCTGTTAATCAGCATTGTGCAACAAACGTTGCTTTACTGGATGCAGGACATTCCTTTCAAAATGACCCAAAGTGTAGTACTTTCAGCTCTGTAATACACATTTAAAAATGTGTCATTAACGTTCACTGAATTCTACAGATTTCTGTTAATATCAGAGGAAAAAATACAAGTGAAAAATATGACAGCTCAATGCAGGTCTAGTGTTGATGGAAGCTTATACTGATTTTACCGCTTTACAACAGTATATGGCTTCAATTTGACATTAAAGCGGTTATATTTCGCTAAGAGTCAACATTAGCAGAGAGGAGAGGAAATCATCACAAACCTAAATCAGCCTCTGTGCTTTTCTTCATGTCTTTATGCAGCTTCTTCGTCTGTTCTTCCAACCTAAAAGAAATACAAATAAAAAGTGCAATATTAACTTATTTTCAGCGTTAACATTTTTTCTTTCAAATTTAGCAAGAACACCTTCAGTTTGTCAAAAGTGACAGAGTTTCAAGCCCATTCATGATTCCACATTACATGACGAAAATCTGACTAGTTTTTGATTATTTTTAGATTGCTTTTGACTCGACTCATTATCACACGGACTTAAATAATCTTGTACCATATTGATATGAAGATTCAAAGAGAAAGGATATATTTTACATTCGTTGTTATCAAGCCAAGTCAAGTAACTTTATTTATATTGCGCTTTTAACAATACAAATTGTGTCAAAGCAACTGCACAATATCAAAATAGTGTATCACTAATGTAAAATGACAAGATTAAACGCCCATTTTTCAGTTAAAGGCATTTCATTATTGAATTCAGTGATGTCATCATCCAGCTCAGTTCAGTTTAATTAGTATCTGTGCAATCAAGTCTGTGATATCGCTGGAAATGAAGTGTCCCCAACTAAGCAAGCCAGTTATGTTATCAACTACATAAAGTTTATTAAACGTCACATTACGTCAAGGTTTCTTAAACTGGGGTTCGTGAAGGAACTGCAGTGGATTTGAGAGTTTAATGGAAAAGCTAATAATTAATTAAAACAAAACAAATCTTAAAATCTGATGCAATGTAGAAACGTTTCCTAAAATTGAAACAATTTACTGTGGCCTCTAAATTTTGATTATAGCCACCTGACTAATGTCTGTTCTTTGTGTGAAAGTCCACAAAACTGTAAGGCTTTCTGAATGAGTATAAGCACTAGGCTATTTTAGAAGTAAAATTTCAAAGATAAAAAAGAAGAATCAGTAAATTATTAATAATTTATTACTATTGTGTGAATAATAGACCCATGTTATCAATAAAAAGCAACTGCAGTCTGATTATAAGTATTTAAAAATATAATCTAATTACAAGCACTTATTTTGTGGAATTTGATTGCTAGGGCATCGCTTTGCAGTTGCTAAGATGTAAAAAGCCCATCCTCAATTGTCCATGATATTGCGGTTCAGCATCAAATGCTCATATATTTAAATAAGAGATAAAACAACTTGAGTTACTTTACTACGCTCATCTGCGAGTATCCATTCGGGTTTCTGTACAACAGTAACATTTCCTGAGAGGCAGAAGAGATCATTCACAGGGTCTTTCACAGTGTTGATCCATTCACACCCGCTGGGTGTGTTAACAACTGCAACTCGTGCTCACACAAGTGTGTGTTTGCGGCGCTGATGGGGGAGCTGTTCATTATAATCAATTAGGTGGAAAATTAGACCCGGACTGGGGCACTCCCTTGAGGCACCTCACACTGCACTTATCACAGCAATTAAGGAACCCGGAGAACGGTGGTGAAATTGGTTATTTAATTTTTTTTATTTTCGGCTGGTTGACATACAAGAAGAATAAAAAGGTGGAAAGAAAATGGTGTGGGAAAATATATCACTTTTATATCAGGATGCCGAAAGAATGAAAAAAAAAATTTGAAGAGATAAAAAGGAGGAGGAGGAGGTGGGGAATCATGGTTAGTTAACTGGCAAGAAATGGAAAGAGAGACTCCTAACAAGATGAGATAAAGGGTCCATTACGGTAGGTGTTAATAGAGTAGCATTGGCCCAGCTGCTCCAGACGGCTGTCATGCGAACACGCTAGCAGCACGCCGCCTCCTAACATGTGAGTGGCATTTAGAGTTAGCGCAGGTTACAAGCCAACACATTAGCACCAAACCCCCACATTCTGACGGAGGAATACGGGGGGCAGGAGGAGGAGAACAGACAATGCTTTGGGGGGCTATGACTACATGTAAGTCCTATTTGCACAAAGTGTGAATTTTCTTGCCAAAATGCACAACGACGATGATAATAAAGCAATGAGCCGCTCGAGACAAAGTGATTTTACTAATAAAGAATATTCTTGGACGTGACCTAGGGGATTTGATCTCTTAAAGGGATAGTTCACCTAAAAATGAAAATTCTGTCATTTGCTCACCTTCATGTTCATCTTCAAAACACAAATTACATTTACGGAAGATATTGAGAGATTAAGAAACCTGAGAGATTGAAATTCCTCCATTTAATGTCCAGCAAGTTTCCAACTAAAATGTGATGCTTCAAAAAGCATCATAACATTTTTGGTTTGGTTTACAAAAAGAGGGTGAATGATGTGTTTGTGAATCAACTGATTAATGTGATCGCAGTGGACGAGAACACACCATACATTGAAAAAAAAGGTGTATAAACAATTTTCAGTCAGAAAATGGAAAAACAATTGCAAAGATACTGCAAGTTACACTTTGAATTAAACATGAAATTTTGATTACAATATTTTTTATTTTCTTGTAAAACATACTCCAATAATGTTTGTTTACAACTTAATTTTTTTTTGTTTTTTTTTAAATGTATGGCTTTGGAAAACGAAGAAAGTGTTTTGTAGTGTAGTGTACATGGTAGAAAATTGTATTATGGACTATTTCACGGTGTCTTTATAGCTTTTAGACCTGTTCACACCAAGAATGATACATATAACGATAACTACACACTGCCGTTTAAAAGTTGGGATCAGTAAGACTTTATTTTTTTAAAGAAGTTTCATATGCTCATCAAGGCTGTGTCTATTTGATCAAAAATAAAAAAAAAAATGTAATTTTGTGAAATATTATTGCAATTTAAAATAATAGCGTTCTATTTTAATATAGTTTTAAAATATAATTTATTCCTGTGAGTTTTCAGCATCATTACTCCAGCCTTCAGCATCATATGATCCTTCAGAAATCATTATAATATGCTGATTCATAATCAATGTGCTGCTTAATGTTTTTTGGGACCTATGTTACTTTTTTCAGGAGTTTTTGATGAATAAAAAGTTAAAGAACAGTATTTATTCTAAATAAAATTTTGTGTTGCAATATACACTACTATTCAAAAGTTAAGTTTTTCTATCTTTTTTTTTTAAAGAAATTAATACTTTTATTAAGCAAGGATGTGTTAGATGGATAAATATGGATAATTTATAAGACTTTATTCATCAAAGTGTCAAAGAAAAAAATATCACCTGTTCCAAAAAAAATATTAAGCAGCAGAACAGTTTCAACACTGATAATGAATAAGCATATGAATGATTTCTGAAGGATCATGCAACACTGCATTAAAACATTAAAAACTTTACTGATCCCAAACTTTTGAACGTCAGGGTGTATCAGTGTCCACAACAAAGCACAAGTAAATTCGGTTTATGTTAAGCGCACTGCTTTAAATGCTTGAGCTCTTTTAACCAGGATTGATTCTGACTGGATCTCAATGTTTTTACTGTTCATCATTTCGGGAAAACAAATATGTTTTGAAAGTGATTCCAAGCAATAATATTGTTACTGTGCCATTATCATAATATTTGTGTGGTGTGGACTGCTATTCTTTAATATTCAGAATGATTTTTACAACTATATCGTTATAGTTTTTATCTATGGTGTGAATGGACATTTAGTCTTCATTCATTGCAGCTGCATGGAAAACAATAACCAGCTCAATTGACAAAATATCTTAATTTGTGTTCAACAGAAGAAAGACGGTGATACAAGTGTGGAACAACATGAGGGTGAGTACATTTTCATTTTTAAATCTAAACAAATGAAACAAATGAATGAATGAATATGGATCAATGTAGTGCACTCATCCATCTTCATTCCACCCCCGCCCCCTCGCTCCAGTACTACGACCACAAAAGAGTTTCACGAAGACAACGGGGCATCATGTACTCGAGGTGTGTGTGTTGTTGCGTAATCTGTGGTATTCTGATAGCAATCAAACCAAAGGAGCGGCCCTCTCAGACAAGAGTTCAGGCCCTTACATGTCTGTGCCCTTGCGTGTGTGATATATGTTTTTTAACTGGGACTCCACCTACACAAGCGAAACTAAGGCGACAGAGTTAGGTGAGGCGCTAGAAAGCACATACGTCTCTACAGATGACCTCCGACCTACACACACATATATATATACTGTATATACATACACACACACACACACACACTATTGCATAGATTGTATAGTAAATATATGCTTTTCTTTTTCATTTTGGGGTGAAATATGACCTAGATATGTTCTTGACAGGTTTTGTGAGATATTACCCATTCACATTAATCAAACCCCCAAGGATCACATGGTCTATACAGTCCTGAAGTGTACTGGCTAGGTAGGGACAGGTCTATGCATGAAAATGCATATGGATTAAGGCTGGAGGTATTTCAGTCAACCTCTCATTTAGAGCTCTGAAAACCCTGTAAACATGCTTCCATTGTGTCATACACAAGAATCACTTAACTTTTGTCATGATTGGGGAGAAACCAATGATGCATCAGGGTCTCGTCGACAACATCGCAATCCTTTGGAACACCTAGACTGGCGCCATGGTTTTGATCAAATCAAAAGGTTTCAAATCCGATGCGGATCTATTTTTAAAATCGATGTACTACTTGGGCTTGCTCTTGTTGGGAAAACAAATATTTGAGTGCTTGCTGTCGTCTTCTGCTGGGCAATTTCAAGCGAGCTAATGATACTCAGAAACATTCAAAGCTCTGTGGGCAACAGAACACATCGCATAAAAATAAAAACAACGACATCGGACACGTCAACTTACTTTTGGAGCTTCTCATATTCCCGCTCAAAGTCCCTTTCAACCTGTGGAGAAATGGAGGAGACATGTAGAGAGATATGAGAAGAATGGATTGAAAGTCTCTTTAAAGAAGTGTGTGGGCAAACTGCTCTAGTTTTCTACAAGCTCTCTTGGGTGTGTAATCATAAAAACAGGATCTACAGGGCTGCAGAACCTAAGAGCGAGACAAAAAACCTAAAGCCAGTAGAGGAGAAAAGCGAGCTGGATATCAGTTTGGGACATTTTAGCTATTAGGCGAGATCTCTGAAGAACGCCAACGAGATCAAATGAAAAAAAAATATTTAAGAAAACAGAACAAGCAGAATCTTTCATTTAGAAATCAGCAGTTGCAGGAGGTCCTGTAATTATTGCAGTGGCCTTCTGTTGCCACATTAGCTTGCGTCCATGGCACCCTACCGCTGTGTGTAGGGGGTTAATGATGCCATAATTGCAGCAGTAGGGGTTCCTGTCCTGTGGTTCGGTGGGCAAAGTCTGTAAATAAACAATATTTGGGAAGGCAGGCAGTCGGAACCCCGTTTAGAGCCGTGTGTCCGGCCTGTGGCCTGCCCACTCATGGGTGACCATGGAAGTGTGGTGTAACAGGAAAGGAGGCGAGTTAGGGAACGAGGTGATGAGGGGAAAATAAGAAAAAAAGATGTTGATTGACCTCCCCAAAACGAGGAAGAGATCAGGACGCCCACTCACGGACACACAAGTGTACGGTGTCCACAACAGAGAGGCGCTTATGAACTCACAGTTGATCTACTCAAACAATGACTCAATCACAGACCACAGCACTGGAGTCAAATGGACTAGAAAACTAGACATTTGCTGGAGAGAATCTGAGTGGCGTGTGCCTGAGAAACTCCTCGTGCCCATGCTAGAGAGTTTGGAGGGGTTTTTAGATTGCTGCTGGTACTACGTTGCAGCTATTGTAGATGTTTGCATACAGAATCGATTTAAAGGATCACATCCTCAAGTCTCCATGAACTTACACTCTCTCTAGGTATAGAAAATATGTCAATGCTGTACAACAGTAAAAATCCCATTCATTTTCTCCATAGCGGAATTTATTTTTAACAATAAATGTTCAACCTTTAAAAGACTTATTGTGAGCTACGGTGGTTTTAATCGATGGTATATGATTTTGTTAAAGACATCAGCCATATCATTTAGACTTTAAATAATTGTTTAACAGCAGATTTCCAGGTGGAAAAACTACATTTCCCATGATCCCATAATCAACATTTTTAGGTCACACTTTATTTTGAGGTCCAATTCCCGCCATTAACTATGACTTTTGCCTCAATAAACTCCTAATTTGATGCTAATTAAAAGTTAGTACGGTAGTTATTAAGTTTAGGTATTGGGTAGGGTTAGGCATGTAAAATATTGTCATGCAGAATATATGCTTTATAAGTTCTAATAAACAGTCAATATGTTAATAATAGGCATGCAAATAAGCAACTACTTAATAGTGAGAATGGGTCCCTGTACCAGGGGTAGGCAACGTCGGTTCTGGAGTGCAGATGTCTTGCAGAGTTTAGCTCCATCCCTGAAAAAACCTCACCTGCCTGTGGCCCTAATAATTCTAAAGACCTTGATTAGCTTGTACAGGTGTGTTTGATTAGGGTTGGAAATAAACTCTACAGGACAGCGGCACTCCAGGACTGACGTTGCCTACCCTTGCCCTATACTAAAGTCTTAACCAGGTTTGTATTTCTACACAATTTTTATTTTGATTGTGTCTTTTGCATTGCTTCGAGGGATTGTAGCTCTTTCCATCATTAAAGCCGTTAAGCACACAGTCTTGTGCCTTTGTCTTTTTGTCCAATTTTACAGTTTTGCTTCAAATCCAAGTTTGTAATGCTGTGATTCACCTTTTAGCTGGCTGACTTGCTTAATAGCTTTTGACTCCTACACAAATACTTTTTTTACAAATCAAAATGGGAAAAAACATCACTTCAAATATGCAGTTATATCATTAAAACAATAAATGATATCAATCTTTTAAAAATCTTTATCAAATTTATTTTCAATTAAATTTAAAAAATATATATTTTAGTAAATATTGTGTACAATTGCATTAATATTATTTTATCAATGCTGTGCAAGTGTTATACAAATTAAACTGTGTTATATAATATTTATCGGCTTTATACCAGCAAGATATTGGCATAATTAAAAATGTTTTAGAGTCTGGTTTGAAAACAATCATTATTTTTGCAACATCATTTTGTGGCACAGAATTCACACTAATCAGTAAAAATTGAAAAAAGGTAGAGAAAAGTCCTGTGGATTTCTTACCGTTTTCGAAACAATTTGTTTCCTTGGTTGTCCAATTTTGAAAGGAATCCTAGAAAAAAAGAAATGCATAATTATAAGGTGGATCACATTTAGACAGAAATAAATAAATTAATTTGATAACATTCAGTACAATTATAGTATAACATTTTACTTGGTCCATTTTTATTTTCCAAAGGCGGCTGAATGCTTCATTTTAAGGTCATAGTATTTCATAGACAGTTTTGAGGTTCACTATGAAAACCCCAGCAGCTCATCAAATCATCTCATATGGGCCACATAAATCCATCTCAGACGCTATCAAAGGCGGATGTGCATAATTAGAAGTGGCTGTCGCCGCTGCCACAAGTCTTCCTGTGGTCTGCCGGGGGGAGATCACTACATGTGCACATCTTACACACATGCACTTTCCTGTGGTCTGCTACTGCAAGCGGGCATTCGCTCAGAGCCCTGCAGACTCAGGTCTTCACAGGATGCAGTCTCACATACACAAGTGTGCAACACACGGCAGCAAATCAATACCAACCACAGGTCACTTCAGGAATGAGCCCGAATAATGACTTCACAGTCATACTCAGGATCGTATAGCCCCAGTTCGGTAGTGGTTCCACTATATATCACGATCAAACGGTTCTGAATTTCTTTAAAGTTACAAGCTTTTGTGTTTTATTAAAGCATATTATTTGTGGTTCAATAGATACGTCAACAGAGAACTAACCTTTTTAGTTCTAGACTGATTCTTGTTGACATTTGAAAGATTTAGCTCATAAGCAGAGTTGGGGGTAACACATTACAAGTAACATGTAGTTAGATTACTTTTTAAGTAACTAGTCAAAATAACGTGTTACATTTTAATTTTCAAAACAATATCCGAGTTACTTTTTAAAATAAGTAATGCCAGTTACTCTGTTTTGGCATTTATTGACTGACAGCTCTTCTGAATGTTGAGAGAAATCAGGAGTGAGTGCAGAGGCGCTGTGTGAACATGATAGTTACTGTAGTTCTAGATTAAATGTGAACATGCATTTACTCATCTCACTTGCGCAAAAACAGATTCAGTATTCCTCAATTAATAACAACAGTGAAATGCAAACTCAGAATATGAGGCAAACCTGCAATAAATGTTAAACGACAAAAATATACTTTACGTATTAAATCCCATTTTATTAAACAATGTCTTTCCTGCTGAGCTTCGATGATCCAATTCAACCATATGAATCAGCTAAACTTTTTTTTAATTGCTGAAGAGTGTTGAACTTTCTTCTCCCGTGTATTATTAATGCTATCCAGAACAGCAGCACAGCTGAAAGGTTTGTTTGAGCTGCGCCCTCTACAGATGTGAATTCACATTTCCTTCAGCTGAGGCTTATTCTTTTCATTTCCGGTGTGAAAGAGTTTGAACAGTTGCCAAAAATATTACTTTTTTATATTAAAAACAAGCCCAGCCCAGATGAGGAAAAGTAACAACAAATTGCTTTCCATAAAAAGAAATTAAGTAAAACAATTAGTTACTTTTTAGTGACCAATGCAATATTGTAAAAAGTAACCTTGCCTGACACTGCTCATCTGAATTATGCATTCACGAGTCAAGAAATATAATCTTTATTATTATTTTGGTGTGTCCAATCATTCTCTTTCATCACTTTTAATTCAAACAACCTTGCCAAACCAATTCATTGTCAACATTTGGGGAATAAAGCAGATGTTAAAGAATGGTTTCCACGATGAATCTCACAAAAATCCTTTGCTTCCAGTATTTATTATTTTTTTTATATTGGCTATAATTTTATGTACATCATAGAGTAAAGGTGCAGTAAAATTGTTTAGCAAATTTCCATGGGCAAAATCCAGTCAGTTAAGGAGTCCACACAATCGAGAATTTTACATGACGTTGAAAGATTTAACCACGCAGATTTCGTAATGGGTTCACGTTGGTAACGCAAAGCCTACGTGTTGACCAACAGCTTGGTTTGAAAATAACTTGAGCCGTGCTTCATTGATACGCTACTGACAGTAGACAATTTTTCCTCACAAGAATCTGGCATGATATCTTATATTTTGGGCTTTCAGAATTCATTAGGACAGTAAGGGTCACATAAGCCTATAAATGAGTTCAGATCTAATAAAGTCAATCTTTTCACAAAGTCTGACAATCCATTTTCACTTTTTAGCAGACCTCAACAGATCCTAACACTGACACCAAAGTCCTCTGGGTGTGAAGGTATGTTAACTTTGGACTGGTTTTCTTCCAATTAAACAAATGCAAAAAGAAAGACTGATACGCCTACAGATCGTCCTTCAGTTAGGTCACAACGGTTGGTTTTGTCTCCTGATAAAATCTCATTCAAAGTTCAACATGTTTAATTTGATACTTTGTGCCATTCTTTCTCACCTTTTCTAAACTATTTGTTTTATGTTGCTGTTAACTGTCAAGTTTAAAGACAGGAATGCATCAAAATAATGTTTGGAATTGAAGAACTTAATTCCGGTGAATTGACTTCTGACATTGAATAATAAACAATCTCTCCAAATCAGGAGACTAGTTCACTTCACAACTTCTAACGAAACTAACGTTTCATTTCAAATCACACCAAAAGCCTCAAGCTAATGTAGCAGAGCCATGGTGCTTCAACTATTGAAATATCCCATGCTGTTCACGTGGATGATCAAGGTTCAAGTCCAGCCTGCAACATGACCAAATCTCCATCTGCTTCCAAGACAACTTCCTATCTCATCTTTTACCATTGTTCTAATAAAGAGACAAAAATGGGGCTTTACAATCAATGACAGTCTACTGAAACCTGGTTTGGTTGTTGTATACTGTAAAGACATGTAAAAGCTCATCCTGACCCAACTGATGACTGAGTAATGTGGGCAAAACAAGAATCTCTAGCTTGCAGCATGGTTCATACTTCACAAAGACATGAGTATGAGGTTTCTGTCGAAATGAGAATCGCCCCACACTAATAATGGAGCAAACATATGTGAAGATTGAACTTCAGCTTATATCATGATGAACAGCTGCCAAGCTGTACAACATCTCATGCCAGATATGCTGGTCAGATCAGATCAGTTTTCTCAATACACCTCACACAACTCTTTCACCAGACACTTACTGCACGTTTTGATAGTAGCAACAGTGATGTATTTAAGAATGAACCAAGATAGTTTGAGTAATCATCCAAATAACAAGCAAATGTTCAAATGTTATACTAATATTTAATAAAAAAAAACTATATTTCATTCTGCAAGGATGCATTAAATTCATCAAAAGTGATGGTAAATATTATGTAACAAAAAAATATTTTTTTAAATAAATGTTGTTCCTTTGAAGTCTTTGAGCACAACTATTTAACATGTTCCTTGAGCAACACATATAGAAATGATTTCTGAAGGATCATGTCAGTTTTTAGAAGTACTGAAATATTAATCAAGTTAGAATTATTTTTTTATCATTTTAATTTACATGAACCAAATATACATAAATATTTACCTACCTACATATATTTTTATAAAAAACATTTTAATATGAAAAAAGGAGGGAATTCCCTGATCATTTATGAGTGATGCAATCAAATCGTGTCAAAGTTTTGAATCAATTAATGCAACGCAGAGTTAGTGTAAGGACAAGGCTTTGAAAAACGTAATATTGCTTAATTCTCAGCATGAATATACTGCGAGTATTCAATAAATCCCCCAGCCCTAAAACCTTGTATTATCCACAGATAATCAGATCAATGGCGATCGTAAACAATAAACAAATAATATTGGTCAATGCTGATACGATCACATAACTGTGTATTCCTAATTGTGTGGGCTATAAAAAACCCTGCAGGATTGACACACCATTAAACCGTATCGTTGGGAATGACAGGCCTTCCAGTCAAACTTGTTAATGTCCTAAAGCCGTGGCACAATGGCATCACGTTCCCATCTCCTGTTCTCACAACTTCCCTTAAGTGAAGAGTAGCAATTAACCGTTCAACCGTTTGGCCCCCTTCTTCTCGGTCTCATGCGTTGTTTAGTAATTACACCTGAGACAGGCTGAGGTAGACCTGAAGAGAGAAAAAAACACAACACGTTTCCACGGGTGCCATTGCAGGCACCTCTCTCACGCACACATCTACACACACTATTATTGATGTGACAGAAGTATGAAGTATGATTGATGGACAGCTGGGGATGACAGGAACGCGGCGATGCTGGCTGCGTCAAAGCAAAGGTGTGTGAGCTAATGAGACGAAAGAGAGGGGTGTGAGGGAGCGTGTGTGTGTGTGTGTGTGTGAGAGAGAACTTGGTATAGAGGATAGAAATGAAAATAGAACAGTTGTATGTATGTATGTTTATATATGTGCGTGTGTGTGTGTGTGTATACTATATATACACACACACACACACACACACACACACAGAACTATTGAAATGTGAATAGAACAAAATATTTGTACATATTATAAAATATTAAATCATATTTTAAAGATAAGACACAGCCCTGCTCCAAAGAACACAAATTTCACCTTTTGCAATGCCTAAATCATCATGGAAAACTACAAGTCATCACCCACAGAACTTCCTGAAGTCCTACCGCTGACTCACCCCAAAAACAGTTTACTACTGCCAAAATTACATAAACAGCCATCACTCAGAGCTCGGCAAGCACACACACAAAAAGAAAAAGTAGATTGAAGTCAATTGTTTCATCTGTGTGATGACGTAGTGAGTTGCAACATCAAGCGATCTGTTGTTTCTCTTTTCATGTCGTCAGAAAGGTGAGTTTATCTCCGTAAGCAGGTCACACGTCAGTAAGGATTGCTCAACTAGATCTTCTATATGATTTGACAGAGGAAATCCATTTAACACAGAGAAGATGGATTTTCGATATGAAACAAATAAATTGGCAAGGCAGTATTTCTCATTTTCATATTAAATAACTAAAACCAATAAATACAAATTATAATAAATAATGTATAGAAACATTAAAACAAAGAGAAATGCACAACATAATTGCAATAAGTTAAATCAAACTGAGTAAAAAACGAATAAGTGTCAACAAAAAGTGCAACAATATTAACAAAAAGAACATCAGTACACACACGCACTCGAATGTATAAAAATAGTTTAAAAACAAGGTTAAAAACTAATTAGGAAGACATTTTCTGAAGAAATTATTCCAGCACAATAAATACAAATCCACACAATTATTTTTAAATTAAAAACTATGAAAACCCTTCATTTCTATCACTTATTTATGCCCACTATGGTAATAATAACAACATTTATTTTGCGTACAGAAAAAGATAAGTTATTAATTCAATTCGTATGGCATAATGTGCCATAAAAATATAGCTTGGAAAATGAAAGCACTTTCCTTTGAAAGCAAAATTCCTTTATTAACATTACAACAGACTTGTTGACGGCCCTTCCAATGCCACAACTCACATAAAGAAAAACATATAGTTAAAAAACTACTTGCATGTCCGTTTCACAGAAAGTTATTATTTGACTTCGACTTCAGAAGATTGGGAATATAGCACATGAGTCATCTAAACTGATTTTATGGTTTCTTTAAAGGTGCATTTTTGACTGCATCTGTCATCATTTACTTTCATTGTATGGAAAAAGAGAAGTACAAATGGGCTGATAAACGTCTTTTGTGTTCCACGAAAGTCAGTCATATGAGCCGGAAAAACAGGGGGAATATATAATGACAGATTTGGTGACGAACTATCCCTTCACAATCCACTAGTCAAGATTAGCACATTAACACCAGAGCTGTAGGGTATAGTTTAAGCAGCCTGCTTTAAGTCAGGACGTCAAGGTTCTGACAGGAAGGAAGAAATTCAGTGGGATGATTTTGTACTGTGGGAATCTGCAGCGAATGTTCTTCGCATACAAGGCCATTTTTACATGCACCCTTATTTAAGCAAGCGGTCAGGCCATAAGATCCCGATCCCATGATCTTGAAGAGGTCACGTGAAAAGAAGGAAGGACAAAGCTGGAATTATGCTTTTTTGAAGGTACACTATTAACAGACTTCTTACTGTCTTATTGTTAATGCAGCCAATAAAACGGATTGAAGTGCATTCCTGGACCCTTAACTGCTCAGTTATGTAAAAGCAAGCAGGCACTTGTCAAAATGTGTCCTAAATTAATAAAATCAATATTTTATAAATATAATAAAATATTTTCAAAAATAATACATTTAAATAAATAAGTAAATGACAATTATGCCTTTCTATATCTGATTTTAGCATGAAAATTTCAAGTAATCTGACGTCAGATATATTTAAAGAATTATGGGAAAATACCAGGGGTTTATTGCAGGAACTTCCTGTCTGTGGTACAGTGAGAGAGAATATGAAATATTATTTATGGAGATATTGTTCACAATAGCATCCTGTGTGGCATCAGTTCATTTTGGTTTGCAAATTTGTGCATGATATCATTACAGGGACGCTGAGTACTGAGTTTATTATGTCAACCAATGGCGCCTTTTGGACATCAAAACAAGACGTAATGAGCAGTAATTAACCTTCCATTTTAATCTGTTAATTACAGTGTTGACCATCCAAACTCAGTGTAGAGACCATGGACATCAGCTGCTGTCTGAAGAGATAACTGTCACATGATGGCCACTGTCAGAGTATTTTTGGCAATGTTTTGAAAATGTAGAAACTGTAAAACTGTGCACCTCAATGCAAGTTTATACGGTTAACATATACTCTCTAACAATGTCCTACTGACATTGAAATACAGCTATGAGGTGAAAGAAATGACATATACACAGCTATGTGGAGCAGAATTCTGGACCAATGAGTTTTCACTGTGGGCGGGATTTCCCAACCCGACAAAGCGGAAAATTTGTGTGCAACACAGTAGTGGCTGGTCAGGAAACTCAAGATTAACATGGAAGGGTGACGCAATTTATGGTGTTATGTCTGGTTATATGGTAAGATCCATTTCGAGCCAAAACAGAGAACGAAACAAGAAAAACCTCGGTCACAGAAAGTAAAACAGCCTGCAAGACATGCAGCTACTTCAGAGCTCAGTTATGAATAGAAGGAAAGTTACAATCAACAAATGCACAGCCTTACAAAATTCAAGTCAAACTCATTTTAAGTCACAGGTCGTACTTGACTAAACATCTTTTTGTGGGGGCTGAATATTTATAAAAACTCAGTGTTCCCAATGGAGAGTACATACTCAATAGAGTTTTCTAGAAGTCAACAACTTTACATTATAGCTTTAGTACTCAATATTGAGTAAAACAAAAAACTGGAATTTATTATTTTCAGTCACCAAATGCCTTTAGACCATAAATGCATTATTAGAACACTAGTATTTTTACCAGCTAAAAATGGTTTTAAATCAGTTCTTTCTATATTTTGCTGTAGTGTGTCAGTAGGAAATATCGGTTTACATTTCCAAACATTAACTGTAATAATGCAGTGAGATTTTTGTTTGCACAAGGAGTCTGACACACAGAGATCTGATCTGATCATCACCAGTCTGTATGGAATGACATGAAGAAACAGACCAAACTGAGGCAGACTAAACCCACAAGAACTGTGGCAACGTCTCCAAGATGCTTCAATAAATGTTTTATAGTTTATGCCCCAAATCCAAAATTCATAATTTCATCTGAAAAGGGAAGTTGTAAACATTCATGTTCAAGGCCTGACCTATTGGCCAAATGATTTTACCTTTAGTATTAAAATAAAGCATTTCGTTGCTGGTAATTCTGCAGAGATACTGAAGAAGACTAAATGACTCCTGTTGCTTTCATGTCGACTTAAAATCCTCTCCATTCACAGATGCACCGATTAATGAAAAGTGCCCTGTTCTGAAATCCAAGGCTTTACACTATCAGCATGATCACAGACGCGCTAGTGACAGACGCCTGAACAAAGCTTCGTTCAGACTTGCAGCAAAAATTACATCGAGAACAGGCAAACTTGACTCACGCTATACAACAGCCCGAGCGGAGAAGCCAGCTAATGGTTGCTCTATCTGTTGAGACGGCAGTTTTGTGCCGGGATCTTATCTACGAGTACAGAGACTCGGCAATTGTTGTCACAGCGACCTCAGTGTCAGAGCAACCGCGTCACTATCTAGCAAGAGGCCCTGCATGAATGCAGCGGGTCAGCCTGGCTCATAAAGGATCCTTTCACCACCGGCTCATTCGGGCCTTCACCCCAACACTAAGCGTACTGGAGTGGAAGCATCCTCTGCTGGCCGCTGACCTTTCAGTAGGGCCTTGTGACGCCAATTCAATTTCCGAAGTCAAACCTCTGACAATGCAAATGGTAGAACGTTTAATATGTCAAAAGGAAAATCCATAAAAGCAGTCCCCCTCTCTTCTTTGGATCAGACAAAGAATGACGTTTTGACATTCTGTGACGTTAAAAATGCTGAATCGTTTCAGCCAGAGTGGCCAGAGAATTGTGACATTATCTCATTTTTGCATGTAGCAGATTGCTCTAGTGTGGTCACAAAGCCATGAGCCAAAACAAATGCATGTCTGTTCATCTTCACCTCGGTTTGCAAGTTCATTCACATTATGTCGATGGTTCAGCCTGAAAACTGTGACCTTAACAAGCCAAGTCTGCTTTGCTGCAAGCAGTGCAGTTAAAGGGATACTCCACCCCAAAATAAAAAAAACTGTCATTAATCACGTACCCCTATCTCGTTCCAAACCCGAAAAAGCTTAGTTCATCTTTGGAACACAATTTAAGATATTTTAGATGAAAACCGGGAGACTGTCCCATTGACTGCCAAGTAAATTGCACTGTCAAGGTTCAGAAAAGTATGAAAAACATCGTCAGAATACTCCATCTGCCATCAGTGGTTCAACCGTAACGTTATGAAGCGACGATAATACTTTTTGTACAGAAATAAAACAAAAATAACGACTTTATTCAACAATTCGGCACAGTAAAGCCATTTTGGAGAGTATTGCTGCATGGAAAATGCGTACACTCTTCCGTATCAGCCGCGACATAGGGATGCTCTGTGTCCTTGTGTCGCGGCTGACACGGAAGAGCATACACATTTTGCTTCCAGCGGATACTCGCCAAAATGGCGTTACTGTGACGTGAAAGGTGCCGAATTGTTGAAAAAAAGTCGTTTTTTTATCATTTTTTTACGTACAAAAAGTATTCTCGTCGCTTCATAACGTTACGGTTGAACCACTGATGGCAGAAGGAGTATTCTGACGATGTTTTTCATACTTTTCTGGACCTTGACAGTGATAATTGTTTGGCAGTCAATGGGACAGTCACAAGTCTCCCGGTTTTCATCCAAAATATCTTAATTTGTGTTCCGAAGACGAAAGAAACGTTTTGCGGGTTTGGAACGACATGGGGGTAAGTGATGATTATTGACAGCATTTTCATTTGGGGTGGAGTATCCCTTTAAGTTATGAATGCTTACAGTTAGTCAGCATGCCTATTTATTTATTGTATTCAGGGTTTCTGCAGGTTTCAAAAAGTTATATTTAAGACCTTTTAAGATTTAAGGAAAAAAGTGAATGGAACACAACACGTCAATAATATGATCTGTAAATGTCTTGTGTTTTCAAACTTTGAAGTGTTGCTACATCTTCCATCGGATCTCCATTACTTTTTAAATTAATTTAACAAAAAAAAACAACAACAACCAAAAAAAAAAACACACACACACAAAAAGGTTTATAACTCTGCTTCAAACCACTGGAATATGGAAATAATCATAACTTTTACTGTACCTTCTGATCACATTGCAAAAAACTGATGTTCGCTTTCCAGTGAAAATGTCCAAAGATTCTTAATACAAGATACATTAACTTGAGAATCAAAATGGCATCAGGAAAACTCTTGCTTTCTGGGAAATTAATCAAAATAAATTGAGTTTATGATTAAAACGAGAAAAAATATCAGTTAATGGGCTCAGAAAAAGAATACTTAATTCAAAGGTAAACGACTTTTTTTAAGGATGCAACGATACCATTTTTTCAGAACCGATCCGATCCAATACCGCAAATTCTGAGAATCGGCCGATACCGATCCATTCCGATACCAGCACAGGTTTTTTTTTTTTTTTATGTAACTTGGAATTTCTATACTTCTCTGTGTTGACCCGATCGTCACTCTTCTGTGTGTTAAACACAATCTATTACAGTGTTTCTCAACTGGTCGGTCAAAAGTGCTGGGTATGGAGCCCAAACGTGGGTTGCGAGACCGTTCTGAGAGGTTTGCGGATTGTTTACAGCCAAAGAAACAACATCAACAAAAAACGTAATTCTAAATGCTTTTCTGATGCGAGACTTTTATTTTAAAAGACGTGCATGAAAGCTGTTGACACTATCAGATCATCTGACTCAGATGCAGTTTAACTAAAGAAAGAGTGCCTGAGAAAAAGGCTCTGTCCCGATTCAGTATCTGCGGTCAGATGAGATGTTGACAGGTTGTGTCATTATTCCAAGCTATTTTCATAACACGTTATGAAATAAAAAGTCTCTCACCTCAGAAAAAACGAACTATCCTGTCCTGTCAGATGTTATAGTGTGCTGGTAGCGCTGGTATACTCTTCTATAGCACGCGCGAAACGCAGAAACTATAAGCATGCTACAGGACAATAAAAGTACAGTACCAATAAATCACATAACTGGTACTGTGTTAGCTGGGAAGGATTTGCATGACGGTATGATATTCATTCTATTCAGGAGCAGTTTCCACGATTCATTAACAGGCACCTTGGTTGTTTTCATAACCCCAAAATATCATGTTATTTTCACTTTGTGGCATTTTTGTGCTATACATTTTTTTTTATGTATAGGACAGTAATAAGGCAGCAACATATGATAGATAGGAGAGAACAAGAAAGACTATTATTATATTTCATTGCGCTAAAGTATTGTAAAACGAAAGGCTCAATACAGCGCGGTGCAATGCACATCCCGTGCGCAGAATGATGCTCTTGAAACAACACGGAGTCACAGCACACAGGCTGCACAGCCCTCTGAGTCCGCATAGAGAAGAAAAGTACAGGGGGAAGATATATTGATAAGTACTGTATTAAATCTGTGCGTTAGTTTATTGAGCCTTTTCTTTTAACAGTTTTAAACCTCAGTGACTGTGCGCTCTTGAAGAGAGTTTGACTGTCGTAACCGAACGCAATGCGCAGTTGACAGACAGACAGACGCAGCGGAGAGAAGAGTTTGTGAACTTGAATTTAATGACTTAAATATTCATCTGTACCTCGGATTAAACTATGGAACAGCTTCAGAACACTTGAAATATAATGCACGAACACTTTATGGTGCTTTATGATGTTTATGTGATTTTCGTGGGGCTTAACAACAGCACAGAATAGTATACGCACAACATCGGATTTGGATCGGTCTCGTCTGACCGATACCCGATCCGCAGAAAATGACCAAATCGGAGCCGATACCGATCCAGAGTATTGGATCGATGCATCCCTACTTTTAATACCCCATTGACAGAAACTCACTTAATTTTGTTCATTTTCTCAGAAAGCAAGAGACTTGTTGTGCATCTCAATGAACGTATTTTGATATAAGGATATTTGTACTGGAAAACAAGATAAAAATGTTGGGAAAACATTGACTTTTTTGCAATGCATGCAACATTTAATGCTATAACTTTTAGAATGTAAGATTTTCTGGTCTGATTGAATACCTTTTTAGGCCTTAATTTGTAGAAGAGCATATTGAGACTTTTTAAGACCCGCAGAAGCGACTCTACAAATTATCTATGCATAGAGTACATTTCTTTTTTTGACCTTTTCAATCAAAACACCTTGATTTTCTCTCTGGTGACTGCCTTTAAGGAGACTAAATGACTGGAGAAGTCCAGTCATCCAATCATTTTGCCTCCTTAAACCCAGTCTCTTTCTTACAATCCACTACAAGCTCACGGTCATATACCTCCATCCAAGCAACAACCAACGAGAACCAAGTCCCCACTAGATGCCTTATATTTTTTGAAAATTTGTTTCACCCAGATTTACATCAATACAGAATAAAATGTTTGTCACAACTTTAGTTACATTTCGACTTTAAAAACAGACTTTTATATGCATCCACATAATTCTGAATGCTTTCAAATGTTACAGTAGAGGCCACAACGATTACAATACAGCACTATGAATTGCATGATGAACATATAAGATCAACCAAACTTACAAATCATCACAAATTCACTTTGTGCATTTGTTAAAGCACCATGGCAAATTATTATGTTATCTACAAACAAATCTGCCAAACCTTTGTAGTTTAATGGCAATGTCTTTCCCAAATTCTCTTACATCTTGATGAAAGCAAAACAAACTGACAGGGCAAAACTACACAAGTCGACAGTGGTCCATTGTGTTCAACCTAAAACAAATGCTTACAAGACTCTAGTTTCCTGGAATCCAGTGAAAGACAGACTGATGAAGGGAACTACACTCAACAATAGGTTCTTCAATGGTTCTTTGAAAACCCCTCAGCAAAGAACCCACTTGTTATCTAGAGTCATAGGCATTCTTGAGCTGCTACTGTATATAGTATGTTCTTTGGATTCAAAGTTTGTGATGTTACATTATAGGTTCTTCAGATCAGTGTAGGCTACTCATCTCTAAGACAATAATAAAAGTAAAAAAAGTTATAAAATGTAATGTAACGTTAAAGAGACGGAAATGTATAATCTCTGCCAAATGCATTATAAATTATTTATACGTACACATATGACAGTAAGCCCACATTTAATAAATAATACTTTTTTTATTAAAGTAGCTTAAAATAAAAATCTAATATCCTTTATTCATTATACAAACATTTTAAAATATATTAAAAGTGAATCATTGATACTTCAGAATGTAAACATCGTGTCTCCGAGGGCTTGTGAGCTAACTTAGCTACTGAGACTAAGGAAAGAGCTATGTGCTAACAAGCGAAATAAAATTATATATACAGAAAACAGGACATTTAAAATATATGTGGAATTCTACACATCGTTTTTAAGTGTTTATGTAACGTTTAAACTCATTTGTAACCTCAAACAGTGTTAAAATACTGCTTCGCGAGCTCACTAGCCAGTCAACGGCGCTGTGTCAAAAGCTCGCTCGCTGCCTAGCTAGACAGCATTTTAGTTGTATTCGACCGCTCGAAGTGTAGGCTATGTAGGCAGCTCACTGTGTTTTGAAACGCAGTCTGCGACACTTCGCGTCGTCCGAAAACAAACGCGTTATTATTATTTATTAACCCACATAAGCGTTGTCATACATACCAGCTCATCTTTTGCTCAAACTCAATCCAAGTCAATCGAAATATAATCCCTTGCCTTCAAAACCATCGCCTTTTCAGACTATAAGAGTGGGACAGCGAGCAGGAAGTAGAGAAGTTTACAGCAAGTCAGAGGTCGCGAGGATTTAAACTACGGCAAGCGGAGAGGTCAAACTACAGCCGCGCAACAGGTACCGCACGACACATTCACACACACTGAGACTAGAATGCGTTTAGAGACTGTACGCAAACTAAATGATTGTAATGATAGAAGATTTCTTAGTTTCTCTTAATAGTTGATCTTCAGCATTATTTATTGTCCATTATTTAAATAAAACTTATAAGGGCTTGTCGAATACATTCAATGGCCTTTACCAATATGGTATTACTAAGTCCTAAATTGCTCTTTCAACGCTCTGGGGAGTTAATTGAGTTCTCAGGTATGTTTAATTTGAACTGTATCTCATACTTCTCCTGGAATCTGTAGCAGAAGTATGAATAAACACAAATGAGATAATGTGGATATATGGCTCAGGTAACTTGAGTAGGCTTAGCCCTTTTTAAGAGAATTCAATTTGGTAAGAAATTAAATCGCTGATCTTTGTTAAAATCTTTGTTGCTGAGGACAAATTTATATATTAAATAAATCTCATTATCTCATATTATTTAAATATGCCAATATCTTATAGCCTATAGGCCTATTCACATCAGGGACTATAAAGATAACCTCCCGGTTTCACAGACAAGGCTTAAACCTAGTCCTAGACTAAAATGTATACTGAGCTGTTTCAACTGAAAGAAACTTGCACTGACTGATCTTAAAACATATCAGTGCCTTTGTTTTGTCTCAAGATGCACGCCACTAATGTTTTTTTTATAAGGAACTTTTGTAAAAATTACTTAAATGTCTAATTGAACTATGGCCTAATCCTGGTTTAGACTAAGCCCTGTCTGTGAAACCGGGCCAACGAGTTTTATTAATCATTCAAATTCTATGATAGTCCACATCGCAACTATATTGATAACGACACAGATGAACAATATCATTGAAATAACTTTCAAAAAAAAAATTATGCTGATGAACAATTCAAAAATTACAGCCAATCAGAATCCATCCTGCTTTAAAAATGCTCAAGTATTTAAAGCAGCAGAAATAGAGCAGTCCTTTGTTGTGGCCACTGATATACATTATCAATCTAGATATGATTATAATTACCATTCTTGTGAATGATAAATGTTAAAAAGAAAAATTATTATTAGAGAACAGATAGTTTTTTTAGAACAAATTGTATACATTGACACGACAGCCAAAAGTGATTTAATGGAGTTTAAAGAACTTAAGCATTCAATGCAGCACATGACATAACTGTAGTACAAGCTGATTAAAGCATTTTGTCTGTTAGTCGTCTTCTAAGCCAAATCTTAAAATTAAAAAAATAATTACACATAAAAGTTAACAGCAATTGACTAACCTGTGGTAATAAAGCTGATTTTGCTAAATATATTTTTATTCATACAAAAATGTTTTCTACTAAACACCCACACCTTCAAATGTAGGTGATTTATTCCATCTTTTCCAGTTTGTTGACACATTTGTTTGTTTTGTATATGTTCAACACACACACAAAAAAAGACACAATGGATTCTGTTGTATTTTAGTCAGGTGTGTATTCAAGTACGCATCAACTGGAAAACATTTAATTTACAACAAAAAGAGAAGCCAAGTGAACATTTCCTCTCCACAAAAGGATAACATCAATTCATTTTGAGAACAATTAAGAGATTTTACCACTGGGCCTTACTATAAGGCAATGGAAGTTACAGGAGGTAAAAACGTATCAAAACATCCTTTCTTCTAGTGAGCCCCTCATACGCATAAACGTGACCACAAACAACTCTAAGTGCCTCCGTCTGATAAGAGACATGCAAGACATGCAGTAAGAGATACAGTCCTGTAGAAAAGGAATACGGATACCAAAATACAAAGTATTTATTTGCACACTATAAACCGGAAACGTTATGAGAGTGGATGAGCATCAGTAAAGATGACTTTCTTCTTTCGCTTGTGTTTTTTTTGTAGAGGAGATGAGTCACTGATCGTGTACAGCGCAGTGGACAGCGCGTCATGGGCCGACGCTGAATGTTTACTCTCAGTCTTTAATGACCGGCCATAATGAGAGGGTTACAGGGAGCAAAATAATCAGGTAAACAACAGTGAATCAGGGCCTGCTTCAGAGCTGACTCGGGTCACATTTACATTTCTGTGCTGTCCTCTGTGCATATTGTTCCATGGCAGCCAAGCCTGCAACCCGGTTCGGCACAAACAAGGCTGTTCATCCTGGCTCTGATCCAAAGCCGGACAGTGAACAGTCATGCTGAGACCATGACGAGGGGGGGGGGGGAGTTGTGAGACACGTCACGATGATATCATTTTGCCCCAAAAACGGCTGCTCCGTATTATACTAATGCACTGAGTGAAAAAGCTCGCAAAGTTCTTGATTATTTGCAAATTATACTGAAACGTCAACCATATATATCAATTATTTAACAGGTGGGGAGGGCTAATATTGAGCTAGTTTCTCTGATACTGTACTCACAGGGTCACAGTAATTTAATTTTTGGCTATTCTAGTGAAATTGACTCGCATACATAAATTGAAAATATGGACATGGAAGCACTCAGCACAGATATACAGGTGCATGCAAGCATGCTCAAACACAAACACAAGTTTTCCGGAGGTCACGATTGCTTGTTGCTTCGCAGAACTTCATGAGGAAGACTTTTACTTGTTGCTAATAAAATCGGAGTCATGACGGATATTGTGTTTTACGTTAGAATCCCTTAAACACATTCGCCAGATGAATTTCCTTTGCATCTCTATAGCTTTTCAGCACACAGCTCCTAACGTAAAATGTTGTCTTCAAACTGAAGAAACGCACACAATTCCGCCGGGTACCGTATCTGATCTGTGAGAACTGCTTCGCTATTTTTACTGCTGCAGTTTGGTCCTGCATTCTGATGTGCCTTGGCACAGAAAGAAAGAAAATAACAGATAAAAAAAATTAAGCCAGAAGCTGTTTTGTATGTATTCCAATTTTAAAAACAATACTTCTCACATCATGTGTGCTTCAGATATGAAGATATATTTCTCTTAAAAAGAAAAAAAGAGCTGAGGAGAGACCTTGAACAGATCCCGATATTACAGAAACTGGTATAACTCAACATTTACACTCTCCTCCCTGAAATCTAATATGTAATATTCCCTTCTTCACTTGCATTGAGAGAGGTTAAGAGGTACAAACCTACTTGTGTACACAATTCTGACATTAAGGGCCATATCGATGCATAATTCAAGACAATAATGCCAATGTATACATTCAGAATGCCTGTTTAGCTTTCGGCAGATTTCTGCAGTATGTAGATGAGTTTCTGGATCAATATTTGGTTTGTATCATTTCCGTTTTGCACCCCAGATAAATATTGCATTTATTATTTTAACTCGGCTGATGAGCATTTTCTACATCGCCTATAAGGAGCTGCATTTTTTAATTAAAGGACTGTCACATTTTGGGAATTAATTTTAATGGTCAAATTATTTCTTTATATGTAGTTGTTCAAATTTCCTCTTAAATATCACTATTCTATTAGTAATTCATGCATGACCAAACCAAGAGGAAAAAAGGGAATTCTGCCAGAAGATACGTTGCAGAAGTGGCTTGCCCAAGATGGCGAGAGCCTGCCAAAAATATGGTATAAAATGTGGATGATTCAATTTTTCTGGGAATGTAAGCCAGGAGTGAGGAGTGCTTGTATATGGGAGTTACGGACCTTATGGTTAAAACTATTTTGAATTATTGTTTCAATGTAAAGTCTTTTAAATGAAAGCTCAACATTCTGAAATTAGTTCAATACAACTGTAGTGTTTCGTATGCATAGTTTGCTTATAAGGTAATGAGATACACAAGTTTTTGCTTTGATTTTTTTTCACCAAATAGTCTTACTGTTTATTCATTTATTAAACACATCATTCAGTGTGTCCGCAAGTCATCATTTGCAAAATTGCGCTAATTACAGATAATATTTGAGACTGAAGAAATGCTGGAGAATGCATCACATTTGACACTGTCAATAGTAATTTTTCCTTGCACACACACACACACACACACACACACACACACACACACACACGCACTTAAAAAGCATTCTGCACAATGTACACAATCTCAAAAACAGAAGAAAGAAAGAAAACAAAAATGTAAACACACCCATTGTTTCAACATTCAGTCAATGTAAAATATAAGTATACGGGTGTTTGCATATGCATTAGCGTACACGCACGCACGCACACACACACACACACACACACACACACACACACACACACACATGCACGGACAAACATCGTAATACTGAAGGACATTGCTTTGTACGTTCCAAGTAGAAAACATGTAGTAATATGTTTCTATAATTGTCTGTACAAAACCCCCTCTCGTTCTCATCGTTAATATTCAGAATCTCTAGGCATGATCCGGATATGAGTAACCGTGGAGATATACCACATTATGGTGCTGCCCCTTAGAGCAGTATAAATGTCGAAACTGTTCCCATCCAAAAACATCTTGAATGGCATGCATATAGCAGGCAGGCCTCAGCCGGTAAAAATGCAAAACAATGACTCCTAAGATCAATCCTGCCCAGTGGTGATGCTCGCAGGCAAGCATTACCATAATTTTGGCTGATTTTGTTTTTGAAAACCGTGTGTACGTGTGAGTTAAAATGCGTGCTGAATATATAATGTGCATAAAAAGGGACCCGATTAAAATTATTGGATGATGAAAGTAGGAAATGCAACTGTCCAGTAAAACAATGACAATAAGGACAACAAAAGGACAACTGTCACATAAAAATAGTCATTTTTAGAGTAGTAATTCTCGTTGACACTCTGCATGGTTTGAATTGGATGCATATTGCTGTGTGTCTTCAGTCATGACTGATGCAATCTTTTCAGTACTACCAAAGACGTGATACTAGATGCATGCAGGGATACAGGCAGAAAAAACAGAAAGGCAAAATGTTTGGATCGGATCACCGTATCTCACTCCGCCAGAAGTAGATATGCAGAACTGCAGGTTTGGCCCATATGTGCACTAAAAGAAGCGAAACAGGTAAAGGCCACAGCTGTCTTAATTTCAATCCCTACTGTACTTGTGAAAGTGAGCCAGACTGTGTTTTATTGTCGTCGTTGTTGTTGTTTTTCATTTTTTATTGCACTGAAAGTCCATTGCGGATAACAAATACCATCTGCATCCCTTACTTGTGTATATAGGTATTTGGAAATGGTAAAATAACGCAACTGCATAATGCAACAGACCTTTAACGTCCACCTGAACTCAGTCTCCTTGAGCCTTTAGAGCTTGTAGGTTTTCCCCAAATTAACATTTGAAATAAAGTTATTAGGTTAATACAAACAATATTATTATAATTTTTTTAAATGGCTGCTGTATTTAAATGCATTTGGCACATTCTGTTGAAAAACAACAACAACACAGAAACATTAAATAATTAACAATCGTTTAAAATGACTGCGACACATTAAGCAAAAGAAAGTGCTCTTTTTTTTATCTGACAACTCACTGACAAACCAAAATACAAGGACAAACAAAACAAAATGAAAAGACTAAAATCTCAAGAGATTGCTCTGGTCCCCAGAGCTGAGAGTTGAACCCTTATGACTGCTCTGCGTCTGCAAGTGCTCTTTCTGTGGATTGACCTGACTGCTTGAACCATTGTCTTTGACGCCCTCTCGGTCCCATCCATGCAACACGAGTCCACTTACTCTCCGCTCATTTGACCTAAAACAATAGTGGCTACAGAAAAATGCCACCACAATCAATGAAAACCGTAGGAAACGGATGGATATAGTGAGAGAGAGCGAGTATAAGAGTCAAGTGTGTATATAAGAGGAGAAAGAAACCTTCTTTTTTTCTCCTCAAAGTCTTACTTTGCAAGTCCATCTCATGCACACGTGGTGACGGTCATGATATTGGCACTGCTGGGTCCCGCGCTCCCACAGGAGCTGGGCGGAGAGGTGTGGCTCCCCCCTGCCCCAGCGCTACTGCCCTTGTCCGTGAGTTTCTTGTCTTTCTGTTTCAGGTGCACCTTGGCATGCCTCTTTCGCTCGTCACTCCGAGCAAACTTGCGTCCGCAGAACTCGCAAGAGAAGGGCTTCTCACCGGTGTGCGTGCGGATGTGCGTGGTTAGATGGTCGCTACGACTGAAGGATCGCATGCAGATGCGACACTGGAAGGGTTTGTGTCCCGTGTGGATCCGCAGGTGACGCGTCAATTCGTCTGATCGCGAAAAGCGACGGTCGCAGTTCTCCGCCGGACAGGCGTGTGGTCGCTCGTGCACCGGAGTTTTGCTCGGCCGGTTGGGGTACTTTCTTGGTCGAATGGGTTTGAGGGCGAGTGTTTGAGAGGGTTGATGGTGTTGGGAAACGTGCTGTTGCCCACAGAGAAAGCTGGGATGGATCTGTTGCTTATCCTTAAAGGCTCGAATGGTCTCGAGGGGAGTTATGGGAGGTGGGTTCACTCTAATAGGGTCCATGGTTTGGAAGGGTTTATGCTCCATCACCCCTATGTCCCCCTGGTGATGGAAGATGTTGTAGTCTGGGATCATAGAAAAGAGACTTCCGTCCATGCCTGGTTTGGAGGTGGTGTGGTAGTCGGTGCTCGGGTAAGGCAGAGACGAGGACGTGGCCGGGCTGTGGTGGAACGTCACCTGTTCTGGGTATATCTCGCCACAGGTCGAGTAAGCAGGAAGGGGTTGTCCGTATACTTGATCCATGTCTGACGACTGGCCACCCATGCTGCCGCTCGACGAAGACGTCTGGGTGGTGATGTTGCCAGGTGACGGTGACACCCCCAGGATTCCCGCACTCACCAGACTGATGATGTTGTTGTCGGGACACCATCCGGAGCTTCCGATGCTGCCGGATGGAGGGGTGTCGAATGCAAACTTGCCCAGGTAGGTGACGGTTTGCCCGCTTCGACCAGACTGGAAACCGGAGCCGTATTGAACTTCTCCGGTGCCCTTGTCGCCGCCCATCCCCAAGTCCATGATATTATCTGTGTGACAGGGGGTCAGAATGAACACCGTCAATTCAGAATGCCACACATTGAACAATAATGGTCAAAGAAACTATGCATGAGAAAGTGATTAGTGGGAAGTTCTGCATCTACAGACAAAGCTTCTAGGAGAATCTATACTAATAGGCACTAACTGACTATCACTTGCATGTTTATAACTTTATTCTTAAGTTGGTCTCGGAAACAACATTTTGGCATACCTCTGTTAATCACCTGTTCCAAAAAAAGAGAAGAAAGTGAAGCATATCAGTCCGAATGAAGGTGTAGAGATTGACAAAATCAGAAATGCACAGTGATTTAAGATTCCAGTCAATATCTCCCGCCACCCTCGCCAACTTATTGTCTTTCTGTCACAAAGTCTAAACGGCGGCGTATTCCGTTGTAGGACTGGAACTTATTTGGCAATCAGGCTTCTCCGTACAACAGGATGTCACGATTGACATCACTGTTACTCTTATACGCACTCGATCTCTCTCTCTCCCACACCTCCAGTCTTTTCAGAGAGACACTTGACGGCTGCCCGAAAATGTACCAAACAAGATCTGATGTATTGTAGGCACTTCAATCACTTTTAATATGTCTGTTGTTGAACACAAAACACTGCTGATCACAACGCATGTCTATGAATTCAACATTTTACGACGGCTCACTGAGTTTAGTCTTGTACGTGCACTTACAGTAATCGCAGTGTGTACACCAAATTGTGGCTTACGGTAGAAACAAACAGAACGAAAATTACAGATGGTCCTCGCATCTGTTCAACACACATAAGGTACATGTGTGAAGAGATGCTGTGCTGCGTCGGAAGGAAAAGACGGGCAGAAATCAGAGAAAGAGAAAAGCATGTATTCCAGTGATAAGATAAAAAACACTATTTATTTCATGCTTTGCCTGTCATTACAGGATGTGTGTGGAGATGCATTTCACACACTTGAGGGTATCTTTTACAGGGGCGTTTGGTAGGACACTTTGTGAGGACAAGAAGGGTTTGTCACCTTGAAACATTGTGATAAGCAGTCCCACAGAGATAGGGTGAAGATTTAATAAAGTGTGATTACAGGAAGTTCTCATGGAGTCTAAAATCTATAAATATATCTACATAAAATCTGTACAAAAAAGTAAGTAATTTATATATCACAACAGTGTGTAACCCTATAACCTTATATATATATTTTTTTTTTTTTTTTTGTTCTATTTGTGTATCTATATTATGTAACTTATTTATTTATATAGTCTATTTTATTATTTTTATAATTGAGAGGAAGTATGTATTTAAAAAAAATTTGAAGAAAATAAAACACTCAAGAAAAGCAAGAAAATCTACTTTTTGAGAAATTGTTCTCAAAATGTTCTCTTTTTCAAGAACTCACGCATTTGATAAGACCTAGCATTTTCAGTCAGAGGTTGGCATTCACATTTCGTATTCATTTTGATATTTTAATAAACGAAACGAGGTCAATACTCTCCCGCAAGTGTGGGAAGCATAGCTTCTTTTGACCTGCAGAGTGAAAACCACATCAAGAGCTGTGTGAAACTCCATCAGTATATACATCAAGAGGACGAATGATCTTATGCTTTCACTCTCGATGATAATCTACTATATTTCGACAACTCTTCACCTGCTTTTTTTAAGGTCGTAAAATGATAAAGTTTTAATAAAGAAGGCTAATGACTTTGCACTGAGCTAAAAATCCCTCTGAGTGTGGGGTTTTAATTGATTTGTGTTGATGCTTTTCTTTTTACATCAACTACTTAAGCTTTCAATTAAATATATTTGATATTTCAAGAGAGAGAGAGGAGGGAAAAAATACAGCGACATTAAGAAACAAATCTAACACTTTGATGACCTGACTGGAAGGAATTCCTCAATTGGCACCAGTATCTTAGCCAATAGTCCGTTTTAATTTATTTTGTATTGTTCACTTGAATCTAGGCGAAAATAATAGTCCAGAAAATATTTGTATTTTATTTTCTATGTGGGGAGAATATTTAAAAAAGGACAAACATTTTAAATGGTGTGCGAGTAAAGTGAAAAGAATACAAAGAACACGTGATGTAAAAATCAGATAATAAACCTTTCGGGGCTAAATAATTTAGGGATTTTAATTTCACGTGTTTTCAATAGTGGCCCGAGCTTTTTTAAGAACAGTGCGCATATAAACGCCCACCCGCGCGCGTGGAGGGTCAGAAACAGGGTCAATACTGGATAAAGCACTGACTAATCAAACCTTTAAATAATACAATAACTAAACATTATATCTACCGCAGAACAGAATATAAGACCGGCGCAATATGAGAGAACCCGAAATGAAGAGTTTTGACGGAAATAAAGCGCTCGGGGAAAAACGAAACGGCTTTTGTCATTATTTGACAGGATTCGTATTCAACAAATATATCTTTCACGACTTTGTAATGTACGAATTAGGAGTAAATAATGAGGCGTTTCCGCGTGACGCGTGGGCTCGAAATGATACCTATACCTGATATTACCTGTCCGGTTCACACTATAGCACGTGACTGGAACATTGTCACTACTCTCACACACTTTTTTTATAATATACAATTTGGCAACAAATTAAACGCATTTCGTCGCAGAACTCCGTTAAGAAAAAGCGCGACTGAATGCTGTAAGAAATTCGTCTATTAAATCATAAATTACTTTAGCCTACATCAAGGTTCTCATTATAAAGGGATGTCATAAATACATTTTATAATAATAACAATATTACAAAATAACAAATCGTAAGTGATCTCATACATTTATTAGGCTACATATCCATACATATCCATGCAGTTCGTTATTATGAATCACTAGCCTAAATACGCTGCACAATCCGAATTAAGAAACATTTGGAAAACTGTAACCTATGAGGGGTGTAATGCTGAACAAGTTAGTTTCTGAAGTCTCAAATAGCAACTGTAGCAGTACGAGGAGTTCTGTTACTAAACTACTGTAAGCACAGCAGGCGCGCGTTAACAGGTGCTGCGGGGCTTCAAGACAACTGATGCCGCGCGATAAAACTCTAACCAGCCGGCGTACAACATCCTACAACAGCTTAGTGAGGAGCCAGACAAAACTTTTCGTCCTTACCTGTATTCATCTGCGAGTAGTGCGAAATAGATTCCGGGTTTGTGAAAATGTTCATAGAAGTGGGAATGTCTTCTTCTGGATAGAGACTGTCAGGGATGGCGTTGATTAAACTGCTCATGGTAATAGGGAACTTGTCCGCTAGTTTACCTGTCATAGCAGTTATTCAGTCTGTCATTAATGAGCACGCACAGGTGTTCAGTCCCGATCAAGCTCCAGTCTTCTGAAATCTCTCGAAAAGCCACAGAAAGAGATCTCAATCCCTTTGGAATTGTATCCGAGCGCGCGACGAGTAGCACGCTGACGTCTCCTCACGAGGATGATTGTCGACTGTTTTGTGTTTGGTTTCTGTGAAGTGTTATTGTCTCTGGATGAGCAGAGAGAGAGAGAGAGAGATGTTGGTGGTGGTGGAGGTGATTGCACAAGTGTAGCACTGCTCGCTCTGTTGCGAGCGCAGGGAACTCCAACGCTTTCTTGTTCAACGGGGGGACGGAACAACTGCGTGACGTAGATGACCATATATGGACACACAAAGCTAGACGGCCGCTCGACGTCACATGGAAGCTCCTCATAGTGGAACATTAGAGTCGGTAGAAGGAAGATAAGCGCTCAGTGGAGCAGTGAAGGGGCATTTTCACCGGGTTGGGTGACAATTGGACCCGGCGAAGAGTAAGAAGTGTTTTAAAGACATATTGTGAGCATGGATGTTGCTAGATCTGTGAGAGCGCATGACTGTTTAAACCGGGAAACTTTTACCTGCACTGCACCTGAAGCTGTATATAGCATGAAAAGTGCATTTACACACTGTTTAGTGCAGAAGCGGAATAAATGCATTTGCAAATACAGTAGCTAATAATATTAGACAATATTTTTTTATATAATTATAAATATAGACGTGAAATTACTAAGCTAATGAAAATATAAAATTATGAAAAAGATATAATCAGCTATAAAAGATAAAATACGTATGCACAATCGAAAAAAAGGCTAAAAAAAAAATAAATAATAAACATCAAAGCCGTATTTGATACTAAGACCACAAGGGCATTTTATTAAATTCTCCTGTATAAGGGTCTAAATTTACTACTTTTAATTCAACTAAAATTGTTATATATAATTAATTATAATATATGATTTATTATGACTGAATACATTAGGTTACACCAACATATCCACTTTTTACAATTCATAATGGATTTATAACATTGCTATTTAAATATGCAATTGCCTGTCAATTTACTATAGTGCTTTTCCTTTTTCGTCCTTTACCTTCTGTGTCAATAAATAAATAAATCAATAGTTCTGTCAGTCTGTCCATAGGCCTATAAACACCTAGCTCAACATAACACACATTGCACATTAAGTAGGCTATCTTGATTGTAAAATGATTTAAAATGATAATTAAAATCTATGGGTCACCTGTTTTTACTATATTATCTATATGGTCAGTCAGACTGTCCATAGAAAGGTCACAGATCGGTCAGGATATAATATCATGAGAATGAAGTATCACCAGTGCAAACAGAGACTGTTCAATAGCGTTCAATAGTTTGTGTTGTGAGTTCAATAAAAATAAAATCCCAAATGAATCATTTGTAAACGTCAGCTAAGTGTAAGCAGTTGACTGCAACAGATGATCAAGACCAGGAGAAGCACCAGTAACTGTGTCTGTGTTATACAAAGACTGTAACTGCCAGAGAGTTAATCGCGTGTAAATACTGCAGGCGCGCGGCAAATCTGTGGGCTTGGCTTTGGCCTCGAGCGCCAAGTTCGCCACTGAAGTGGAAACTCCAAATAAGGCCATGATCCGGCCACGCCCCTCGCTGTCTGTATTTGGCTCGCGAGGTTCCGGTTAAGAGCGCTGCAAAGTGGAAAAGCGATCGGAACCCGCAGCCATTAAAGGAACCGCAGAGGGCAAAACGTCATGGGTCATGTTTCACCAATTTAGAAACCAGGGAGAAAATATCTTATCTGAGACTTTTAGAAGAAATACAAAAACTGTCCCTTGTTGCAGATGGTTGACTTTGTTTATATATTGTTAGGGAGAATAACAGTGAAGGGGAAACACAGACCCTGCCAGTCAAATGCTAAAGATATAGGACCCCTGAAACAAGACAACACCTACAAAGCAAATGGAGAAAACATGTTTTTAAAAATAAAAATAAATAAATAATACACAAATAAACAAAAATAAATAAATATTATTTTAGATACTTGTTTAAAGTATACTATACATGGCATGGTTACAATGCAAAATAAATAAATAAATAATATTTTAGATGCTTGTTTAATTAAAATTATACTATGCATGGCATGGTTACAATGCAAAATGAATAAATTAATAATTTTAGATGCTTGTTTAAAGTATACTATATATGGCAATGCATATCAAAAACAATAACAACAATAATAACAACAACAACAACAATGATAATAACAATAACAATAATATAAAAACATTAATAAAAAACAACAACAACAATACACCTCGCTATATATTATTATACAAAGAAGAAAATAGAAAACGATGACATACTTGTCTGTATGTAATCCAATTAGGAGGCCAGGGTGGCCCATGAGATTTCCCACGTGTCCAACTAAAATCCCTCACTCCTCATCCAAGCCAATCACAGGCACAGCGCTCCTATTACCACCGAGAGTAGAAATCCAGCCTGCCATGCATGCGCTGAAATGCTCAGAAGATGCTGATGCAATAGACAGAGTGATGAGGTAACAATTTGTACCTGAGACCCGGTTGACATGTGTACGTTGGCCTCGAGCCTAATAAATTATGTACCAAAAATGTGTTCAAAATAATAACTTCATACCCCCCCCCCCACCCCCACTCCAAACCAGAGTCCGACGTTGCTGTTATAAACAGACACGATACACAGCACAAACTTTAGTTACATCGCCACATAACCTATTATCTAATATCAATTTTGGACAATTTATATCTACAATTTTATAATTGAAAACCTCACAAAAATAATAATGATACGTAAATAAAAAAATAAACTTATAAACTTAAAGTATATACAAATGCCATTTGATATTTTATTATTAAACGCGCTCAAAAATAAAAATTCTGTCATCATTTACTCAGCCTCATGTTGCTGTTCCCATTGACTTCCTTAATAATTTTTTACATACTATAGAAGTCAATGGGTACCGTCAACTCTTTAGTTACTCACATTTTCTAAATATCTTCTTTTGTGTTCAGCAGGAGAAAGAAACTCACACAGGTTTGGAACAACATGATCATTTTCATTTTTGGGTGAACTGTCCCTTTAAGTGTCAAAATATTTTCAGGCCATATGCATATATCCATATAAAGACAATTAATTGACTGCATCCATCCATCCATCCATTCAACAAACAACTCCCTCAATTAACCTCATGGCGTCCCCAGTAATCCCCAAAAACCGCACGGCTGCCAAATCAACAACACTCCATTCTGAACTCTGGAATTATCCGCCTTGGCAATTGATACATAAACAGTGTAGTAGTATTAGCTGACAGATATGGCCTAATGAAGTAAAAACGGAGTGTGTGGGAGGGGGTCTGAATCATTCTGTGTGTTCTGGGGGCCACAATAAATAAACACACAGACTGACACACACTCGAGGGGGACTCCAAAGGCTAATTTCTACTCAATGTTCAAGATGCAACATGTGTGTAGGTGAGCTGCTAAAATGACGCTGTGAATCTGTCACCAGGGGAATCTGAAGGGGATCTCCCCCCACTCCCACTTTATAGCCCAGACATGAATATATGATCTGATCCAATCAGGATGGGAATGTGTCATTGCTCGGGGAGCCAAGAATGTTGACAATGCAACAGGCCGTCTCTAAGGTACACTTGATATCTGGTGTTGTCACATTAAATGGCTGTGAATCAGTACTCTCGAAAGATGTGCTAAAATTAGGCCTTTCTATTCAGAGACAAATTCTGTAGCATCTGTTTATGTAAGTATACTTTTGTAAATGAGAACCCTGTCATTCATACCAAATGAGGAAATATACACATACTTCATTAGCATAGCAAGTACTGAAAAATAGAATGGAGACATAGTAATTTGAATATTACTTTTTATAGACCAAAATAGAGGAAGTAAACACTCTATTTCCACTGACTGAACCCATGACGTGTGCCAGCACTTGTGTATACTGATGATGGGGCTGTCAGTGTTCATTCAACAGCACCAAACAGAAATGTGCAAAACAAACAATGATTTTCATATGGCTGATATTTGGAAACATAACCTTAACCGAGTGCTTCTCAACCTTTTTGACCCCAAGGCCTTCCATTGTTTAGTACTAGACAACAATTAAGGATAACAATAAAAAAAAAAAAATTTGCTCACAATTTCTACTCTCTTAAATATATTACAACTTGGCATAGTTAAAAATAAATAATATTAATTATAAAAATTCCCATAGAGTTTAACATTTTATTAATTAACATGACGTTTTCCTAAATCCACAAATTGAGCTTTTTAAACAATAATTCCCAAAGATAATTTTATTTTTGATTGAATTATTAAATCACAGTGTCTGTTGGTTTCAACAGAGGAAAACAGAGATCTGAAACAGATATTTGATCTGAAAAACAGAACTATTGTATTTTAAGTACTGTACAATTACATCAATAAACATATCTTGTGCAGAAAAGACAGAAAAATCAACAAGAGTTTCAAAGTATTTCATTATAGAACTGATTGCTGCTATCCATAGCTCTACAATATCCACAATATCTTAATAAGCAATGTAAGGTAACACTTTATTTTAAGCTGTTTAAAATACTTACTATTATAATGACAATAAATAATGCATTATTACATGCAAGTAACCCCAAACCCTAACCATATAGTAAGTACATGTAGTTAATATTAATATTACTCAGTACTTAAATTTATAATTACACTGTAACAAGGACACATTAAAATAAAGTGTAGCCCAGTATAAATCATGCTGTACTTACGGCGATACAGACATTTTTCACAGCAGTCTTCCTGGAATGCAAAACTGAATCTCCAAAGACCTGCAGGTTAGGTGACCACAAATAAACAAATAAATACCCTATACATACATTCTGACATTTCTAAATGTTCATCCTTACGTAGCTGTTTTAGTGGAAAATCATTCTGCCATTGACACCTATCTCCTCGGTGCCTGATCCCAACTGTTCTTTCAGGGATGCAAAACAGACAAGGGAATTCCCTTTGCATAGGAAATGCACTTTCCTAAGGAAAGCCTTTTCATGGAGTCCAGACCGGAAAAACTGCCCAACACCTGTCGAGCTCCGCTTGTGTTTTTATTTCCGCTACTATTATGAGCGAGTGCACGCTGTACAATGAATGATTGACTGGAGTTTGACTATGGAATGGTTGCGGGCTGAAAAGGACTCCCCTCATGCAGTTTGCATGTAGGGATTCCGGGGAAGCGCTCGCTTATCCTAGATCTTGATCTCGCTAATTTCAATATGCGGCGGAAAAATACAAGGCCGCAACGGGTGTATAATCAAATTAGTTGTGTGTCTTTCCAGGCTGTGCGAGGGGCATTTCCAGTACTGTTCCTTGTTGCTATTATATCCCAGAGCCGAGGCTTATTCCTACGGGCTGATGGGAAGATTGTTCATATAAATAATGGAACACTTATTTAGGGACTGTCAGATGGTACAATAAATTCTGTACTGTACAGTGCTTATGGAACAGGACGGCATGCAAAGCAATGGTAAAAGTGTGTGTAAAAAAATAGTTAAAACTACAATAAATGGGATAGAAAAGTCATCTTTGTTATTAATGGTTCATTATGAATAAATAAAAACTCACTTCAAAGACAGCAACACACACACACACACACACACACACACACACACACATATATGTATGTATGTGACCCTGGACCACAAAACCAATCATCATAAGTAGCACAGGTAGATTTGTAGCAATAGCCAAAATTATCGATTTTTCTTTTATGTCAAAAGTCATTAGGATATTAAGGATATATTATTAGGAATAGTACATTTCCTATCATAAATATATCAAAACTTAATTTTTGATTGGTAATATGCATTGCTAAGGACTTCATTTGGACACCTTAAAAGGCGTTTTCACAATGTTTAGATTTTTTTTGCACCCTCAGATTCCAGATTTTCAAATAGTTGTATCTCAGCCAAATATTGTCCAATCATAACAAACCATACATCAGTGGAAAGCTTATTTATTCAGATGTGAAATGTGAAACAAAATTACACTTATGACACTCTTACTTAAAATCTGAAAAATTGACACTTACTAGTTTTGTGGTCCAGGGTCCCGTGTGTGTGTGTGTGTGTAAATATATATAATATACAGTATCTCACATAAGTGAGTACACCCTTCACATTTTTGTAAATATTTTATTATATCTTTTCATGTGACAACACTGAAGAAATGGCACTTTGCTACAATGTAAAGTAGTGAGTGTACAGCTTGTATAACAGTTTATATTTGCTGCCATTTATGTCTAAACCGCTGGCCACAAAAGTGAGTAAACCCCTAAGTGAAAATGTTCAAATTGGGCCCAAAGTGTCAATATTTTGTGTGGCCGCCATTATTTTCCAGCACTGCCTTAACCCTCTTGGGCAGAGGTGGAAAGAGTACGAAAATATTCTACTCAAGTAAAAGTACCATTACATTAGTGAAATTTTACTTAAGTACAAGTAAAAGTATCACTCTAAAAATCTACTCAAGTAAAAGTAAAAAGTGGCTCATTTAAAATTTACTCCGAGTAAAAATGTTACTTAGTTACATTTTTACAGTGGGAGGGACGAAAAAATGAGAAAAATTAGCCAAGGGTGTCAAACTCAGTTCCCGGAGGGCCACAGCCCTACACAGTATAGATATAACCCTAATTAAACACATCTGATCCAGCTAATCTAATCATTTAGGCTTATTTGAAAACTACATGGTATGTGTGTTGGAGCAGGGTTGGAACTAAACTCTTTAGGGCTGTGGCCCTCCAGGAACTGAGTTTGACACACCTGGGATATGGGCCTATACATCTCAAACTAGGTGTTTTTAATTAAAGGAATCAGTTAATTAGAATAATGACACATTTGGCCTGTTACCAGGCAAATTAAATCAGTATCAACAAAATTCATCTTTGTTATGCAGAGGAAACAGAAGCTTCATCTGAAGTGGCATTTAGATGTAGCCTATTTACACACTGTTTAAAGCAGGACATGAATGCATTTAGCCTGCAGTTACAAATGCAGAAATAATGTTTTGATATATAAGACATAAAATGTTGAATACTCATTTGAAATTATACATTATAATAAAAAAATTGAAAAGATACTTTACATGTGAAATTAAAACCACCAGTAGGTGTCACCAAGTTACTGTTAATAAGTGAGTAATTGTGATTGAACCGAATCATTTAAACAGTTGATTCATTCAGGAACAAAACCCCATCATGCGTCAGAGATGCAAAACTGTGCTAGGGTGGCTGTGTTTGGAATAATTTTTGTTGTTGAAATAGACCAAAAGCAGACAATATGGTGTCTATAACGCAAGTCTCTTAATTGATTTATTGTATATTGAATTGTTGTAAAATAATATATATAATTTGTAATCATGCTGATTCTTGGAGAAATTTACTATTGATTTACGATATGAAATTATATAAATATATACATTTCTGCCCCTATATCTTGAATTCTGTGATCATTTTAAATGCATTTTAACAGACTGAATCACGCAGTGAAAGAACGCACTCTAAATGCTTGCGCACGCATTAGTCTAATCTACTAGACTTCATGGCACTCTGTACAACTGTTTTGTTTGGTTTTTGGCAAAATACTGATAATGTCAAATCAACCATCTTTAAAACAACAATTACTATATTATCGCAGACGATATCGCACACCCTGCACCACTGTATTTGTCTAATTTGTGCACACCCTTTTGCTAAACTGTTAAAGCTTCATTTTAACCCCCAATGCAATGATGCAAGTATTTACCTTACCTCTACATGCTTGCGAAGGGTTGATGTCGATATATTATAAGCTGCTAGTTTGGTCTTCCTAGGCAAACACAGCTTACACTGCATAATAGAGCATAAATATGGCCAGGGGTTCACTCAATTTCCTTCAAGTTCAACTTCAGCAGAATACGACGGGGCTTGGTTTTCAGCTGGGTCTGCACCATAACGTCTGTCTTGTCCGTCTGCATCTTTCTTGTGATTTTAGCGCCAGTTTATTCTCCAGTCCATTATTTACTGCAGTAGTTTCCAGGGAGCAGTTTTCTTTTTTACTCAGTAATGAATGTGTTTTAAAAAGTAGTGAAGTACAATACTTCAAACAAAATATACTTAAGTAAAAGTAAAATTACAGATTTTAAAAGTTACTTTAAAAAGTAGAAGTACACAAAAAAGCTTCTCAATTACAGTAATGAGAGTAAATGTAATTCATTACTTTCCACCTCTGCTCTTGGGCATGGAGTTCACCAGAGCTTCACAGGTTGCCACTGGATTCCTCTTCCACTCCTCCATGACGATATCACAGAGCTGGTGGATGTTAGAGACCTTGCGCTCCTCCACCTTCTGTTTGAGGATGCCCCACAGATGCTCAATAGGGTTTAGGTCTGGAGACATGATTGGCAAGTCCATCACCTTTACCCTCAGCTTCTTTAGCAAGGCAGCGGTCATTATGTTGTTGGAATGGGATGGGGATCATGCTCTGCTTCTTCAGTATGTCACAGTACATGTTGGCATTCATGGTTCCCTCAATGAACTGTAGCTCCCCAGTGCCCAGACTCCCACTCATGCAGGCCCAGACCATGACACTCCCACCACCATGCTTGACTGTAGGCAAGACACACTTGTCTTTGTACTCCTCACCTGGTTGCCGCCACACACGCTTGACACCATCTGAACCAAATAAGTTTATCTTGGAGTCATCAGATCACAGGACATGGCTCCAGTAATCAATGTCCTTTGTCTACTTGTCTTCAGCAAACTGTTTGCGGGCTTTCTTGTCCATCATCTTTAGAAGAGGTGTCCTTCTGGGACGACAGCCATACAGACCAATTTGATGCAGTGTGCGGCGTATGGTCTGAGCATTGACAGGCTGACCCCCTTCAACCTCTGCAGCAATGCTGGCAGCACCCATATGTCTCTTTCCCAAACACAACCTCTGGACATGACGCTGAGCACGTGCAATCAACTTCTTTGGTCAACCATGGCGAGGCCTGTTCTGAGTGGAATCTGTCCTGTTAAACCGCTGTACGGTCTTGGCCACCGTGCTACAGCTCAGTTTCAGGGTCTTGGCAATCTTCTTATAGACCCTTTTAGGGCCGACGTCACAATTGCGTCACAGCACTAGCTGGAGGCAAAACAAAGCGAAAACTGGAGGCGGCCAATTCAAAACAGCGCAGATTCATCTACACAAGTAGCTTAAAATATCATCTTGTTGTGAAGTTGGGTGCCCGAATCCATGTAGTAGAGGCTTCCATTTTAAATTGTAACGCATACCTGCTGTCTCTGCCAGACAAAAAAACGATGACAGCTGTGGTTAAATGCAATAAAAGGAGCGGACTGGACAGAAACCATCATCAAACATGATCGCGTTTGCGATAAAGTATTGTCTTTTGTTGTTATGGGCGCGTCTGAAGATTTATTTTTCTTGCATCTCACGACTATGCTGTGTGTGAAATAATGTCTGTGTGCATTTGTGTAAAACATCAAACTGACAATTTATATGCTTAATCATCTGTAATTGTATATACGTTGTTGTGATTAATTTTGGCTGGAATAATAATGTAGCTGTAAAAATAGTTGCCTGCTGACATTAAAATACATATACATCTTCATGACTCTAGATAGACACGTTGAGTTTGCCTTTACTATACACATTAGACGTGAGTAACGTTAACGTAATCATGTCAGATCGTCTATTCTTTGAGTAAAAGCGTGTGCCGGTCGGCCAATCTGGTTTCTTCCATTAAAGTAAACATTTTTAAATAACAATCTCGGTCCCGGACAGTGAGTGACCTTACATATACAGGTTGAATCGGAATTTCTCCAGTAATTGTAAAAAAAAAAACAAGCTAACAAACTTCACAGCTAGCGTTAGTGAAGCAGTCAGGGGACTTTTTCTGTCTCCAGCTAAGCTCCGCCCACAGAAATACATCACAATCTTTATGTAGAGCAACAATTCTTTTTTCAGATCCTCAGAGAGTTCTTTGCCATGAGGTGCCATGTTGAACTTCCAGTGACCAGTATGAGAGAGTGAGAGCGATAACACCAAATTTAACACACCTGCTCCCCATTCACACCTGAGACCTTGTAACACTAACGAGTCACATGACACTGGGGAGAGAAAATGGCTAATTTGGCCCAATTTGGACATTTTAACTTAGGGGTGTACTCACTACATAAAATTTAGTGACATATGGTGACCTATACTCGGAATTTGTGCTCTGCATTTACCCATGCTATGTGCACACACACAGCAGTGAACACATACACACCGTGAACACAGCCGGAGCAGTGGGTAGCCATTTATGCTGCGGCGCCCGGGGAGCAGTTGGGGGTTCGGTGCCTTGCTCAAGGGCACCTAAGTTGTGATATTGAGGGTAGAGAGAGCGCTGTACATTCACTCCCCCCACCTACAATTCCTGCCTGCCCGAGATTCGAACTCGCAACCTTTCAATTACGAGTCCGACTCTCTAACCATTAAGCCATGACTTCCCCACTGTTATACATATTTACACTGTTATACAAGCTGTAAACTCACTACTGTACATTGTAGCAAAGTGTCAATTCTTCAGTGTTGTCATATGAAAAGATATAATAAAATATTTACAAAAATGTGAGGAGTGTACTCACTTCTGTGATATACTGTATATATTAGAATTGTTGGCACCCTTGGTAAATATGATTAAAGAAGGCTGTGAAAATAAATGTGAATTGTAAATCCTTTTGATAAAAAACCCAGAAATCTAAGCTTTCATTGGAGAATAATAATTTAAATATCATTATGAAATAAATGTTTTTTCTCAAATACACGTTGGACATAATTACTGGTACCCCTAGAAATTCTTATGAGTTAAATATATCTGAAATATATTCCCATTCATATTCACAGTTTTGAGCACTCCAGGGTGATTATGAAAATGAAATTATGTTCCTGTTTCACAGAAATATAAATAGGAGGGAAAACTAAGTCCAAATTCCAAATTAATCATCCATCACAATGTGAAAAGCCAAAGAATATGTTTCTGATTTGCAGCAAAAGATAATTGAGCTTTAAAAATTAGTGAAGTGTCTTTAAGAAAAGAGCTAGAGCAGTGATTCCCATTTCCACCATCAGGGCAATAATTAAGAATTTCCAATCAACAGAAAATGTTAAGAATCTGCCTGGAAGAGGACGTGTGTCTATATCGTCCTAATGCACGATGAGAAGGAGAGTTTGAGTGGCCAAAGACTCTTCAAGGATAACATCTGGAGAATTGCAGAAAAAGGTTGAGATTTGGTGTCAGAAAACCTTAAAAAAATTATCAAACAGCACCTACATCACCACAAAAATGCTTTCACCAAAAAACAATCTCCAGGATATTCAGTTGAGTTGTCAGACACGACTGGGACTGGCTTCTATGGTCAGATGTAACTAAAAAATTTGCTTTTAGCAGCAAACACTCAAGATGGGTTTGGTGAACACAGGGATAAAAGTACCCCATGTGTACAATGAAATATACTGCTGTATTTTGATGTTGTGGGCCTATATTTCTGCTGGAGGTCCTGGACATCTTGTTTAGACACATGGCATCATGGATTCTATCAAATACCAACAGATAAAAAATCAATAAGTGACTGACTCTGTTAGAAATCTTATAATGGGCCATGTTTGGATCTTCCAACCGGACAATAATCCAAACACAAACCTCAAAAACAACACAAAAATGGGTCACTGAGCACAAAACCAAGCTTCTGCTCTGGCCATTCCAGTCCTCTGACCTGAACCCTGTAGAAAATGAGTGAGGTGAACTGAAGAGAAGAAGCACCGTCATGGAGCTGTGAATCTAAAGGGTCTGGAGTGATTCTGGATGAAGGAATGTCTCTGATCTCTTGTCAGGTGTTCTCTAACCTCATCAGGCATTATAGGAGAAAATGTATTAGAGAAAAACTTTATTTCATAATGTTTTTCCCCCAAACTGGCAAATGGATGTTTCAAAAAGTATTAATAAAAGGGTGCCGTTAATTGTGTCCAATGTGTATTAGAGAAAAACATTTATTTCATAATGATGTTTCCCCCATTTTAAATTCTTATTCTCCAATGAAAGGTTAGATTTTTGTGAATTTTGTAATGTCTGCAGTTCAGATTAGTCTAAAAATGCACATTTAATCTAAATTCCCTGGTCTTTATCAGTATTTAATAACTTTGAGTTGCGATAGAGTACATCTTGCTCGACAGTTTGCTATGCATCCCAGAAAATTTGCTGTAAAATGCAATAAAATGTATATTTAATAATCTATATATGATAAATAATATAATGATATGATAATGTTCCTGTGGCTCAGTGGTTAGAACATTGCGTTAGCAGCGCAAAGGTTGTGGGTTCGATTCCCAGGGAACACACATACTGACAATACAAATGTATAGCCTGAATGCAATGCAAGTCGCTTTGGATAAAAGCGTCTGATAAATGTAAATACAGTAATATACTGTTAAATATATATATATATATAGTAAGGAAACTATATGTGTAGTATTCAGTTAATAAATAAATCAAAAGATAAAATCACCCTCAGAACCTTTAACCTTCATAATCTGACTCTTAACCTATGCGGTAACCAGACATATCTCATGGCTGATCTACTTTCACTACCTGGTGACCTTTAAAAGTATTAATTAATCAGAAAATATGTACTTATTTGGCTAGTGCAGCATCTCTGACCTTTCTGTTCTGCCGATCCTTGAGAAGCTTGTGGAATTGAGCTTGGTTTTGGTGTGTGTGTGTGAGACCACTGAAGTCTGAGAAAATAAACAAATGCAAACAGGACAAACTGATCAATGCTCTGCTGAGTTCATGCAGGGGACATGGTGAGACTCACCAAAGACTGGCTTAACCAGCCGGGGCACAAAGACCTGCAGAAGCCCTGCGTGTGTGTGTGTGTGTGTGTGTGTGTGGTGGGGGGGGGGGGGGGTCGAGGTATGTGAGATAAATTATCTGCCCTTCTGTGAAAGTATGAATGCATGTGAGAGTGTGCCAGAGCGTGTGTGTGTGTATGTGTGTTAGATGAGACACTATTGCCTGCTCAATTAAACCACTAACTTACATTGATCATATCCACATCAAAGTACCTTCCCTAAATCCCGGCCCTTTTTCCAGACATCTGGTGTATTGATATCAAACTGTCCTCCGAGACAGAAATGCTCAAGTGAAGCCGATAGTTTTTTTCCAGAGAGGAGCTTTTGTGACCCAGCCTCACACACCCGGAGTGAAGCGGAGAGGGATTACATGCTATAGACATTTTGAATCGCTTACAGACTTCACACAATACAGCTCTGCGATGCATTGTAATCATGTATTATGATGCACAATACAACAATTAATAGTTTGTATGATTTCAACTTTGCATACAGTAACATATGGCTCAGTACCTTGTTTATGAACTATTACTTTTTTATATAAATTCTGTAACAAGTGAAGAGGGATTACACGCTATAAATAAATTCTAAAATAAAATTAATAAATAACTGCAGCAAAATCAACAACAATCATATGATTCTGAACAGAAGAAAAAAATCTGTACATTTATTAATTATGAGTATATCATATTTATTTATTCATAATTATTATATATTTAATATTATTATTTTAATAATGATACACACCAATAGTATTATTGATAATAAATATACAGCTGTTAATAATAACAACAACAATAATAATAATAATAATAATTTGGTACATGCCACAATAAATAAATTAATACTATTTTTTCACTCAGCGTTAACTAAACTTCATTATTAGTATTACATTTCCTTTTATACTTCTCCTTTTGGAACATAAATATTTTAGAATATATTTTATTATTTTATATTATTATAATATAATTATAATTGATTATTATTGAAACACACATGCGTTTAATACATTTGTATAATTATTATTGCAATTATTATAATTATTAAGTGTCACTCTTGTTATATGAATTAATATACAAAATTTAGACAAACACGTGCTGATTCATATATAACTGTACAGTATGTAGGATGCATGGTATAGTACTGCAATTGCTGTGCTATTGTAAATATAGGTCTGAGATAAATTTAAACTAGTTTTTGCGGAATCGTCTGCCTTTGTTTTGCATGTCTATAATTATTACATAAGCCTGCTCAGAAATAGCGCTCTATGAAAATGCGTTGCCCAATATAAACTAAACGTTACTCAGGCGAGACAAAACCTGCTTGTCTGAGAAACCCAGAGAGGTGAAAAAAAATCCTTTTATTGTGAACGTGTGAATACGTAAAACCACAATAATAATAAAAAAAAAGGCTCGGGGTGAACCCGTGCCCCTTCTGTCTGTCCCGAAGTAATACGCGGAGAGTATTTTGGTCGTAATTCCACTGCGGCTTCCGGCTGATTTGTGGCCTCGACACCCTCAAGACACCCCCCCTTTACTTCCTCTATTGGCCCTGACGTACTTCCTGCCTCCAGTTTGACTCTTTCCACACACTCTTTTAAAGTGTGACAGCGCTGAAGCTACTCTCACACCTCTGTTTCTGTCCATCTGTCTCGAGCTTACACATGCGGCCTGCAAATTGGCATGAAGTCATCATGTTCAACCTCCAGTGCACGTCTGACCTCAGAGCGGCCAGAGAGCGCAAACAGCATTACTGCTGGTCTGTGTGGTATTGAGCTGTCTGGAAGCGTCCGGCCTGCTCTTGCTGCCAAGAAAACAGGAATGCAACACTACGGCGGTTTGTAAGTGAGGGTGGGTTATGTAAGAAAGCCAGGGAAATAGACAGTCCTTTTCAGGGAGAATCAGGCAGGCAGGCAGGCCGTGGGATAATACGCCGATGAGCAGCCGTAGTGGTGTGTGTGTGTGTGTGTGTGTGTACACCTGATTTGACTGTATTTTGTCTATGTGATCTGGAAGTATTGAGTTCTGTCTTCAAATCTGTTGAGCTGCCCACCTAGATGGCATTTTAAGGCATTGTAGTTGCATTGTCAAAGCCAAAGGTTGTTCTGAATGTTTGAAGACTGGACGTTGTTTCCTCATTTTAACCAAAGCTTGCATCACATGTCCTTCGAGGAAAAGCCCATCCCAGAATACACTGCAAAAACTCCTTCCAACATGGTGGATGAGTAGAAAATATATTTAATTCAAGACTCAAATGTGTTGGTAACATCTACATGTTATTATTTTAACCAATAATTGTTTGCACAACATATTTTTAGGCTTATAAATGTATCACTTCGTTAGCTTAGCAACATGCTACCATCAAACTGCTGGAATCCCTTGAGGAGCACATTATTCGACTAAAACAAAGAGCACAAATTGAACAATTAAAGGCATAGTTAACCCCAAAAATGAAAATGATCTTATGATTTGCTCACCCTCAAGCCAATCCCAGGTGTATATGACTTTCTCCTTTCAGACGAATACATTCAGAGTTATATTAAAATGTCCTGGCTCTTCAAAGCTTTATAATGGCAGTGAATGGTAGGTGAGATTTTCAAGTCCAAAAAAGTGCATCCATCCATCATAAAAAGTGCTCCACATGGGTCCGAGGGGTTAATAAAGGCCTCCTGAAGCAAAGTGATGTGTTTGTGTAAGAAAAATATCTATATTTATCCAAAAATGTATAAACCGTAATCTCTAGCTTCTGCTAACTGTCATGCGCATGTTCATGAGAGAGTGGTGTTCCTGCGGATGACGAAGGATGTAGACGTAGCATAAGCTCTGGAGAGAATATGCTAGTCTCGCGAGAACAACGTTTTGTTTACAGCAAAGGAAAACCAGTCTCCTCTGGGCTTGGCTAGAAAGTTACACATGAACACACCGCAAAGACTACAGCTAACAGTGCGTGAGAGAAAATAAATCTCCAGACCAGCAGGTGGCAGTAGTCTATATTTGTCACTTAAAAAATGTCAACCAAAACTAGGACTGCGTATATACAAAGCATAAACAAAGCCCCTCTTGCTTACCATTTTGAATATCAATCATATCTATAATTTTCTTCATTACAGACAGCCATGTTGTTCTGAAAATATTTGTGTATTTGCATGTAAAACTATAACAGGCTTCTCTGTGGGCACTCTTAACTTTAAGTACCTTTTAAAAGTACCTTTTTAATAACTGTCCAAGTTGTCATGCACATAAAGGTCAATTTTTTGTAAACAAACAAAAAAGGGAAATCATGGCCTAATGGTTAGAGAGTCAGACTCGTAAACCAAAGGTCGCAGGTTCGAGTCTCGAGCTGGAAGGATTTGTAGGTGGGGAATGTACCCAGGACTGTACAGCGCTCTCTCCACCCTCAATACCACGACTGAGGTGCCTTGGAGCAAGGCATCGAACCCACAACTGCTCCCCAGACGCCGCAGCATAAATGGCTGCCCACTGCTCTGGGTGTGTGTTCATGGTGTGTGTGTGTTCACTGCTGTGGAATGGAATGCATAGTCGATATAAAAAAACTGGATGACGAATAATTTCTTACTACTAAATTCTGAAAAAAAAACAGAGGTGTTAATTATCGGACCTAAAACCACACAAGTAATAACCTAGAACACTGTCTAACACTTGATGGCTGCTCTCTCGATTCTTCATCATCAGTCAGGAACCTAGGTGTGCTATTTGATAGCAATCTCTCCTTTGACAGCCACGTTTCTAGCATTTGTAAAACTGCATTTTTCATCTTAAAAATATATCTAAACTGAGACCTGTGCTCTCAATGTCAAATGCAGAAATGTTAATTAATGCGTTTATGACCTCAAGGTTAGATTATTGTAATGCTTTATTAGGTGGTTGTTCTGCACGTTTAATAAATAAACTACAGATGGTCCAAAATGCAGCAGCTAGAGTTCTTACTAGAACCAGGAAGTATGACCACATTAGTCCGGTTCTGTCAACACTGCACTGGCTCCCTATTAAACATCGTATAGATTTTAAAATCTTGTTAATTACTTATAAAGCCCTGAATGGCTTAGCTCCTCAGTATTTGAGCAAACTCTTATCGCATTATAGTCCTCCACGTCCACTGCGTCACAAAACTCTGGCCATTTGATAATACTTAGAATATCTAGAATATCAAAATCAACTGCCGGTGGCAGATCCTTTTTCTATTTAGCGCCCAAACTCTGGAACAATCTACCTAAATAAAACACTGTTGTGTAGTGCGGTCTTTTATTCAGAGTCAGAAGAGGTAGATTACAGACACATGATGTAGAGATCTCTGTCAGTTTAAATCTAGATTATGTGGGAAGGGGGGGCGGGGGGGCTCGTAGTGTCCCATGTGGGAGGAGGGCAAGGACGGGAGGGAGTCTTTAACCTGGCGTCCTCGCCACACTTAACACACTGGTGTGTCGGTTGGGTGGGAATATGCTTCGAGACAGGTAATAGGGAGGGGGAGAGAGACACCAACGATTCACTGCTCTCAATCCGTTAAAGGATTGGAGGCGCCATACACACAGTAGGCTGCATTATGGTGCCTCTGTAGAGGTGCACAGATGGGGGTCGGGGCTCAGGTCAGTTTGCGGAAAGTAGAGACGGTTGTGCTTTCTTGGCCAGTGCCCGCAGTGTTGTTAAGGAAAGGTCCTCTGGGAACCCTTCCCATAAAACACGATGTACTCGTCACAACAATACATCGTAGAGATGTTGTCCCTGCACCACCCGGCCAGTGGCTCAATGCTCCTGTACATCTCTGTTGCTATGCTAACCGCAAACTATTAGTCTTTTCTTTCTTATTCCGAGGCAGACACACTCACAGTTTAAATCGTAACCCACGTATCCGGCGTATCCCTAATACACTTCTAATATTCAAATCCGTTAAAGGATTGTTAGGCTGCTTATCCAGCCCAGATGATCACTGCAGTATTAGTATTTTTCAACAGATCCAGTCCGTATCCAGATCAGATGGTGGATCCAGCAGCACCTAGAGACGACCTCTACAGCTCACTGAACGTCAGCGGAGTCTAGGACACCTAGATGAGCCCCAGAGACAGATCTCCAGTGAGGACCTCGTCACCTAGACAGCCATCGGGAAAAGACCACTGGAACCAGTTGGTTCTCAATTCCAGCCCGCGCCCCCTTCTGCACATGTCTCTCTTTGTTATCTAATAGACTTTGCTGCAGTTCCCACACAGGATTGCTCCCTACAAAACTACTGGTTCATTCATGTTTATGGCAACGTCTTCATTGAGGGGAACTCATATACCTCATATATGTCATATATATAAATATATACAATTTTATTCCCGACTGAGAATGGAATAATACTTCGGTTTCGGAATCCTGTGATGTCAAGGGCACTTTTTGAACAAACATCTCGATAAGAGTAACTGAATTCAGAGCGGGGGGGCGCAAGGACTGTCTGCTGCCTTCACCGATGGAGTTTTGGGCCGGAGGGGAACTTCCTTGCCGCTATTTTTCTCCGTCATCCTTGGTTTTTTTGTTCTTGCTTGCTTAGTTGGGGACACTTCATTTCCAGCGATATCGCCGACTTGATTGCACAGATATTATTTAAACTGAACTGAGCTGGACAATGACATCACTGAATTCAATAATGAAATGCCTTTAACTCAAAAATGTTTCTATTTTGATATTGTGCAGTTGCTTTGACACAATTTGTATTGTTAAAAGCGCTTTACAAAAAAGCGTTTATATAAATAAAGGTGACTTGACTTGACTGAGTGTGTGCACTTTGGATGGTTTAATTGCAGAGCACAAATTCCAAGTATGGGTCACCAACAAGTATTGGTTGTATGTCATGTCACACGAGTCAAAAAAAAAAGGTGTTTGTTTGTTTGTTTTTTGTGGAGTGCTCCATAAGTTGGGATTTAGGACCATTTAGGAAGTTCCATGATTACGATGGCGGCTCTCTATGTAGGCAGCACACTACATGTCAGATATGTGAACATGTGAGATATGTGATATTACATCAAACACATTCCTACAAGTTACAATTCCGACATGAGGAAACAACACAATTAATATTTTATTAGTTTAATATTCACTTAAATATTAATGTGCCTAAATACATGAATTCTTGTTATAATATCAGATTCGGGACAAAAATGAGCCATAGAGTGTGTGAAGGCCAGAGGTCAAAGTTGAGCAGCAGGCTGGAGGTGTCCTAGTCCTTGTGGGTTTGGGTGAGGAACTGAAGTGAAGCCACTGGTCCCGCCAGACCAAACCTCTCAACAAATGCCTGCGGATCCCAGTTACCTAGAAAACCAACAACAAAGCCTTTCATTGCTCTTGAGTGTGACTGTATGATTCTGTCTCACTGTAACATAAACGGACTACATGAAAACAACAACAACAACCTTTCTATATGACCCACTCCAACATCCCATATCAATGAGAAAATCAGCACAGGACAAATATGTGCTCTTCAAAATATTGAATCAGTTCTTTCAAACTTATTAGATGATACACAAGATGATAACATTTTTTATACATTTTTGTAATTTATTTAATAATTAGTTTGAATAAATAAATAAAGGCATACATACATAAATATTAACATTATATTTGGTTATTGTTTATATAATATGTTTATTTATTTATTGTTATATAAAATAAATTAAGTTATTATTATTATTAGATTTTTTAATATTGCTATTGTTTTTATTTATCGAAGTCCTTTACATAAATAAATCAGTAAAACGATGATTATTTATTTTGTTTTATATTGCTACTGTTATTTATTTATTGCTGAAGAAAACAAACAAATAAATAAACATTATTATATTTTGTTATTATTCCTGTTTTATTACTTTTTTGTTCCTTTATTGCTGTACATAAAGATGAATAAATGAATGAATGAATAAACAAACAAACAAATAGATAGATAAATGTGATTTAAATAAATAAATATTTTGTGCCAGGTGTTGGCTATTATTTATTTATTTGTTCATTGCTGTAAATTAAATAAATAAATACATTTAAGTTATCATCATCATCATCATCATCATCATCATTATTAGATTTTGTTATTATAGTTCTTATTACTTATTTGTTTCTTTATTGCTGTACATAAATCAATAAACAACTAAATTAATAGAAATAAATACATATAAAATAATAATGTAATAAATATAATATAATAATGTGTCAGGCGGCCTTCCGGTAGCTCAAAAGTAGAGCATGGTGCTAGCAACTCCAAGCACATGGGTTTGATTCCCCGGGAAAGCGTGATCAAATTCCTACCTTGAATACAATGCAAGTCGCTGTTGATAAAAGCACCAGTCAAAAGCATAAATGTAAATGCAGCTAAATGTATTATAATTTATTTCCCCACAAGATAAAGAAACAACATGAATGTTGTTTTGCACTATAATAGTGTTTATACTGATGCAGGCTTTTGTCACAAAGCTCAACCCACTGTCATTTGCATCAGGTGTAACAACTGTGTCCCTTTCACTATTATCTGTCCTTTTCACAAGTTTTCCCGTGACTGAGCTGCTCCGGCTAAACATTTCAATATAGTCGTTACGAACGGTAATTATGTTTAATGGAGAATCTTGTAATGGCGCACGTGTCTCGGGGCCTTGGTGGGCTGTGAATCACTGCGAGCGTCTCATCTCTAAATAAAACACACAGCCTGTCACAGTGCTGGAGGTGGCAACATGAGAGAGAGCGTTTTGGCAGAACAACCAGATAAATACCAGACGTAACTCCGGCTGCTATGACAATATCACTTCTCCAATTCCGGCAATAACCACATTCCTAAAAGCAAATGTGAAATCCCATTTGGAATAAAGCGCCAGCAAGCTGCGTCCAAGACTGAACATGTAAAGTTCTGAATTTGGAGGCTCTTGAATTGTTCTTGTCACATACACAATTATACAGAGTATAACCAGCAGTGAAATGTGTTCTCTGCATTTAACCCATCCAAGTGCACACACACTTGGAGCAGTGGGCAGCCGATGCTGCGGCGCCCGGGGAGCATTTGGGGGGTTCGGTGCCTTGCTCAAGGGTCTCACCTCAGTCGTGGACAATTCCTGCCGGAGCCGAGATTCGAACCCACAACCTCGGGTTACAAGTCCAATGCTCTATGCATTAGAGCCACGACTGCCCCGAACCCATGTTCTTCTGTGTATATCAAGCAAACTGGTAAAACCTTTATAAAACATTTTACATTACATTTTACATTTACGCATTTAGCAGACGCTTTTATCCAAAGCGACTTACAGTGCATTCAGATTATACATTTGTATTGTCAGTATATGACAAAACTAGACGAAGTCTATGAGATATTTAGAGAGGTTTGTAAAACAGACAAATAAATAAATAAAATAACACTTTGTCCCTCCAACCAATCAAAAGAATATTACAGAACAAAAGCAAAGCAGCAACAATTTCTTCCGCTAGCTGTGTGCACAGACAAACACGCGGCCGAGGCGGAAATGCTGTAGTGGTGAGGAGGGAAACCCCGTCCGTGCACACAGCACAGTGCACCACATCCTGGAAAGATCAAATGTGACTCTCTCTCTCTGTGTGTGTGTGTGTGTGTGTGTGTGTGTGGTGTGTGCTTGTTTGTATGCAAGTGGGTGTGAGAGTTTGCAAGTGTGATTTTAAAGGAAAATGTCATAGTTGCTTTCCACCGCTTATAGCTCACCAGACACTGTCTATGAACAACTATACGCATCTAACATTACATTTATGCATTTAGGCAGACACTTTTAGCCAAAGCAATGTCAAGGTACAGTATATTAGGAATTAAACTCATGACCACAAAAGTTGGCTGCCTTGCACTTGTGAAAAAGCAGTGTGCTTAAAGGGATGGTTCATGGGAAAATGAAAAATCTGTCATCATTAACTCACCTTGAAGTTGTTCCAAATCTGTATGAGTTTGTTTCTTCTGTTGAACATAAAAGAACATCATGAATATTACTGGTAACCACACAATTCTTGGTAGCCATTGATTTCCATAGCATGGAAAAAAGTACCAAGGAAGTCAGTGGGGACCAGAAACTGTTTGGTTACCCACATTCTTCAAAATATATTTTTCATGTGTGTGTGTGTGTGTTCAGTAGAAAAAGAAACTCATACAGGTTTGGAACAACTTGAGGGTGAGTAAATCTTAACATTTTTCCTTTTTAAGTGTACTGTCCCTGTTCACTTGTAGTGTACTCGCAGATACAATAATATTGAGATACAATTTGATAAAATTTACAATTTTATTAAGCTTTTAGACATACACATTTTTTATATTTAGTTTTTAATAATTTAGTTTACCACAAATGCTCCTCAGTACATTCAGCAGTCACACCTTAACCATATTTAGTCAAAGGTAATATAATTATTAACTTACATAGATATCATATTTAAGTGGGTCAAAAAACTTAAGTGGGTCAACACCAAGCCTGCATGTATTTGATCCAAAATACAGAAAAAGCAGTAATATTTTGACTATTTAAAATAGCTGCTTTCTATTTGAATATATTTTTAAATGTAATTTATTCCTGTGATCAAAGCTACATTTTCAGCATCATTTCTCCAGTGTTGTGTGTGTTTTCTGCACAAGAAAGAAAATCATACAGGTTTCAAATCCCTTAAGATTTGATCAGTGACGATTTGTGCGTAACTAATAGAAACTGATGTGAGTGCTGATTGTGAGATAGAGAGGTGTGTGTGCATGTGACTCGTGTGTTGTGTGTGAAGATGTCAGGTTTATCTCTAATTGAGTGTTAGAAATGGAGTAAAGTGACCTGGCATTATGAGGTCATGTGACCTTTAGGCCTCTGGACCTGAGAACATGAGGAGATAATGTTCCGCCTCTGCAGATCACAACCCCTGTTTGACCCCACTACAGCTAGGGCAACACACACACACACGCACGCACGCACACAGTCTGGCATATGTGGTTTACGGGGACTCTCCATAGGCGTAATGGTTTTTATACTGTACAAACTGTATGTGCTATTGCCCTACACCTAAACTTAGCCCTCACAGGAGACTTGCATTTTTAGATTTTCCAAAAAACACAATTTAGTATGTTTTTTAAGCCTTTTGGTTTACGGGGACATAGGCAGTGTCCTCATAAACCACCTTCATATTGTAATACCCATGTTATTATACAGATTTGTGTCCTCAAAAACCATATATACCAGTTCTCGCACGCACGCACGCACGCACGCCTGGCCACTAGCAGACACTCATCATCAGATGTAACACATAATCAACAGGCCTCATGCAAAGGAGGCACTTTTTTATGTTATTTTTTTCAATAACAACACTAAAAAGTAATACAAAAAATAAAAAAACATATATATATATATATATATATATATTTGCTTATTCAACAGTACTCCTGAGCAGAATGAAGGCATGTCTAGTCACATTTAAAAAATTGTACACAAAAATGGCACAAAGCAATGCAATGGTCAAAGACATAAAAGTTCTGTCACAAAACTTTAGATGGAGCAGGCCGAGGTTCTAACTCAATGTGATATATTCACATCATCATTCACATGGCGTAGCTGATTGGTTTCTTTTCGCATTAGCAGCCAATAAGCTTACTACTCAACATTCAAATACTTAGCTAGTGCTTACTGTAGCAGTTGCTGCGCACTTCAGAAACCCTCCACCTCCCCAGCTCCTCCTGTATAGATTTCATGTATGCTATATATGGGGGTTATTTTATATATATGTTCAGCAGCAGTACTTCTACATGCTCACAGCAGCATGTCTGTGGATGTATTAGCAGGAACAAGTCTCGGTACTTGCTCTGCCGCAGCAACGTAGCAGCTCTATTCCGCCAAGACCAAACAAGGAGAAAAACTGAAATAGTCTTTTTTCCATACTCGCCTACAAACAAATAAATGCCACTTGATTATGTTCTACAAGAAAATACTATGACGGTCAATGGGAACCAGAAACTGTTTCTTATACTCACTCGAGACATTACATGTTCATTGTAAGTCTATGAAATTTCTTCACCTGTTTTATCACTTGAAAGGTGAAAATTATAAGTCAGATTGTTTTCAAGAGAAGTAGCAAACTTCTCAACAACACAGCTGATTGATCTTAACATTGAGGTCTGCATGGCAAAAATATGCACGATGAGTTCATACTATCCATAAGTATGAGCAATATTATGGCAGTAGTAGCAAACATCGCTAATGCAGACGGATCTAGATCAGGAGTACGAGTCTCCACCAACTGGACTGAATCACAACCAGTGAGTCACAACTAAACTATGCCTGGATTACGACAACGTGACATCAGTTCAATCCAGCGAGTAGGCAAGTGTGTGGTTGACCTGTTTATGTACTGCTATAAAAATCGAGACATCATTCAATGTATACAGCTCACAGTTTATTCAGGACTCAAAAATAGGCCGACGGGGAAGCCCCGATGTAAGCTGTGGTTAACTGGGGAAATAGCCCATCAGTTTTGTCCTCTGGCCTCTGTTGGTATTGGTAACAGGTTGTTGACAGCTCTCGCTCGATGTGATCATGGAGTCAAGGGGGCGGAGAGTATTGGCTAACACGCTGATTTACAAACGCACTAAAAATAGCGCACCTCTTTGTGTGTTTGGGTTAATTTCGTCTCTTTCCATTCCTCAATCTGTCGACTCATGGAAAACAGAGATAGGAAGTGGAGAGCGATGCGGCACTTTCTTCCTCCGCTCGACTCCACCCTTTCTTGTCTGTCTTGTGATTTGTGTAATACAGGAAACACAGTCTGTAAGCTTGGTAAGATATATTTGTGTTTCGTGAGGCACACGTAAGGTATGCACTGTTGACAATGCGGCTGGACAGCATTAAAGGAATAGTTCACCCAAAAATTTAAATTGTCTAAAAATGTACTGACCCTAAGGTCATTCAATATGTGTTTGTTTCCTCATTGTAACAGATTTGAAGAAATTGCATCACTTGTTCACCAATGGATCCTCTGCAATGAATGGGTGCCGTCAGAATGAGAGTCCAAACAACTGATAAAAACATCACAATAATCCATACCACTCCAGTCTATCAGTTGAGTTCTTGTGAAGTTCTTGTGACGTGAAAAGCTGTATGTTTGTAAGAAACAAATCCATTATTAAGTTTCTTCTCAAATCAAAATTCACCAACCTATATGTTTAGAACCATTTTGGACTATTTTTACTTGTAAAATGTGCTCGATCTTTGCCTATTTATCTCCTGATTTAGATGAGACTGGCTGGAGGAAGCAATTATATATTATGGACTAGTATTTTAGTAAGTTAAAAATGTCTTGATGGATTTGTTTCTTACAAACTGTCACGGTGCACACACGAGGGAGGAACAGGAACACGCGGACGAGGATATAAACTCAAATTATAATATTTAATAAGGACATCAAGGCAGGACATGACAGGACAAGGCAGGACAAAGACAGGACACAGGAGACATGGACAAGGCAGGACAGGACAAGGCAGGACTCACAGACAGGATACACCGGGAATAACAAGTAGACCAGACGAAATCAAACTCAAAAGACAGGACTCAAATACACAGGTTAATTAACACATAACGAGACAAACACAGCTGGACGTGAATGAACTAATAATGACATTAAACAAGGACAGGAAACAAACCAATTATGGACACACATGACAGAGGACTGACACAAACACACACACCCACACACACACACACACACACACACACAACACACACACACACACACACACACACACACCACACACATCACAACACCAATCACATCACACACACACAACACACAACACAACACCATACACACACACAACACACACACACACACACACACACAATCAATGCTAATTGATGTGGTGTGGATTACTTGTGATTTAATCAGTTTTAAAGGTTTTTATCAGCTGTTTGGACCCTCATTCTGACGGCACCCATTCACTGCAGAGGATCCATTGGTGAAGGTGATTTAATGCTACATTTCTCCAAACCTGAATAAAAAAACAAACTCACCTACATCTTGATGGCCTGATAGTGATATAAGATTAATGCAATATTAATACATTTACAATAAAATAATAATTTAAGGATTTTAGTAATTTTCTATTGGAAAATAATAGAGAAAAAATCTATATTGAGAGGGCTACTGGGATCAGAACATGTTGCACGTCAAATTGGAACCTGAATTTTCCACATAAGCAACACAGTGGTCTATAGTATGTGACAACCATTAGTAACCACTAAATATATTTGTGACTTCATAGAAACAGTTTTTGAATGACTCAAAGGGCAAATATATTTTATGGTGTAGTTACAGCATATACCAGCAGGGGCTAATGCTATTTTCAACTGCTTGCTTTATTTTCACCAAAGGAATAAGAACTGCTATGACTTTGGCAGACTTTTTAAAAGTAAGTGGCTGTAAAGTGTGTTATATAATGTCAATTATATAATTCTAGTCCTGAGTTCTGAATTATATAGTTCTGAAGCCCTCAGTTGCATCACTGAAACCCCAAGTTTTGAAGTTTAGTTCAGGGATTAATTTTGTGGTAAAAATGTTTAGTAACATTCCACAATATTACTGTTTTTACTGTATTTTTGATTAAATAAATGCAGCCTTGGTCAACATAAGACACTTTTAAAGGGTGTGTGTATGTTTTGTAAAGGGGGCTGAAATAAAGATATCATGGTATATCTGGTGTGGGCATTACTGAATCTGGAGTCTGTAATACTGACATGCTTGCAGGAGGTGTCTGTCTGTGTGCGTTTGTGAGAAAATATTCAGGAGTTCTTGCTAATGTATACAGAGCTATTGCTAATGTATACAGAGATTTGTCAAAAAGGAATAACGGTAGCAATCCACTCCAGCACTGCTGACTCTCATCGTCACTCCTCATCAATCTCCATACAAGAAAGCTGTCAAATGAAAAAGACTATATTCTGCACCTGTGTAGCATTTTATAGCCAAATTATAATATTACACTGAAGAAAAATTAGTGTAAACAATTTTCACTCAGAAGCTGCTAGTAAATTTCACAATTAATTATAAAGAACCCGCCACATGTTGAATTAAACGTGAAATTAGCAGAAACACTGAAACGTACACAAAATAATCTTTAATTAAAAAAAAAAACTTTATCTGACCCTAAAACATGTGTTATATGTATATTTGTAATAGTTGCATTTTATATATGTATGTGTATATATATATTTGATTAGTATTATCTGTATTTTATGTTCTACTGTTAGTGTTTAGTGTTATCTGTATGCACCAAGGGTCTGAGAGTAACACAATTGTATGTATGTACGGTACATATGGCAGAATTGACAATAAAGCAGACTTTGACTTTGATGTGTTATTTGTCTTGGGGGCCATTCACACAGAACGCGTCCTTGCGTCTAAAAATGCTCAGGAATGTTTTTTTTTAAAGTGCAGCGTACAACGCGAGGGTCTCGAGACACGCTTTTGAGACGTGATGCAATAACGACAATTATATTCAGTGACAGAGATATTCTCTCCCAGCTCTTTTTTTAAGGAACAAGTTGTGATAATCGCTTGAAGAAATGTTATAGAATTCACGGTATCCGGACACAGCCCTATGAGCACCTCCTCCGCCATGTTGCCATCAAATAAAACAGTTGTCATGCCAACTTGCTACTGTAAACAGAAGCTTGCAATGCTTGCCCCGCCTCCGAGTTCTTCTGATTGGTCCATTGCTTTTGAACGGACATCGATGAGTGGCACTGCGTGTAAAAGTTGAAAAACTTGACACAGCGTCTTAAAAACGCTGTGCTCATTAGTGATGGGAAGTTTGGATCATTTTACCGACTCTGACCTTTGAGTCTCGTTCAGAAAAATGAACGAATCTTTTTTCGAGTTATTTCGTTCTTTTTAGCAAAGCATAATTCAAATGTTACGTGTTCCCTAACACATCTACTACTTATGCAAACGTTGATCACACTACACAAAACTATAAAGCTATAAGAAACAGAAAAGATTAATTCATTGTTTCCTGGGCTTTAGTCTATGTTAGCTCTTCACCTCTTATCTGACAAGTCTTTTTTGGTTTGATGTTCGTTCATTAGTGGACAGCCCCATCGCGTAACCTATGCTCTGAGCCGAAAGAGAATGATTACCTCTTAGCAGTGTTGCCAAACTATTTCAATGAAAGTAGCAAAGTCTGCTCGAAAAGTCGCTAAATGTAAATGTAAATTTGCATATTAATGGTAATCACGTTTTATATATTTAGAGTGTGACATTTTAGTTTTTAAACGTTATATTCATTTGTGTATTTTGTATATATATTTGTAATATGTATAGGTTTTTTTAATATTGTATTATGTATTTATATTTTATATTTGTGTATATCTTTAATAAAGTGGTATTTATGATTATTTATTTTTATATATATATATATATATATATATATATATATATATATATATATTATCTATATATCTTTTTAATAGTATATATATATATATATATGCTTTTTTATGTGTGATATGAGTTTAATATGAGTTAATTAAGTTTATTGTTGTGTATGAGTAAGTACAATCAGTACAGTCCCATACCCAGTAACGATCTAGAGGAGTGAAACTTGAATGAACTAAAGCTCGCTGAGAGTGAGTATATAAGTGCATGAGCTAAAAAAAAAGAAAGAAAAAAACGTGTCAAAATTAAATTGTTTTATTTCAAACAAAGGAGATGCAGCCAAGTGATTGGTCCGTGGCACACGTTCATCGCAGCTGCTCACATCTATGAGCTGCTGTGCGGTTACTGATCAGAGCAGACACAGGGGAGAGGTGTAAACTAAGATCCCGTGCTCGCAGGACAGTAACTGGCCACATTTGGAAAGTGCCTAAGGTTTTTCCAAAGTTGCTAGATTTTGTGCTAGGCGCTTTTTTTAAAAAAAGTCGCTAAAGGGTCTGAAAAGTCGCTAGATCTAGCGACAAAGTCGCTTAAGTGGCAACACTGCTCTGAGTCCTCGGGTTTGAGTCGTTCGTTCATCACGTGACAGCCCCATACGCGTAACCTATGCTGTCAGAGCCGGAAAGAGAATCGATTACTTCATCTCTCGAGTCTTTCGAGTGCTTTTGTCACGTGACCTGACAGCATAGAGAAATAAGTTAATTTGCAAGCTTCCTTACAAACAGGTGCATAGTTATCATTATTATTATTATTATCATTATTATTTACTCTTACAGTTAGGTGATGCGTTTCTGGTCTCAAATTGTAGCTTTTTATTTCTTACAGTTTATAAATGTGTGGATTTCTGTCATGATGGTTCTTTTCCATAACACTGAATGCGGTAACAAAGGTAATAAACTAAAGAGTTGGTTATTATTTTATTATTATTAAGTCTTTTTCCCTTAGACTGCATAGGTTTAGCTTATGGGGCTGTCATGTGATGAACGAATGATTCAAACCCGAAGACTCAAGAGGTGAACTAATCAATTCTCTTTCCGGCTCATACTGCATTAGTCACGTGATGAACGAACGACTCAAAAAACCTGAAGACTCAAAATGGGTGAACTAATTCCAGTACAGAACCTATAGGATGGTGCGCATGCGCGACTGAACGAATCACTCCCCGAGACGACTCGTTCTTCCCGAGTCACATTAAAGATTCGTTCAAAATTAACAAATCGTTCAAGACCTACCCATCACTAGCGCTCATGTGTGAGGCACTGCAAAAGACGCAAGAGTAAAGGTCATTGCACACTTAGTCGCAATTTTCGCACATTGAAAAATGAATACGACTTCACGTTGTGTCAATCACATTTACACACTGCCTCCAAAACTTTTGTCCATCATAAAAAAAATCTTAACATTTTCTGTTTTCGCATCCGTAGCAAGTATTTTGATAGGACAGAACGACGAATACGAAAAAACAAACAAAAATTTTGGACTCAGTGTGCAAGGACCTTAACGGTCATGCACGTCCATCAAGCTTGTGTTTATATAGAAAAACAATGGAAAAGTAGCACATTGGAATGTAGAAATGCACTCTGTGTGAATGGCCACTTACACAACCAATTTCCATCATTCAATAGATTACTTGTGACTTTTGAGAAACTGTTGTAGAATGGCTGTCAAAGAGAAAATATGTTTTGTGGTGTAGTTACAGCATCTACCAGCAGGGGCTAATGCTCTTTCCAACAGCTTGCTTTATTTTCACAGAATGAATAAGAAATAAACGGGAAACCCGCCTGCACAGGTCGTTGTGTGGCATGGCAGGTGCTGTTGGACTGTATGGTCAAGCTGCGTCGCACCCTGGTCAAGGAGGTTTTGATTAATGACTGAATCAGTTAGTGGGAGGAAGACTCATGTGGGTCCATTACTACACTGCAGTGCTGCTAATGGCTTCAATTACAGCCCAGTAACCAGTGCTGAGCTCACACATTTCTGTTCAAGTGGACTATGAGGCGGTTTCTCTCAGGAGTCTTGATGAACACGCATGTGTCCTGTAGAACTGAGAAAAGGAGGAAAATGGTAATTAATTAGCAAAACGTACAGTTACATATCTCATCTCGTGGGACTTCTAGGACAGAATCACACTTTTATGAATATATATATATATATATATATACTGTATATACATACACATCAAAACTCAATGGTCAAAAAATGAATCTGCATTCATGGTCAATGGCGCCAGGTGGAGGCAAAACATTCTTCGGCTTCCTTAATGTGGGCTGTTTCTCCATCGATTGCCATTCAACAATAATCATGCATTCTGATAAAATAAAATAGACGTAACAGCAAAAAAATTTTTTTATTCACTTTATAAGCCAAGTAAAATGATACAATACAATATTTAACTCGTTGGTTGTATTCTGGTTAATTTGACCGAGAGGATTTTATTTTCCCCAAAAATGCTATTAGTGTTATCGCATTGGAATATTCAATAATTTGTATTTGATTTATTAAAAAAATAAAAAATTGGGGGGACTTTTTCCTATCTTGTTAGACTTGTGGTGTTCCTGGTCACAAATGACTGGCCAACTATTTTTTAGGAATTTCTCATTATGTTATATTATTAACAAATATTGGATTAAATCTCTTATTGGATTAAGGCTGATTGTAGTGAACATTGTTACAATTACCCACAAACACTTGTTTTCACTTAAAAACCGAGGTGTATAAGCTCTAATCAATGAGGCCTACAATCAGTTACAAGGTTACATATTTGATTAAAAATACTGTAAAAACTGTAACATTGTGATATATTATTAGAATTTAAAATAACTGGTTTCTATTTGAGTATATTTTAAAATATAATTTATTCCTGTGATCAAAGCTGAATTTTAATCATCATCACTCCAGTCTTTAGTGTCCTTTACATGATCCTTCAGAAATCATTAATGTGCTGATTTGCTGCTCAGGAAAACATTTTGAGTATTATTATCAGTGTTGTGCTGTCAACAGTTGTGCTGCTTAATATTTTTCTGGAAACCGTGGTACATTTTTATATGGTTTCTTTGATTAGAAAGCCCAAAAGAGTAGCATTTTTTAACCTTGTCAATTTCTTTACTGTTGTGTTTGAGCACTTTAATGGATTCTTGTTGAATAAAGGTAACCCCCCCCAAATAAATGTTTGAAGAGTACATATTAGGAGTTACGCAGTGATCTATCATGTTTCTTTTAAAAGTAACATTCTCTCCCACACTGTGTGATAATTGTCACGTGAATGAACTTAGAAGACACAAAGTTACATTAACACAGCCAATGAGGTTTGAATGTCTTTTCACATTTTCAAGCATATAATAGTAATTGCCCATTGAACATCTATGTTCTCAGTCTCCCAGTCGTCCTGTCTTAACAGATCTGAGTCAGTGTGAGTAGGCATGATCTGTGCAACAGCAGAGAAGTGCTGACTCGGAGATGTGCTGCACTGATTACAGACTGACTTCTCTCGTTTGAAGTACTCACACTTCAAAGACCAGCGCTTGACTTTCACTCGGCTCTCATTGTCTTAGCCTATGATGCTCAGCTGCAACTGTGGTTTATTACAGGTGTGGTCATATATAGAATAACAAAAAGTTGATTTATTTCTAATTCCATTCAAAAGTGAAACTGATAATGTATACATTCATTCCACTCAGTGATATATTTCGTGTTTATTTCTTTTAATTTTGGATTATAACACAACTAATGAAAACCCCAAATTCAGTTCATAAAATTAGAATATTACTTAAGACCAATACAAAGAAAGGATTTTAGAAATCTTGGACAAAAGTAGTTGAACAGAAAAGTATGAGCATGTACAGCACTCAATTCTTAGTTGGGCTCCTTTTGCCTGATTACTGACAATGCGGCAGTAAGTAATTGTGGCACTGCTCATTTATGAGAGCCCAAGTTGCTCTGATAGTGGCATTCAGCTCTTCTGCATTGTTGGGTCTGGCATATCGCATCTTCCTCTTCACAATACCCCATAGATTTTCTATGGTTAAGGTATGAGTTTGCTGGCCAATTAAGAACGATACCATGGTCCAACAGGTACTGGTAGTTTGGCAGTGTGCAGGTGCCAAGTTTTGGAAAATGAAATCTGCATCTCCATAAAGTTGGTCAGCAGCAGGAAGCATATTAAAACTTCCTGGTATACGGCTGTGTTGACCTTGGATGAAAACACAGTGGACCAACACCAGCAGATGACATGACCCCAAAACCATACATGTGGACTTTGCATGGACCTCAAGCAACGTGGATTGTGCCTCTCCTCTCTTCCTCCACTCTGGGACCCTTTTCCAAAGGAAATGCAAATTTACTTTCATCAGGAAATAACTTTGGCCTGCGGTCCAGTCCTTTTTGTCTTTACCCAGGCGAGGCTTCTGACGCTGTCTGTTGTTCAAAGTGGCTTGAAAAGGAATGCGACAGCTGAAACCCATGTCTTGCAAGTCTGTGCGTAGTGGTTCTTGAAGCACTACTCCAGTAGTCCACTCTTTGTGATTCCCCCATTTTTGTGGGTTTTGTTTCACAATCCTGTCCAGGGTGCGGTATCCCTATTGTGTAAATTTTTTCTACCACATCTTTTCCTTCCCTTCGCCTCTCTATGAATGCTTGGAAAGAGCTCTGTGAACAGCCAGTTTTTGCAATGACCTTTTGTGTCTTGCCCTCCTTGTGCAAGGGTCAATGTCGTCTTTTGGACAACTGTCAAGTCAGCAGTTTCCCCATGATTGGGCCTACAGAAAATAGAGACCATTTAAAGGCCTTTGGGTGTTTTGAGTTAATTAGCTGATTAGAGTGTGGCACCAGTGTCTTCATATTGAACCTTTTCAAATATTCTAATTTTCTGAGATACTGATAGGGTTTTCAAGTTGTCTATAATCATCAAAATTAAAATAAATAAAACACTTGAAATATATCAGTCTGTGTGGAAAGTATACCATTATACAAGTTTCACTTTTTGAATGGAATTTGTGAAATAAAATCCTTTTGAATATTCATATATGACCAGCACCTGTATATAACCTCACTGTGTAGTGCGAAGGCACAGAGTTCATTAAGTATTTGGACATACAAACACTTTCCTGTGTGTGTGTGTGTGTGTTTGTGCGTTAATTAATTCACCTGAAAAAAGTATTTGGTAAGTTGGCTTATCATAAAAAAAATGTGGAACCAGTAGAATGCCTTAAAATTATTAAGTAAATTAAGGCAGGATAAAAAAGTTTGAACATACATTTTTGTGAACATTGTGGGAAAGGCCTGCGGTCCCCAAGGGAAAAAAAATATTAAGAATAGTAAATTATGTTTATCTTATTATTTTGTATTATTTACAATAATTTTAAGGCAGGCTTTCCTAAGGGGTAGGTTTAGGGGACAAAAATATGTTATCACCTTTTACAGTGTATACAATTAATAGTGTATTCCCCACTAAAATATTGTGTGTGTGTGTGTGTGTGTTTGTGTGTGTGCGTGTGTGTTGTGTGTGTGTGTGTGTGTGTGTGTTGTTGTGTGGTGTGTGTGTGTGTGTGTGTGTGTGTGTGTGTGTGTGTGTGTGTGTGTGTGTGTGTGTGTGTGTGTGTGTGTGTGTGTGTGTGTGTTGTGTGCATGTGCAAAAATGATAAGTTTGGCATCATAAAAAAATTGAGGAAAACCCGTTGCCTTAATTTTAAATAATAATAAAAAAGTTGATTAGGTGACAATCTTAAATATTTTTTTATTATTTACTAAAAAGGCAACGGATTTCCTCATACTTCAATAAAATGTGTGTATTTAAAATATTTAAAATGACATGCCCAATTTTTTATTAGGTGTCTCTAAAACATACTTCAATAAAATAAAATAAATATGAATTTTATTAAAATTAATATAATATATACATTTAAATAAATTATAAAAAAAAAAAAAAATCGTTAATTTTATTTCACTTTTTGTTACCAATTTGTATACGGTTTTATTTTCAAAAATAAAACACAGTTTTAGTTAACTGTAATAAAGCAGTTTTTATCATTTTAATATCTAAATACTTTAGATATTTAATAATGTCATATTAATTAAGATAATACATTAGCGTCTGGCTATATAAACAGCCTGCCACCGCATCTCAGATTTCTTCGAAGGAAGCAACCGAGCGTGCAGCTCATAGCACGGCCAGGAACACAGTACTCATTCCCATATCTCAGGGAACCGAGGTTACGATAGTAACCGAGTACGTTCCCTTTTGATATTTCACTCGAGAAATTGACGCTTAGTATGGGAACCAGTCCAATCACGCCATAGGACTCGAAACCAAGACTCATGTGGGATTAGCCCAGGGGAGTCAATAGAATACACCAAGCACGGGGTGAGCCTTGAGGGTCATCCGTGGCCTGGGTGTCGTCCCGAAGTGATACCTGGCGTCCATATAGTTATGGACAGACCAAGCAAAAAAAGGGGCTTGAACAATGTTGGTCAAGTGTACCCGAAAGATTGCTACTTAAGCAGAAAGGACTCTGGCCTGCAAGGTGGGGACATCCAGGTTGTAAAACCTTGCAAATGTGGATGGCGAGGACCAGCCAGCCGCCTCACAAATGTCTGAATGGACACCCCGCTGGACCATGCCCAGGAAGAGGCGATGCCTCTGGTGGAATGGGCTTTGACTCCGATGGGGCAATGCAACCCCAAGGAGGAGTATGCTAATGTGATAGCATCCACTAACCACCTAGAAATTCTCTGCTTCGTAACAAGGCCACTTTTAGCGCGGTTACCGAAGCCAACAAAAAGCTGTTCTGACTTTCTGTACGAGGCAGAACACTCAATGTATACTCTCAGGGCCCTGACGGGGCAGAGCAGGGACTCCTGGCTGCCCGTCGGGGGGAGAAACACAGAAAGCGTTATGACCTGGGCTCTGAACGGAGTGGAGAGCACCTTAGGTACATAACCCAGGCTTTGTTTTCTGGACGACCTTGGAGTCGTTAGGCCCAAATTCCAGGCAAGTAGGGTTGATGGAAAGGGCCTGCAGGTCTCCTACTCGCTTGACCGATGCCAGTGCTAACAGCAGGGCGTTTTTTTAATGAGAGTACTCTGAGACTCGAGGATTGCAATGGTTCAAACGGGGGCCCTTTTAGGGCCCTTAATACGGTTGGTAAGTCCCAAGGTGGAACTGTACGAGGACGCGGGGGATTCCTTCTCCTGGTGCCTCGTAAAAATTTGGTTACCGCACTATCTCTGCCCACCGATCGGCCAGCAATAGGGGCATGGAAAGCCACTATGGCTGCCGCGTAAACTTCGATGGTGGATGAGGGACGCTGTTTATCCAGCATCCCCTGCAGAAATGAAAGAACCACTGACACATCGGAGGTGACCGGGTCTAAGTCGCGGTCTTGACACCAAGCCGAGAAAATGAACCATTTCAGAGCGTAGAGGTGTCTGGTAGACGGGGCTCTAGCTTCTGCCATAGTGTTTAGGACACGCTCTGGTAGGACGAAAGGCTCCCATCGAGCGGCCACACATGCATAACTCGGGACGTGGATGCCATATCGTGCCGTTCACTTGAGAGAGGAGGTCCCATCTCAAGGGGATCGGACACGGGGCTGCTTTCAGCAGCTGGAATAACTCTGACACCCACGGTTGGTTCCTCCAGAGGTGGGCTATTAGAATCAGCTTGTGCCACTGTTTCCTAACTCGCCTGAGTACCTGCGGTAGCAGAGCTACTGGGGGGAAAGCATAGAGCGGAGGTCTAGGCCATTCGTGGGCCAGGGCATCCGTGCTCTTTGTAAAAAAGATTGGGCAGTGAGAGTTGTCTTCGGAGGCGAAGAGGTCTACTCGAGCTCTGCCAAAGACTTCCCAAATTCTCTGAACCGCGAGCGGGTGGAGCGTCCATTCCTCTGAAGAGACATTGTTCCTCGACAACATGTCTGCTCCTTGGTTCATTTTGCCCGGCACATACGTCGCCTTCAGTGAGTGCAGATTGTTCTGAGCCCACACAAGAAGGAAGTTCACCAGTGTGCAGAGTCGCTTCGAGACGAGGTGATTTATGTATGACACCACGGACCTGCTGTCTGAGCGTACTAGCACATGGTGAATGTCCGGCAGGAAGAATTGACAGGCCTGACACACTGCTAGCATTTCTAGGCAGTTGATTTGCAGGCCCGACTCCTCTTCGGACCAAAGGCCGAAGGTTGGTTTGCCCTCGCACAGCGCTACCCAACCCTTGTTGGAAGTGTCTGTCGTGACAAACCTTCCTTCTGTGTGCCGTGTCTAGGATCATGCCTCGCTTTAGCCAGAAGGGGTCCCTCCAACGGGCCAGGGCTGATACACAGGTCCGAGTCACCGTTACGCGGTGACAGCCGCGGATGGAACCCTCTGCTTCAGCCAGAACTGGATGGGTCGCATGTGAAGCAGACCCAATTGGAGTACCGGCGAAGTCGCTGCCATAAGGCCCAGCATTCTCTGGAAAGCTTTGAGTGGACGGGCGGTACCTTCCTTGAAGGAGGCTGCGTGGCGCTGAATTTTCATGGCTCGCTCCGCTGCAGTTGCTGCATTGCAGTATAACTGTGCCCAGGAACGAAACTCGTTGGCTGGGTGACAGTATTCTCTTGGCAAAGTTGACCCTAAGCCCCAGGCAATCTAAGTGGCTGAGGAGGAGGGTCTTGTGGGATGTCAAAACCGCCTGCGACTGGGCCAGAATGAGCCAGTCGTTGAGGTAGTTGAGTATGCGGATTCCCATCTGTCGCAGAGGGGAGAGAGCCGCATCCATGCATCGTGTAAAAGTGCGGGGAGCCAGGGATAGCCCAAATGGCAGGACCTTGTATTGATATGCCACCCCTTCGAATGCGAATCTCAAGAATCGTCTGTGATGTGTGGCTACCTGGATGCTAAAGTACGCGTCTTTCAGATCCAGCGACATGAACCAGTCCCCTGGGCATATTTGCAGGAGGATCTGTTTCAAAGTGATCATCCTGAACGACCTTTTCATCAGGGCGTAATTCAGGAGTCTAAGATCTAGAATAGGTCGCAGGCCGCCGCTTTTTTGGGGACGAGGAAGTTGCGGCTGTAAAAGCCTGACTCGCTCTGGGCTGGAGGAACGATTTCTATGGCTCCTTTTTCCAGCAGATTCATCACCTCTGTGCAGAGGACTTGAGCTGTTCTCGCCGCGCACTGTGGTGGCGAGCACACCACGGAAGCGGGGTGGTCTTTGAGTGATTTGGAGTGTATAACCTTGTCTTACCGTAGTCATTACCCACGTTGACACACCGGGGATAGCCTGCCAGGCCTCGGTTCGCGTGGCAAGGGGTTGAAACGGCTGTGCAGACTGGCTGCATAAGGGCAGGACACTTATGGTAGGCAGAAAAAGATTTTTGGATTAATAAAATAATAAAATGAGATTAAATACATAAAGTATACAGGTACATCTAAAACATTTTTTAATATCATGAAAAAGGACAATATTTTTGCCCCATAAATTATATAGATTCATTACACATAGAGTGAAATATTTCAAGCCTTTATTTCTTGACATTTTGATTATTGAGGCTTACAGATAATGAAAACCCAAAATTCAGTGTCTCAGAAAATTTGATTATTACATAAGATCAATAAAAAAAATTATATTTTAAACAGAAATGTCAGGCTTCTGAAAAGTATGTTCATTTCTATGCACTCAATACTTGGTTGGGCCTCCTTTTGCATGAATTACTGCATCAATGCGGCGTGGCATGGAGACAATCAGTTTGTGGCACTGCTCAGGTGTAATGGAAGCACAGGTTGCTTTGATAGCGGCTTTCAGGTCATCTGCATTGTTGGGTCTGGTGTCTCTCATCTTCCTCTTGACAATACTCCATCGATTCTCTATGGGGTTCAGGTCAGGCGAGTTTGCTGGACAATCAAGCACAGTAACACCATGGTCATTGTACCAGCTTTTGGTACCTTTGGCAGTGTGAGCAGGTGCTAAGTCCTGCTGGAAAATGAAATCAGCATCTCCATAAAGCTTGTCAGCAGAAGGAAGTATGAAGTGCTCTAAAATTTCCTGGTAGATGGCTGCGTTGATTGTGGACTTCAGAAAACACAGTGGACCAACACCAGCAGATAACATGGCAGCCCAAATCATCACTGACTGTGGAAACTTCGCACTGGACTTCAAGCAACATGGATTCTGTGCCTCTCCACTCTTCCTCCAGACTCTGGGACCTTGATTTCCAAATTAAATGCAACATTTTCTTTCATTTGAAAAGAGGACATTGGACCACTGAGCAGCAGTCCAGTTCTTTTTTTCCTTAGCCCAGGTAAGATGCTTCTGACGATGTTTCTGTTTCAGAAGTGGCTTGGTTGCCCTTTTCCTGAATATGTTTGAGCATGGTGACTCTTGGTGCACTGACTCCAGCTTCAGTTTACTCCTTGTGAAGCTCTCCCAAGTGTTTGAATCAGCTTTGTTTGACAGTATTCTCAAGCTTGCGGTCATCCCTGCTGCTTGTGCACCTTTTCCTATCCAATTTCTTCCTTCCAGTAAACTTTGCATTTAATATGCTTTGATACAGCACTCCTTGAACAGCCACCCCTTTCAGTAATGACCCTCTGTGACTTACCCTCTTTGTGGAGGGTGTCAATGATCGTTTTCTGGACCATTGCCAAGTCAGCAGTGTTCCCCATTATTGTGGTTTCAAAGAACAAGAGATACCCACAATGTATACTGTATGGATGGTCATTTATTGAAACTCAAATGTAAATATGCTAATATTTTGAGATACTGGATTTTTGACTTTCATTAGCTGTAAGCTCTAATCATCAAAATAAAAAAAAAAAACGTTTGAAGGGTTTTACTTTACATGTAATGAATCTAAAATATAATGAAAGTTTCACTTTTGAAATAAGTTACAAGAAAAAACTAACTTTTTCAGGATATTCAATTTTTTTTGAGATGTACCGGTATATGTGTTATTTAACATTTCATTGTTGCAGGTTTGTGTCATATGCTGCATTGCATTTCATGGTTTTTATTTATTTATTTTGAGAAATACTGAATATTTTTTTTGAGCTTCACATATATTCTAGAACTACAGTAACATCTTATTCCTGATTTCTCTCAACATGAGGACAGGCCAATTATTACTTTTGTCAATCAATAAATGGGAAAAAAAGTAACTGGCATTAATTATTTGAAAAAGTAACTTAGATAATTTAATGTGTTACTTTACTAGTTACTTGAAACAAGTAGTCTGATTACATAACTTGCGTTACTTGTAATGTGTTACCCCCAACACTATTCAAAACAACAATAGTAAACTAAACTAAAACTTATTTTTAAACTTATTTAAAAATAAATAACTTACAGACTTATTTTTAAACAATTATTATGACATGACTCTTCAAAATGAACAGCTGTGCATCATTTTAAAATAATAGCACAATATACTTAAATAAAGAGTTAATAATCTTTCAATTCACAACTTGTGTGTCACAGGTAAAGCATCTGAATGAAAGCAGGGCTCCCACACACTCAACGCTGAGAGAGACAGTAAAAATATCCCTCTCTGAGACAGCTACACCGGCAGCGTGTGTGTGTGGGCAGCGTGAGTGAGTGAGTGTGTGTGGGTGGGGGGGTGTTTAGGGAGAGTACAAAGCAGTGGGTTGTACGCCCTGTGTTTGAGTCTAAAGGCCAGCATGCAAATGTGTGTGTGAACAGACGCCGGCATGCCAGCTGGCAGCTCAGGACGCCGGGCCCTACATGCCCATTTGCCACCTCCGCTTGGCTTGACCCGTGGCCTGTGAAACCCCTGGCACCGAGACGGCCATTGAGAAGGATACAGGACGCAGAGGAGGCGTGGGGATTCCCCACCAACACACATCTCTCATACCCACTGCCGCCCGCATACCACCCATCGCCAATTGTGTAATAACCAGCTGTCACTGTCCTTTGCGTGACCCACATATCTCTTCCTACCCACACACACAGCCGAGGCCGAACGGCAGGCATGAAGCGCATCTCTTCCTGTACGCTTGAAGATCAAAGCCCGGGCTGAAATTGAGTTGAGCTCAGCGTCAGGGGAAATGGAGAATCACCATTAGAGCGCTGTGTGTCGAGCGAAGAGTCAGGGAAGTGGAAAATGATCATTAGATGTCTCCACACCCACAGTCAAATGGTCCAAACCCTCCAATTAGATCAATTAGTCAATGCATGTCAGCAGAACATGAGAGATGGGGACCGGTTACAGGCCATACACAAATCAAACACACGTTATGTAGACGGGACCACCACATGGATGCAGATGCGTTCAGTTATTAGTGGAGTTTGTTCATGCAAGCTTCAATTCATTTATTTTTATAATGCTGCATACATTACAGACTGCTCCAAAGCAGCTTCACATTAATGAACAGTGAAATATTAGGGTACACAGTAAAAAAATTATATGACCAATAAGTTATGACATGTGATTTTACATTACTTTAACTCCTCAAAATAAGTTAAGACATGTTTTACTTTATTTTAAAAGTTGTCCTAAGTTCAACTCATTTTTAAGCCTTTTTAATGTAATTTAAGTTGAAATGACTTAAAGAGCTAAGGTGATTGTACTTAAATTGAAGGCAACAACTTATTTATTATTATATATATATTTATTTACAGTTTATCACTTTAGTTTAGGGACCAGTTCTTTGGTTTAGAGACTAGTTCTAACATTCGCAACCTCTTTAACCCTCTGGTATTGTTCATTTGGGGGTCACACTTGTGTTGTTCGCGGTCAAAACTGATCGAACACCCAAAATGCAATTTTTTTTCAGGTTTAGTTTGTCTTTGTGTGTCTATTTTCCATTCGTGATATTTTAGAGTGTCACCCCTTTATTGCTGTGCACTCTTTTTTGTGCATTGTGAATGCTTTGTAGATTGTACACACAATTTTTTTTTTATATTTTAATATTTTTACCATTGATTTTCCATTAATTTCCAATGACGGTCATTTTTGACAGCGAACAACACAAGTGACTATTTTTTTAGGGCCATTTAGCTTTTTCAAATCAAGTCCACGATTTTTTTTTATGGTCACATAGCAACTGCCATAAGTCACCAAGCTTCGTACCATACTGATGAAGTAGCGATTTTTCAATTTGAAATATATATATTTTTTTTTTCAGTCTAAAATGACTGGACAGCATCAGAGGGTTAAGCTATTCTTGATCTTTCTCTATTGACAGCTTTGGTGCTGTAATATAAGGAAAGACTTTGTTTTTATACATATATTCATAAATACATTTTTGAGAAATTTTTTTTTTGCTGCAAGTTTTTGTTCTAAATGTTAAATGTCACCCATGTTGGCAGTTAACAGTTGAAATAGGTATTTCAAAATATTGGAGAGAGTTGTTTTTCTCCTGCCCCTCCTCCTCAGAGGACATGGGTTGCCAGATTTAGGACAAGAAACAGGAACAAATGCAATTGACAAAAGTAGGTAATGAGCCTTACATTTTAAGTTAATGAGGTGTTTTATCAGCGTTTTAATATTCCTCTGGTCATACAGATTTTTAGATGGATGCCGAGGCTTTTTAGGTCGGGTAGAATCTGCAATCTCTGACCCAGTTAATTTGCTGGCTACCATGGCAGCATTTCCCTGTTTGTTCCACCAACTGGCAATTCAGGGTGTTGAAATACTATTGGTTAAACTGGCAGTGGGCGGAGTCACAAAGACCAAAACAAAAACAGACATTCCAACATGGAACGCACACCTCAAAGCAGAATAACTGTCTGTAGCATTGTTTATCTGAGAAACAAGTATGTGAACTTAACATGTTTCCTAAATATCTGCAAACATGTTATGGTATTTTGTATGCTTTAGTACAGACAAAACAATTACTTACAGCACCTTTAACCCAGAGTTTAGAAATGTACAGTGAAATGCCATCTTATTCCATTATACACAGCTAACTGTTAATAATAACTGTCATCCCCATGTAAATTATGAGCAGGGTGAAATGTGAAACAAGAGGGATTTTGCTTCATATTCCACACTGCTCATTATTTACCTGGGGTTAACCATTTAGAATGACCCAGGGTTAAATATATCAAGTTTAAATAATCTGTATTTGTGCTATGAACATGACTCATTTCTCAAATCATGTGGCTTGTTTGAGAAGGTGTGATATTAGCAGACGAAACTTAAAAAATACAAATAAATAAAAAATACTTTCAACAACTATTTTGACTTGAGCCAGTAAGGAACTGCCTTCCAGAACAGCCTAGCAACCACCCACAAGTTTAGAACCATTCATATTCTCTGCAAACATCTAGTTTAACATTTATTTTGACATCACACACAAGTACTTCCAATTAATTATATAATCTCTGGTAGATTGCAGACAAAAACAAAGGAGTAGTATTATTGTTAGTATGCATTATGCATGAAGAGGGATTGTAATATCTTCCTATTTAACTTTTTAGGGCTGATACAAAAAGACTGTTGCAGCAATTTGATCAGAATACAATAGACTCACAGGAAATGACTGGAGGGGTCCGCTGATGACATCATTTTGGCCTGATCAGAGCCAATGAAAAATACTAATGAGAAAATGATTAGGAAATCAAATTAGGTATCAAGATAACAATATATGTTTTGGCAAAGTCAGATGTGATTTCAGACGGGATTAGAACAAGAGCTGGACAAAAATCATTATTTGTTTGCGTATTTTAGTTTTAAATAATGTAATACTACAAATGACTGTATTAGGATGACTTCCAGTCTGCATTGTGTCCTGATCCCGTTAGAGATACTATGTGTAATAAAGGCCAAACGGCCATAAAACAAAATGGCCTAGCAGTTAGCATGTGCACAAACACATGAAGCTTCAGCGCTCATGTGAGCAAAACAAGTTCATTTCTATCTTACAATGTTTACGCTTTCTTTACAAATGATTTTCTGTCCTCACCACGTTCTCTGCTATAAAAGAAGCAAAAGTCAAAAAGTAATCTCTTACAAGTGAATCTAAAAAATCTAAGATATTTGCTATTTTGACCCTCAGAATTCAGTTTATGTCTTGCATTTGTGACTTTTTTTCCTCACAAATCTAAATTTACATCTGACAATTTAGTTTTTGCAATTTTTTATCTCACAATTCAAACTTTTTGCTCAGGACAAAAAAAAAAAATGAATTACAAGAAAAAGAGATATAAATTCTGACTTTTAATAAAAAGAAAAGTCAAAATTTTGAAATCAATTTTATCAGTTACCTTATTAATAAAGTGATCCATCTGTCTATCTATCTATCTATCCATCCATCCATCCATCCATCCATCCATCCATCCATCCATCCATCCATCCATCCATCCATCCATCCATCCATCCATCCATCCATCCATCCATCCATCCATCCATCCATCCATCCATCCATCCATCCATCCATCCATCCATCCATCGGCAGAGGAGCTTATACACATGAATAATAGTTCTCATGGTAGAAGTGGAAGGGCAGGTGTTTGCTGCTGGATACACACTGAAACACAGTTCCTAAAGCAGACACACCAAATGCATTTACATTTCCCTGATTAAATTGACTCACTTAAGTCCGATAAGCTTTGGAAACTGTCTTGGCCCTCAAAGATCAAACACTTCCTATAATGCATAAGGCCATCTGTACAGGAAGCCACATAGGCAGCTGAAACCTACAGAACCTTTCAGAAGGTACAGAGACCAATGGAAAAGCTTGATTAGTAATTAAGAAAACTAGTTCAAGTAGTGGCTGGTACAAGTACTGAATGTGACAAATAGTGTCATTTGACAAATGCGACTTAATGTAATTTGCTGTTTTTTTAGCGAGATGTTTGCTGTCATCATGTACTGTATAACAAGAGAAGAATCACTTGATTATGTCAGTCATGAAAGCAGGTCACAGTCTCTGTAAGTGTGCGAAGTATGAATTTTTTGTGAAAAGCAGTATGATACTTATAATAATAATAATAGACTGTGACGAGCAGAAATGTAACAGGTAAGAATATATTAGTGTGTGTATTTAGTCTTCAGTATTATTGGCACTTCACCTCTTTTATGCGATCAATCATTCAAATATAAACGTTAAATTACAGAGCAATTACATAAAATATAAATTAGAGGGAAATGCAAATGTCTTGCTCTGCGGTATTTGTCATTTCATGTCGAGATGTTAATTACAAGTTGTGCTGAATGGCAAGACCGATATTTTCAGGAAAATCAAAAATAGGTGATCACACAGTATGCAAGTGTGTTTGTGTGTGTATGTGTGTGTGTGTGTTAGACATGTATTTCAAGTATTAAAGGGATAGTTCACCAAAAAATCTAAACCTATGTGAACTTTTTTTCTTCTGAACACAAAAGCAGAATTTAGCACAGTGTTCATGCTGCTACTTTCCATAAAATTAAGTCATCTGGCTGTCAAGCTCCAAAAAAGCACAATAAAATTTGGACATTAGTTTTGTGTATTAGGTCCGAATAACTTGAGGGTGAGTACATGACCCCATACTTTTTGGGTGAACTATCACTTTAAAATGCATAACCCCAGTGTGTGGTTACCCCGTGAGCTGTTCTCCTGTGGGCTGAGGGACAGGCTCTGGCCTTCAGGCTGCTCAAATATAAGAAACTGGTAGCGGTGGAGTCCAGTGCCTTGGGGTGGAGTGGGACGGGTGTATGCTAAAGACAAAGAACAAGCACACATCTCTTTTAGAACTCCTGCAGAGTATTCATTTAATTGTCACCTACTGTAATCTATTTTCAAATGTTTTGTCACAGAAAAATAGACTGAAGAAAATGTGCTTCTCCACCACATGCTGTAGTAGGGTGTTTTTTGGGAGGTTACTAGAGCACACCCTGCCTCAGATGGCACACCCATCAGACGGACGCCCAAAGCCTGCTCACGGCTCATCTGATGCACACTTCAAATTTATTCTGTATACTTTAAACTGATTGGCTAGTTTTAGGGATTAAGAGCAATTAGGCTTTTAATTAATCCGCCCAGAAAACAAAGTACCAGGTTGATACAACAAGCACTTTTAAATAGGAAATAATTGCAGGATTTTCCAAAGTTTAGAGGCACCACATTTTTGTGCCGATATGAATATTGTACTTTGTTTTCAAACTTACATTCAAAAGTTTAAAATGTAAAATGCTTACCGAGGCTGCATTTTATTTTATAAAAAATACATGAAAAACGTCTCGGGTTACTCGCGTATCCCTTGTTCTCTGAATAGGGAACGAGACGCTGCGTGAGCTTTCACGCTTTGGGAACGCCTCCTGCGTGACCGATGTCTGAAGCCCTTATAGAATCACGCCAATTCATTGACTGATGGCGCGACGCCGTCTCTGACACAATCACGTCGTCAGCTCATACTGGCGAACGCGCCATCCACTCCTCAGATTTCTCTGCCGAAAAGAAATCTGTCGGCAGCGTGAGGAGCTTGGCAGCAAACGCAGCGTCTCGTTCCCTATTCAGAGAACAAGGGTTACGCGAGTAACCCGAGACGTTCTCTATCATAGGTTCACTCAACGCTGCGTGAGCTTTCACGCTTTGGGAACGATATACCAAACACGCCAAGCTAAAAACGCTGCCCATCTGGTCCAAAAATGAACCACCAAGATACGGCCGGTTCAAACAGAGAGGATCTGAGAACCTGGAGCCGTGTCTATGTCGAGGTTATAAAACCTGACAAAGGTGTGCGGAGAGGACCATCCTGCCACAACACAAATATCCTCCAGGGGTACCCCTCTAAAGAGAGCTTGAGAGGAGGCTACGCCCCTAGTAGAATGCGCCCGAAGACTAAGAGGTGAATGAAGGTTCTGCACCTCATAAGCCAGCGAAATGGCGTCTCTCACCCAGTGGGAAATCCTCTGCTTTGACGTGGCAAGCCCGCGGCGGCCAACACCAAAACACACCAGCAACTGGGAGGTTTTTCTCCAAACCTTGGAGTGATCCACATACAGCTTCAATGCCCGAACCGGGCAGAGCATGTGAAGGAATGAGGAGAGCCGCTTCACGTTACGAGACAAGGTCAGACCGCAAAAGCGTTTCTGCCCGCCTCGAACACGCTCTCTTCACTCAGATCTGTCACAGCCACCCCTCGAGGCTTGGTGTGCAGAACGAGTTCACCCTCATTTTTCCTCGGTCTGGCAGTTGGGGGACGCGTTCGTCTCTCCCCCTCTACAGCCCGTCCTTTCGCCGCCAGCGGGCCGCGTGTTAGGGGACACAGTCGGTTCTCTCCTGCAGCGTTCGGACCCCGTGCCGGCCACCCGTCAGTCCAGCACTTCATTCTCCGTCAACCCGAGCAAGGACGCCGAGGGCTCTCCTTCGTGGTGGAGGGTGCCGCTGCTTCCAGGCCTTCTCGACACCCCATCTCAGGTATGTCTTCCTTTGCACGACACTCTGCTTCCTCTATCGCATTTCATTCACGAATGGGAGCGTCTACCGGGGGTATCGCTTTGGGTTCTCCGCACGATTCGGTCCGGCTACACACTTCAGTTTGGGAGAAATCCCCCCCGCTTCGACGGGGTTCAACTGACAGTAGTAAACAGCGCCTCCAAGGCTTCTGTTCTACAGCAAGAGCTTTCCTCCCTCCTACAGAAAGGAGCGATAGAGGAAATACCTCAGTCGGACATCGAACGAGGGTTCTTCAGCCGTTACTTCCTTGTTCCAAAGAGGGACGGCGGCCTGAGACCCATTTTGGATCTGCGGCGTCTGAATTTTTCCCTTTACAAAGGGAAGTTCAAGATGCTGACGATGAAAACCATCATGTCTCAGATTCAAGGAGGGGACTGGTTTGTCACTATCGACTTAAAGGATGCGTATTTCCACATCCAGGTCGTTCAGAGACACAGGAGATTCCTTCGATTCGCCTTCGGAGGGAAGGCTTACCAATACAAGGTCCTTCCCTTCGGCCTGGCCTTGGCGCCAAGAACATTCACGAAATGCATGGATGCTGCACTGGCCCCTTTGAGGCTCCAGGGCATTCGTGTGTTGAATTACCTGGACGACTGGCTCATTCTGGCTCACTCCAGGGAGCTAGTGAGTCGTCACAGGGATATTGTTCTACGCCACATCCATTCTCTTGGCCTCAGGATGAACACCAAGAAGAGTGTGCTCCTCCCATCTCAGCGAACCCTTTTTCTGGGGGTTCATTTGGATTCCATTCAGATGCAGGCCCGTTTGGCTCCTGCCCGGATATCCAATTTTACAGCATGTCTGGCCCGCTTCAAGCTAGGCCGTCATGTCTCTGTAGGTTCATGCCGCAGGCTGCTAGGCCTCATGGCAGCGGCCTCCCCTGTGTTGCCCCTAGGGTTGCTTCACATGAGGCCGTTCCTTTGGTGGATGAAGGAGCTGAGGTTACACCCCACTGTACCAGCCACTCGCCTTATCAGGGTGTCGCGCAGTTGCTCTCGACCCCTTTTACAATGGCGGGACCCCGCTTTTCTTCGGAGCGGGGTAAGAATAGGTGCGATTCACCGTCGCCATATGGTCACGACGGACGCATCAATGACGGGCTGGGGAGCGGTCTTCGAAGGCAGACCGGCGAGCGGGGAATGGACAGGAGAGTTCCTCTCTTGGCACATAAATTGCCTGGAACTCAGGGCTGTCTTCCTGGCTTTGATGTATTTTCTCCCCGTCCTCGGGGGGCATCATATCATAGTCAGGACGGACAACATGGCGGTTGTGTCCCACATAAACCGTCAGGGAGGTTCACGGTCGCGCACCCTGGACAGGCTTGCGCGCCGTCTTCTCCTTTGGTCCCAGTACAAGTTCCTGTCCTTGAGGGCAGTTCACGTTCCGGGAATACTGAACCTCGCGGCCGACTTTCTGTCAAGACAGAAACTCAGGCCGGGGGAATGGATGTTGAACCGTCAGACAGTATCCCAGATTTGGGATCTGTTTGGCAAAGCGGAAGTGGACCTCTTTGCTTCTCAAGAGTCATCCCAGTGCCCGCTCTGGTTCTCCCTGAGTTTCCCGACGACTCTGGGCATAGATGCGTTCGCCCACCCGTGGCCGAATGTCATGCTGTACGCGTTTCCGCCAATAAAGCTGATTCCGGCAGTACTATGCAGAGTAAAGGTGAGCAGTGGAGTTCTTACCAGACTTGGTTCTCGGAGTTAACTCCCCTCTTGTATCGGTCCCCTTGGGAGATTCCGATCAGGCGGGACATACTGTCCCAGCTTCAGAGCAGGATCTGGCATCCCCAACCAGAGCTCTGAAGTTGTGGGTATGGCCCATTCAGGGCCAAGGGCTGTGATGGATGTTTTACCTGTCAAGGTTCAGGAGACCATCGCCAGTGCCAGAGCCCCCGCTACTAGGAAGCTATATTCTTCCAAGTGGGGTGTCTTTGAGTCATGGTGTTTAACTCGAGCAATAGACCCAGTCAACTGCCCTGTTGTTCCAGTGCTGGAGTTTTTGCAAGAGAGGCTAACAGCAGGGGCGGCTGCTACCACCCTTAGGGTTTACGTAGCGGCCATCGCAGCTTGGAGAGAGCTGGATGAGATCCCCCTGGGGAGGCATCGGTTAGTCTCTGCCTTTATGCGTGGAGTCAGACGGCCCCACGGCAGTTAATTATCATTCGGCCGGCGCCCCACGGCAGTTTCCTTCTTGAGCCCTTATCAGTCGTCCTCGAAGGTTGGTGACGGCCTGAGCACCTACTGACTCCTTAAGGTGTTCTTTTGTCTGGCAGAACGGATGTCACAAAAAGGGTGGTTATTTGCTTGCAGGCCCCCAGTTAACATCACTAAAAAGAGTTTGGAGACTATCTCTGTTAGTGAGACATGTATGGACCCCCGGGTCTGGTCAAAGTGACCGCTGCGGCCTAGGCCTGGCTATGTTCCCAAGGTTCTTGTCCACATCGTTTCGCTCTCAGGTGGTCACGCTTCACTCTTTCCATCCTCCTCCCTTTGCTTCGAGTGAGGATGAGAGACTTGAAGCATGAGAAGGTCAGGAACGACCCGGATTAGCCGAAGCGGCAGGCCTGTTGGGCCGCTTCAGGTCAACCCGTCTGCGTGGGCGCTGGCGGGGAAAGGACCGGCCACGGGCTCCCCAAACCGTAGTTGGGGGAGGGTGCGTAGCCTGGGCGCCACTTCCGCCAAAAGGCTCCTTCCTGGGGAGCGATTGCTCTCTAGACACAGAGGAGGAGGGAGTGGAATGGTCCCTCGTTCTCCTAGGCATAAACTGCTTAAGAGCAGCCGATTGCGTCTTGGCGGAGCGGAATTTCTCCACTACCGAGCTTACCGCTTCCCCGAACAGCCCAGACTGTGAGATAGGTGCGTCCAGCAGGAACACCTTCTCCTTCTCACGTATCTCGGTGAGATTCAGCCACAAATGGCGCTCCGCGGCCACCGAACCCGCCATAGAGCGCCCTACGGCGCGTGCGGTGTGTTTAGTGGCTCTGAGAGCCAAGTCAGTGGCTCTGCGCAGCTCTTTGACAGCCTCTGGAGTCAGACCAGTCCCCTCGTCCATTTCCTTAAGGACGTCCGCTTGGTAGGCTTGAAGGATGGCCATCGTGAGAGCGGAAGTGTCCTACATGAGGGCAGCCTGGCGAGAAGGCGCCAAAGGAGGTGAAAGGTGATGTAGGACCGAGAGACTCCACCACAGGCATCGGCTGAGCCTGCTCCACAGAACCAACAAGTTGGTGAATTCAGCGGCCGCCGCGTTAGGCGCCAAAGAGGGTGAAAGGTGGGAGGCTTTCCTTCCACACAGTTTCCAGGAGCTCTTGCTCCACAGATCACCAAAAAACGCAGCTTCCTCCGCGTTTGTGAATTTGAGCGTGAAGAAAACTGAGGAACGCTCGTCGAGTCTGGAAGACAGAGACTCTCTTGGGGGGCCGTCGGGCCAATCCAGCGCGAGCTTCTCAGTGGCGCGCGAAAAACGTCCACGTCTTCCGAGCTTGAATTTGAGCCTCTGAGGAAACGCTCACCGAGCGTTGCCCACGCTAAAGCGGCCCGAAATCGAGTCGGAGGCCAGCAGTCATCATCTATCCGCAGTATCACGTGCCCTCGGGCTAGGAAAAAGATGGCGCGCAAAAGCACGTCTTGCGTGAATTCAACCGGAGAAATGCACCGACCACGGGAGGGAGAGAAAAGGCGAGGGCCTGAAGGCCGCGCCTCACCATCTAAGCGTTCAACATCCGAACCCCCGGCCCGAAATGACTCAGAGAGACCCTGTTAGCAGTCATCATCTATTCCGGAGCCGCAGAGGCCTCACGTTGCCCTCGGCTAGGAAAAATGGATAATCTCTTTCTCACACACCTCAAGCGAGAGCGAGTGAATTCAGAGACCTCCCAATCGCCCGCATTTCACACTTCGATATCCCATAAACCGCAACGCGTGCAAAAACCCCAACATTTAACACACTTACTGTGGTGGGTCACTCACGCAGAGAACACGGCGTCCGCCGAAGTGGCAAATGCGATGAACCGCAGGAGAACAAGGTATATTATTTTTGAGGCAGTCGCAACAACGAAGGCAATGAGCTTCGTGAACAAATTATATTATTTTTGAAAAATCGCAACAACGAGGGCAATGTAGGCGCGTTCGAAAGAGAAATCTGACGACGTGGATGGCGCGTTCGCCAGAGACGCGTCCGCACATAGCAATTAATTGGCGTGACGGCGTCGCGCCATAAATTAATTGGCTGACATTCACGCAGGAGGCGTTCCCAAAGCGTAGACATCACGCAGCGTTAAGAAGGCGTATGATCACGCAGCGTGAGACAGAAATTAAAAATATTATTACAGAAATATAACTGAAATTTTCTATTTGAATATATTTATAAAACAATTAAAAATAACTGTTTCTATTTGATATATTTAAAAACATATTTTCTTCCTGTGATGCAAAGCTGAATTTTCAGCATCATTACTCCAGTCATATGATCCTTCAGAAATCAAAATATTTTTTTTTCTCTGGATTTTTTGATGAATAGAAAGTTCGACTTTATTTGAAAAATTCATATTTTATAACAATGCAAAAGTCTTCACTGTTCCCTATCAGTCAGTCACTCTCGACATCACGTCGGATGACCGACGAATTGGGATCTCGCTTAGAGAGACCAATCCACTTTGAGTGTAAACTAAACGAGCCAATGCACATTGGCATGCGGTTATTGCATCCAGCTGCCAATGTGCTGTCACTGTGTTGAGACTTGCTGAAATCGCGTTTGGTCTTGTACTGTATGTCTCTTGTCAGTGTCGGCGCTTGCTTAGCCATTTGTTGTGATAAACAGGAAAGTGTGTTCAGCTGAATTCAAAATAGTGATTTGTTAGACGGGTTTAAAAAAGGTTAATATATCGCGGCAGCGGTCGTGTGAAGACCTCCTCGTGAGAAGACCGAAGAGTGTAAAGACCATCGAGTCTACCGTCCGACTCCACCGGGCAGGGACACCGGCAAAGGATATAAGTATCGCTTTTTATTTATCCTCTTTCCTACTATTTGTTTCACTTCTGTTTTAGTTTTTATAACCAATTCTTACTATGTAAAAAATAAGTATACTTAGGCCTTTAGTGTTATGTTAGAAGCATTATTATACTCATACCTTTTCTTGATTTAATATTTTGACTTGTTTATAGCTTACTGCATTTTTTGTTTTCATTTAAATGTTTCATTTTGAAATGTTGTATGCATTTGTCATTTTCATTTTAATTTCTTGATCTTCTTAAATGTGTATATATAATACTTATAGTTTTAACTTTTAATTTTAGTTGCTTTTTCTTATTTGTAAGTCGCTTTGGATAAAAGCGTCTGCTAAATGACTAAAAGCAAAGCAAAAGCAAAGCTGCCGCTGATCACAGCATGAGTATAAGTAGGCAGCAGGTGCATCGCATATTCAGCTTTTTGTTCGGAGGCGTCTTCTGGTTTTTCGGGGTAGCTTGTGCTGGTTCTCAGTGCCCTGCCCCGGGTGCCTCTCTCCCGGAAGTGCATAAGGAGCTTACAGGTCGCGGACGGCCCATTTTACTGCCAGAAACCGACCTGCTAACTCCTCCTCCCTCACCACCCTCGGTGGTGCAGCTAGGGGGTATACGGGGGTCCCCCCAGTGGAGCGGTCGTTTGCGATGCAAGTGTGTCCTTATACTGTCTCCACCCGGGACGGCCTCCTCTTCCCGCGACCCTGGTCTCTCCCGGCGAGAGTGGCCTGTGGAGCTGCCTCCAGAGGGAACTGCACCGAGGGACATGCACGGGGTTGGCAGAGGGTAAGTGCCGCTCCTGATCTCCACGAGCGACGAAAGGTCCCTCTCCCGGAGGAAGGCCGGGTGGATAATGCCGACAAAGTGTTCCTCAAGGTTTCAACTGGCCTCTTCGGCGAAAACCGGTCAAGGCCCAGCATCGACAGGAAGCGATTGTCTCTGGCGGGCAGCTCTCTAGGTCCCAGCCTGCTCGTCGCTTCTCACACACCACAGAGGGCATGGAGAGCGGAGGAGCAAGAGGCCCCGGACGGGCGACCCAGAGAGAGAGGGAAACTCATGGACTCTCCCTCACCCGGAGGAAGCCGGGTGGCGGTGGAAACTCCGGACCCCTCTGGTCCCACTCATCCTCCCCCACTCTCCTCCCTCTCGCCGGCAGGCAGCAGTGGGCGGTTCGGGAGCGTCATCAAAGGCTCTACTTACGCACCCGCTGCCAAACTATGGAACCAGGTAAGCGTGCACACTCAGACCCCTCCTCGGTCCGCCACGGGCCAGGTCCCTGCATTCCACTTCGCTGCCCTACCGCGGGTACGTCAGTGGTCCCACTTGTACGGTGTCTGGGTGCCGGGGAGCCGCCAAGCCGTTTGCTGGCTCCTGTTGACCATCTGACTCGGCTATGCGATTCAGTTCGCCTGGCGTCCAACCAAGTTCAGGTGCATCCACCTCACAGCAGTGAAGGCAGCTGATGCCCATGTCTTGTGAGGGGAATCGCTGTCCTACTGGCAAAGGATGTGATGGAACCGGTCCCTCCAGCCGATATGAAGGCAGGGCTTTTTCAGCCCTTACATCATTGTGCCCAAGAAAAGCGGTGGGTTACGACCAATCTTGGGTCTGCGCATCTTGAACTGGGCCTTTCATAAACTTCCTTTCAAGATGCTCATGCAGAAGAGCATAGAAGACCCCCGGGAAGTGCCCGATCAGAGTCGTGCTGTCCTTCTTGCAGCAAGGGTTGTTGCGAAGGCTGTCTCCCTCCACCCTCAAAGTCTATGTAGCTGCAATTGCTGCCAACCACGACCCCGTGGAAGGGAAGTTGGTGGGGAAGCATGACTGGGTCATCAGGTTCCTTAGGGGGGCAAGAAGGTTGAATCCTCCACGCCTCCCCTCTATACCCTCTTGGGACCTGTCTCTAGTGCTCACAGCACTACAGCAGGGCCTGTACGAGCCTTTGCAGACAGTTGAGCCGAAGTTCCAAAGAAAAATTTAAACTCTACTCCTGCTTGCACTGGCCTCCATCAAGAGGGTTAGGGACCTGCACGCATTTCGGTCGATGATTTGTGCCTAGAGTTTGGACCGGCGGATTCTCAAATAATCCTGAGGCCCCGGCCCGACTATGTGCCCAAGGTTCCCACTACTCCCTTCAGAGCCAGGTGGTGAGCCTGCAAGCGCTGCCCCCAGAGGAGGCAGACCCAGCCCTAGCTTTGCTTTGTCCCGTCCAAGCATTGATATGCTACGTTGACAGGACGCAAAGCTTCAGGACCTCAGACCAGCTCTTTGTCTGACACGGAGGCCGGCAGAAGGGGAATGCTGTCTCCAAGCAGAGGATGGCCCACTTGACAGTGGACGCCATCACTCTGGCTTATCAGGCACAGGGTGTGCCTTGCCCGTTCAGGTTGAGAGCTCACTCTACAAGAAGTGTGACGTCCTCCTGGGCGCTGGCTCGTGGCACCTCGCTGACAGATATTTGTAGAGCTGCGGGCTGGGCGACCCCTAACACGATCGCTAGATGCTATAGCCTTCGTGTGGAACTGGTTTCCTCCTGTGTTCTCACCTCAAATGGATAGAAGCACTGAGGGGCTCCGGTTTCAGGTCGGCTTGCTAAAAACTGCTCCAGAGAGTCTGTACTGTAGACCCTGTCCTCCGTCCCCTCAGCAGCCGAATGTAGCGGAGCATCTGGCGCCAGGCCCTCACTCGATGAATCCGTGAGAACCGGTAGAGGGCTGGGTTCCATATGTAGAGACCGTTTGGATCCCATATGTGTCACGTCCAGTCGCCACGGCTGCTGTACCACCGCTGAGCGGCCGGATCCCGGCTCGGCTCCTCAGCGAAAACCTGAATATGCGATGCACCTGCTGCCTACTTATACTCATGCTGTGATCAGCGGCAGCTGGATGCAATAATCGCATGCCAATGTACATTGGCTCGTTTAGTTTACACAAAGTGGATTGGTCTCTCTAAGTGAGATCCCAATTCGTCGGTCATCCGACGTGACGTCTCCGTTCCCTCCTTCAGGGAACGAGGGTTACATACGTAAACGAGACATTACTTTTGATACATTTAATGCACCTTTACTGAATAAAAGTATGAATTTCTTTTTACAAATATAGAAATTCTGATCAAAACACATCTGACATCTTTTTTTCTACACAAACTTTAGAGGAAACCGTAGCCACTGTTTTAATTATAAATATGGTTAACTTTTGTTTGTTTATTTTTTATTATATAGCAGTCTACGTTGCCCATATTATAAAAAACACAGAATTAATATCCACAACACATAAACACACATAGATAACATTTAAAGGATTATTGATGTTTTGTTTTAACTAATGGGTAAGGATTGGCCGAATAGATTGAAGGAGGTCATTCACAATTTAGCCCCTCTTTCACCTCTAATAGTGTCCATTATTATTTAATGATGGATTATTGCTAATCCCGCCCCTAAATAGTGTGCAAAGATGTTAGTCAGATTGTCTCTTCTTGTCTGAGTGGGCGGTTCTTGGCCAGAAAGTGCTACATAGTGGATCTGACCCTTTGCCATCTAGTTAAAGGTCTGGCTACACAATACTAAAAGATCCCACGTTTAATATTTAAGATTAGAGGTTAGATTAACTCCAATTATGCAACTGCAATAATAATACATGCATATTCAAGCAGAAGAAACACTCACCAGATAGTTCAACAGCGCTGACATCTCCTCTCTGTAGTGCTTCCCCCTGCAGAAAGACACATGAGAGAGTGTTTATGAAATACAAAGACACTGCTGTACATGCACCATTGTCTCATGTTCATTGCTTCTGAAAGAAAACAACGAGAGCCCCGGGGACATGTTGTGATTTTCTCCTTCATTCATCACCGAGGGCCACACAGCTTAACTGCGGCTCAGACCCTCTAGGAGCCTCACCTAACCCGGCTTAAATGTGTCGATGACAGGATCCGCCATATTTAATATCCCCAGACAAAGCCAATTCCCGGGCAAATTAAGTGAGTGATTGGATTTCAGAATAGCAAATTCCCATATTATTAATTGTATATTAAGTTTCCGTTGCCTAGGAACAGAGATTCACGCTGAGCTTTCTATGAGTTGATTTTTTCCTCCCCAAAGGGCACTCCTATATTTATCGTGTTTAAACCCATATCCTCGAGCAGATTTAATGCCGCGCAGTTTTCACTGTAAATAGCCCACTGGAATGTTTGCCTAATGGATCTGATTCCTCTGTGCCGAGGCTGTAGATTACAGTAGTTTAGACTGCTTTGCTTCATACAGTAGCCCTATAAAAAAGATAAGGAAGCACAATGAAAAAAAATACTGAGAATCTGCTCAAAACCTATTTTCAATCGGAAGTCCCCGCTGATAAATGCCTAGCATGGTTTGTCAGCGTCAGCAGTCTGTTATTGTTAATCAAGCAGACCTGTCATTGAAACACACTGCCCCCTACAGGATCATGGAGGAACTGCAGGGACAGGGCTCACCTTTTACTTCAGGTGGGTCAGGCAGGGATGCGATAAAAATGTGGTGCAACACTGTGCTTTACTGCTGTCATTTCACATCGTAATTTATTAATGCGGGCCTATTCATTAAACATGAAATATTATTTATTAAAAAAGCAAACATTAAAAGTTAGGTGCTTCAGGAGTCTCCTTTGAATAACACAGTAAAAAAAACAAATATATATTTATGTTTTTAAAATTCTATTTAACACCGATTGGCTCATTATGATTTAATGTCAATGCAATTTACTTCTGTATTTTGACATTTACATGTGAAAAAACAAAAAAAAGTAGGATATACTAGATTTTATCATTAGACTGGATGGTAAAGTGGTGTCTATATGACAGGTTTACTCATAAGCAGAGTAAGTTATTATAGTTTGATCAAAGATTATGAACACTTATTTCCCTGCTGTAATAACATGCACTAAGGATTCATGCACAGTGAGAGAAAACTGCATCAATTTTTATATTATGGTGACTTTAAATATCTGTTACGAGAAAAACCTGGCCAAGAAAATCAGCAAATAGACATAAACATCATAAAAATACTTACATAAATATATAAAACGACATCACATAATTATAGAGTCTACAAATGAACCATGAGCAATTACATCTTGAGCTTCAATGATAAGTATGACAGATGTAATCCATGCAAACCAGGGTTATTACAGGTAACTAAAAATAAAACCATTAATTTTTTTTTTTAAATGTTAACTGAAAATAATATATATTATAATTATATTTATATCTAAAATATCTAAAATAAATTATTAGATTTCTTATTTTGTTGCTGGAAATAGATAAATAAATGTTAACTAAATATGAAAATAAAATACTATATATATATATATATATATATATAAATTAATATATATTTAAATGAAAATCTAAAAATAAAGATTAATTATAGTATTGATAAAATACTACTGTATAATAATAGTTATTATACCTCAATACTTAAGTAGCACTGATATATACGCATACATACGCTTATAAGTTACTACATCTGAACATAAATATGAGTTGTTTATATATTGCATATACAGGTGCTGGTCATATAATTAGAATATCATCAAAAAGTTGATTTATTTCACTAATTCCATTCAAAAAGTGAAACTTGTATAATGTATACATTCATTCCACACATACTGATATATTTCAAGTGTTTATTTCTTTTAATTGTGATGATTATAAGTGACAACTAATGAAAAATCCAAAATCAGTATCTCAGAAAATTAGAATATTGTGAAAAGGTTCAATATTGAAGACACCTGGTGCCACACTCTAATCAGCTAATTAACTCAAAACACCTGCAAAGGCCTTTAAATGGTCTCTCAGTCTAGTTCTGTAGGCTACACAATCATGGGAAGACTGCTGACTTGACAGTTGTCCAAAAGACGACCATTGACACCTTGCACAAGGAGGGCAAGACACAAAAGGTCATTGCAAAAGAGGCTGGCTGTTCACAGAGCTCTGTGTCCAAGCACATTAATAGAGAGGCGAAGGGAAAGAAAAGATGTGGTAGAAAAAAGTGTACAAGCAATAGGGATAACCGCACCCTGGACAGGATTGTGAAACAAAACCCATTCAAAAATGTGGGGGAGATTCACAAAGAGTGGACTGCAGCTGGAGTCAGTGCTTCAAGAACCACTACGCACAGACGTATGCAAGACATGGGTTTCAGCTGTCGCATTCCTTGTGTCAAGCCACTCTTGAACAACAGACAGCGTCAGAAGCGTCTCGCCTGGGCTAAAGACAAAAAGGACTGGACTGCTGCTGAGTGGTCCAAAGTTATGTTCTCTGATGAAAGTAAATTTTTGCATTTCCTTTGGAAATCAGGGTCCCAGAGTCTGGAGGAAGAGAGGAGAGGCACAGAATCCACGTTGCTTGAGGTCCAGTGTAAAGTTTCCACAGTCAGTGATGGTTTGGGGTGCCATGTCATCTGCTGGTGTTGGTCCACTGTGTTTTCTGAGGTCCAAGGTCAACACAGCCGTATACCAGGAAGTTTTAGAGCACTTCATGCTTCCTGCTGCTGACCAACTTTATGGAGATGCAGATTTCATTTTCCAACAGGACTTGGCACCTGCACACAGTGCCAAAGCTACCAGTACCTGGTTTAAGGACCATGGTATCCCTGTTCTTAATTGGCCAGCAAACTCGCCTGACCTTAACCCCATAGAAAATCTATGGGGTATTGTGAAGAGGAAGATGCGATATGCCAGACCCAACAATGCAGAAGAGCTGAAGGCCACTATCAGAGCAACCTGGGCTCTCATAACACCTGAGCAGTGCCACAGACTGATCGACTCCATGCCACGCCGCATTGCTGCAGTAATTCAGGCAAAAGGAGCCCCAACTAAGTATTGAGTGCTGTACATGTTCATACTTTTCATGTTCATACTTTCAGTTGGCCAAGATTTCTAAAAAATCCTTTCTTTGTATTGGTCTTAACTAATATTCTAATTTTCTGAGATACTGAATTTGGGGTTTTCATTAGTTGTCACTTATAATCATCAAAATTAAAAGAAATAAACACTTGAAATATATGAGTCTGTGTGGAATGAATGTATACATTATACAAGTTTCACTTTTTGAATGGAATTAGTGAAATAAATCAACTTTTTGATGATATTCTAATTATATGACCAGCACCTGTATATGCACACATATGCTTATACTACATCTGAACATAAATATGAGTTGTTTATGTATTGCATATATATTGACCTTCAGGAAATGAGACGGTGGGAAAACAGCGTCAAAGACAAGGAACTTCACAAAGCCACTTTGCTTCATTTGCAACAATTAGATTCAAAGTAAGAAGCGGCTTTATTTAGAAATCCCGATGAGTAGCGCTGCCGCATGTTCTTGAGCTCTGTCGTCATGGCAACAGGTCGTCAACAGTGCTGGGAGGGTGAAGCGCTTGGTCTGCTTCAAATATTCTCACTCGCCCCGTTACAGAAAATCAGCGCTCCTTTGTGCTGATATATTTTGGGGAGAGTGATATTCACACTTCGCAACAAGCATAGAATTATTAAACATCAGTGAACTGATGGGCATATTGCGCACAGATGGCAACATACTACATTACTAGCATGTAGAGCCACTTTAGGATGCCAAACATCATTAAAAACCTGTTGCATTATAACGCTAGAAGAGCAGTACAATCTCTGGGGATGTTTGAGACTCTGAAATGGGACCCAGAATGTGTTTGACCCGTTTGAGCCTCACACCAGTGCAGTGGGAGGGAAAAGAGTCACACCTATTTTTCATGACATTTACACCTGGAGGACCAGCATTCACTGAGAGACGTGATGTACGAGGATGTACAGTTTGAGTGAATGCAGCCGAGGTTTATTGAGGATCGTATATGTTCAGAATACCGATTCCATCAAATTGAGAGTAAGTGGGATCTTACATTATGAAACAGCTCCAGGAAGACAGGTAACAACTCTGATTTATATACATTTAAACATAAATTAATCACATGAAACAGAAAAAGTGAATATTTGAAGAATGTCCTAGCTGCTCTTTTCTATGTAATAAAAGCAAACAAGGAAAAACAAGGAGCATTTAAGTATCCAAAAAGTGCTCCATTTGACACTACTGTATATTTCAAGACTTCTGAAATTATATGATGAGGACACAAGATATAGTCAAATCACTTTTGGTGCTTTTTTTATCATTTCAGACCACTTCAGTCTCCATTTACTATCATTATATGGAAATCAACAACAGGATAGTATTACTTTTTTTTTCATTATGTGTTCCAGAGAAAATCAAGTCATACAGGTTTGCGAGTATGCAGATGAACGAATTATGACAAATATTTATTTATTTATTTAAAGACACGAGGCTAGAGGTGAATAGACTACAGAAATCATCATACTTCCCCATGGTTGATTAATCACAGTACATTAAGACAAATGTTTGCATTACAAGTTTTCTGAGATGTTATCCTTAATCATGAAAATGAGGCATTGTCTAACTAAACAAAATAATTTGCATTAATGTCCAGAACAGAAATCTGAATATTAGATAAAGCCATGTTCAAACTTCTCGTTTAATTCTGTTGACATATTAAAGGTTTTTACACAGGGGATTATGGATAACTTGTAATAATGATTTCCAACTTTTTTATCAGTCCACAAATCAGAAAATATGGTTATAAATAAATACATTTTCATCATATATTTACACGCGCGCACGCATGCACGCTCGGAAGCACGCATGGCACACACACACACACACACACACACACAAAATGTTTTATGTACTGTGACGAGTCGGCTGCCTCCCCCTAATTATCAGCATCTCCCCGTCCCTTAATCGCCGCCCTTCACCAGGCTCCCGACGGGAGTGGGTGTGTGAGAGAGGAGGTGCGCTGAAAACAGCCAGGTCTGGCGGCGTGTGATGAGGCACACCTGAAGTGAATGGAGCCTCATCACCGCCGCAGTTATATGCCGAGTGCGCCTCTCCTCTGGAGACCGGTCTCTTCCCCGTGCATGCACGCTGGTGTCCTCGTGGGTCCAGGAGGAAGGGAGAGTGGAGAGAGGAAGTGCCGCACACGTTACACGGCTGACGGACCAGGATGCCGGGCCGTATAGTCCTGGAGGGGCCGTGGGCCGAAGGAGGATGAAGCCGCTAGGAGAAGCCGCCGCCCCTCGCGCTCCGGACCGAGAGGGGAGCCCGTGCGGCCGCCGGACTCGCCCCATACCTGGACCCTTCCTTCCAGAACACTGCCCCTCCTTCACAACCCGCGCAGCACGACGAGGACACCAGATCCCAGTTTATTTTGGACACTTCATCCCCTTTGGACACTTTATTTTATTATTTCTGTTCAATAAAAGCCTCTCTGAGGCCTGACGCCATGCCCACTGTGTCTGTCGTTTGTCATTTCTAGACTGGACTACTGCAATGCTCTTCTAGCTGGACTTCCATCAAACACAATCAAACCTCTACAAATGATCAGAATGCAGCGGCACGACTGGTCTTCAACGAGCCCCAAAAGACCATGTACACCTCTCTTTGTCTCTTGCACTGGCTACCAGTTGCAGCTCGCATCCAGTTCAAGACACTGATGCTTGCATAATAGAACAACCACAGGCTCAGCACCCACCTACTTCCACTCACTATTACGAATTTACATCCCCTCCAGAAGTCTGAGATCTGCTAGTGAGCGACGCCTCGTGGTACCATCACAGAGAGGCTCAAAATCACTCCAGAACATTCTCTTTCACCATTCCTGTGCTGGTGATGATCTTCCACCCCCATCCGGAATGCTGGTTCCTGTCAATTTTCAAGCAACAACTGAAAACTCATCTCTTTCAACTCTACTTGACTTGTAAAAAAAAAAAAACAACAACAACATTCTTTTACTTTTTCAAATCTTCATCTTTCTCTTTATCTTCTATCTTCCCTTGCTAGCTTGTACTTATTTGAACAATGCCTGAGACTTGTGTTTATTGGCACTTCCTCTGTATGTTTGCCTCTTCAAAATTAATCACTTTATGTACTCCCCAATGGTAAGTCGCTTTGGATAAAAGCGTCTGCTAAATGACTAAATGTTTTTTAAATGTAAATGTTTGCTCCTCCCGCCACAGTACGTATATAATCATCTTGAGAAAATGGTCTCTAAAGATTTGTACTGAAACTGAAACCTAAAGATGCAAATAGGTAGAGTGTAATAAAAGAAACACCTTGTATGTATATTTTGAGGGTTTTCTTTCCAGGAGTCAGAAAACAGACAAGTTATGTATAAGCAAAATAGGCCAAAATGCAAGAAAAAACAAAGGTTTTGCATGTATTGTCTTGCGTTAAAAGTGTTGATACATGGGGAAGAATAAATTAATAGGATACACATTTAATCTGTAACGAAAGTCTAACGTGAGTCCAGTGGCTGTGTGTGAATGTTTCAAATAAAAGCCATTCATACAGAGAACACAAGACAACACCCCTACACAAACATCCTCAAAATAATAGTGATTCTGAATCAAAATAACAGCTCTGGGGAGCCATTCTCATCATGAATAAAGTCGATGACTTAACAAATCGGTAAACAGCAGATCTACTTCAGTCAGTAAGTGTTTTTCAGAGTCACGTGGCTGTCTTTGAGGGCTCTTAAAATTCTCCACAGCGAAGAAACACAAAAGCACATCACCAGTTTGTGAACAAAAAGGGTTATGCACACACATATTTAACTAGCAGCGGGGCACTGGGGCAGCCTGTTCTGCTTTCACTGTGGGTAGCATGTGGTTCACAGGTTGTAAACCCGGTTGAGAAGAGGGTTTTTATTCAAACGGCGAGGGCAACAGTCAGTGGCATTAAATCCATGTTCTGAAAGTCTGATATTGCCACAGTTGGCCTCTATTCATTCCTGCTGGCGCAGCTCAGTAGCGGAAGGCTTTTTTTCAATATCACTGGCTTCAGTTACACTTTCAGTTAAACAAAGGAAATATTCGCTCTTTCTCAGAATGAATTGAGACAACATCTCACAAAGCATTAATATGAAAACAACCAGATTGATTGTGCATCTGATCAGATCTCAGCCTCGTCTCCATCCATCATGTATGCAGCTCACATCTAAAGCAAGAAATGCCTTTAAAGATAACGGGAATAAACACTCCAGTGCCGGTGTTATTATGAGAATGATGCTTTGTGCAGCTTATTAGCCTTAACGTTTATGATAGGCTCATTGATACATGGATTTGTGCAGAATACATTTATTAGGATATATGATAGTTTTTATACAGAACTTATATAAATAAATTAATATTTATTAGTTGTATTAGTATCAATACATACTTATTCATAGTCATATTTGTTTTTTCTTCTAGTTTTTGTGTCGCAAATTATATTTCTGATTTATTTTAATTTATATTCTGATTTGTGTAGATTTTTTATTTAATTTTTTTTATCATTCTTTTATTCCTCTATATGTGTGACGACAAAAAAAAGCTTTGCAAGCATTTCATGCAGTTGTGTGAGACAAATAAAATGTGGAATTTGAAAATTATATTTAATAAATGAGATTAGATAAATGATATTGACCAGATGTACAGATCAAAACAGCATGTAAGCATCATAATAAATTGCAAATAAACCATTTTGTAATTTTTGTTTTGTTAAATATTACTTTTGATGACAATAATAATAATAATAATTTTATTATTTTACATATTTTGAAGAAACTGTGAAATGTTATTGCCCTATCATCCATACAACATCCACAATCATATAATAGCAATACACATACTAATCACACGTTACTCAGCTCAACAAGGCACATAGTGCAGTGTGAGTTACATACCACAGTTTATTCATTAGTGTTAGCGATTTGTTCAGCACCTCTAGTTAAGCTGCCACTCAAGATTTTTGGCACTGAGATCTAGCAGGTCCTACAGGAAATTCTAATTCACAAGATGCTGCTCTAAAACACAAGGCAACGCACCCACCAGATCTCAGGGGGGTTTGGAGATTCATTATGCCTCAGCCTCAGCAAGCTGGAGCCTCTAAATGACCGGTTTTCTAGGATCTCTAACAAACTTCCAGTAACAGTAAACTTGTCCAGTATTCTGTTCTTACTGAACACCAAGTTCCTCAAAACCTTTCCCTCATGCAGGGTTACTGGAGGAACAGCTCAGAGCTTGAGTGAACTGCTCTTTTTGAAGGGTGCGAGAGGTTCTCCTGTGGTTCTGGGCTGCTGTGAGAATGACATTTGAACTTAAAGCTACAGCTGGGGAGGAGAATGATCTTGTAATCAACGACTGCTTGTGTAAAGCACACATTAACATGACAGAAAGCAAGAAATCAGCAGGCTTTAAATATGCACGAGTTTCAGTCTTCAGTAATTCTAAATCTGTTCCTGTTCTCGGCCTCGGCCTGATTCAGCTCAGAAATCACACCTGCTGAAACCAGCAAGTTAACCATTTCTGGACATGTTTTACATAATGAATGTTAGCCTATTTGACTAATTACTTAATAATTGCTCATGTCATGATCCAGCAGGCAGATGAGTGAGATGTAATCTGGCACTACTGTGATCAGAAAGCACTAGATGCTGGAATATGTTCAAGAGATAACATCTGTTTAACTGCACATTACTGTGCTTAAAGTTACACAGACAGCAAGCGTTTCTCTGAACCGTTTTCCAGCAAAGTAGTTCCCCGAGACTGATGTTGAAGTTGACTAATATTGTTGATATGCTGCTTGTGTTTATCCTCATGCACTTAGCTTGCATAAAAGTGTATAAAAGTTTTTCCCATTATGTCTCCTTTGATGGACTCACTACAGGTATTTCAGAGGAAGCCTAGCAAACAGTACAGATACTCCCATAGACTGGCCTGGTATAAAATATATTTGGCGAGATAATGGTTAATTTGCATTATTAGTGTGCTCAGTACATCTCTCTATCACATTCCCTCTTTCATCTGTAAGAGGGTGAATATTCATGCATCATTACACTAAAACCAGCAGAAGAGAAAACAGTTGTTTCCATTATTCTTACTGTAGATTACTCATTACTCATTACATTTTTTGAGATACTTAAATGTGTATAAAGTGATTATATTGTGATCTGTTCACAAGATAATATTATCTATTATATTATATATAAACTACCTTAGTTTAAAGTATTTAAAAAACACATTTATATTGTGATTATAATGGTGACCTCTCTTCACCAGAGTGCAAATCTGCACTTACTATTATATTATATTACATTTAAATGTATTTATTTAGCAGAAACTTTTATCCAAATCGACGTACAAATGAGGACAATGGAAGCAATCAAAATCAACAAAAGAGCAACAACAGACAAGTGCTGAAACACGTCTCAGTTAGCCTAACTCAGTACACATAGCAGTTTTTTTTTATTATATAATACATCAAAAAGAAAACATGTAGAATATAAAATGTTAGAGGCCTTTTTGCTTTTGTTAATTGTATAAAAAGTTAGGGTAAATATAAAATATAATCTAACTTTTAATATATATATATAAAATATATATTTAAAATATAATATAGAATACAAAAAAAGATTAGAAAAGCTAGAATTAGTATTTTTTAAGATTAGAAGAATAGAGAGTTAGAGGGTCAAATAAAGATGGAAGAGATGTGTTTTTAGCCGTTTCTTGAAGATGGGTAAGGATGAGTTAGGCAGGTCATTCCATCAGGAGGGAACAGTTAATGAAAAAGTCTGTGAAAGTGATTTTGTCTCTTTGGATTGAACAATAAAGCAATGTTCACTTGCAGAACGCAAGCTCCTAGAGGGCACATATTATATTATATTATACATATACCTTAGTTTAAAGTCTTTTAAAATAACTGAGATGCTTAAATGTGTATAAAGTGATTCTATTGTGACCTGCATTTCTATATTGAAATCTGCACTTATTGTATAACTTGTCTTACAAATTTGATCATTCATAATACACTTGAAAGCACTGTTGAAATTTCCTCTATGAAATCACATGATTGAAGCTGATTCTGAATAAGTTTTTTTAAACCCCTTAAACTTCTTGTTTTTACTATTGGGATTTTAAGCCTTAATTAGAGAGTTAGACCCCACCGACCCCCGTAATTCACACTCAACGGGCTACATTTTTGTTGCTCATAAAACAGACTTAATTTTCAATGAGCAAAACAAAATGTCTTATTTGATTTTTCATTTTTGGGGGTGAAATATGACCCGGACATGTTCTCGACAGGTTTGGTGCGATTCACCCGAGAACAGCGAGTCTCCGGTTCAGTTCTTGAGCAGTGAGAGAGAAGAGGTCCTGCTGGGGCAACAGCGTAACAGACGGGAGAGAGAGACGGAGAGAAAGAGAGAGAGAGAGATAATGGCAGATGGTGTTCACAGCTCTATTTCTGATACTGGACCTTCACCATGAGCCCGCTCCCCTCCCCCTTTCGTCCTCACACTCTCTCTCTCTCTCTCTCCAAATCCAGCCCTTCCTCTTCCTAAACGCCCTGCTCTCCCTCACTCGTGCCTACAAACCCTCTGACATTTTCTTATCTCCTTTTGACTCTCGTTTTCTTGTCATTGTGCCTCAACATTTAATCTATTCCAAAGAGCCGCCATTCTCCCATTCATCCGGATTTAACGATTGGCTTTTGTTGTAGAGTCACTCTTAGATGTAGGTCATGTGATTAAATTACATAATCCCAGCGCATGCTGTTAGAATATGCTTTCTGGCATGCATTTAATTCAGTTCTTAAAAGGTTAGCAGCATCACAGCGTTGTGCTGGTAAATAGCTTACATCTCCTTTTTGTTGGGTTTATTAGGGGATTATCTGGCTTTTGTCAAAAGATGTTATCTTGGCAAGGAAACCGTTTCATTTCGATGCCTTCCAAATTCTGCGTGCTTTAAATCGTTATATTTTCAATGCGGCTGTATTAAATGAATTCTGAACCCAGAGCGGTAATTGAAATGAGTGCTGTTTCGGGCCCAAGTGCGCGCTGTGAAACAGTTCACTGTGATCTTATGCTCCACTAACTCTCGCGCCTCTAAATTAACTCACCCGGTGTCTTCATCCACTCGCAACCCGACCACGCGACCTCCCGAACCCAGACTGCAACAGTTACCATAGAGATATTCATTACCGCCATTACCTCATTACTCACCTCACTGGCCTTAGAAATTACAACTCTTAAATCCATTAGAGCACATTTATTTAGCAGATTTCATTCAGTTAGATTTTAAACGTAGACGAATAATTCACTGGGCAAAACTGTTGGGCAACTGTACGCAAGGCATGGTTCACCAAAAATGACAATTCTGTCATCATTTACTTACCCGCATGTCATTCTAAACCTGTATGACTTTCTTTTTTCCGTGGAACACAAAATATGATATTTTGAAGAATGTTGGGAACCAAATAGTTTTGGTTACTATAGACTTCCACATGGACAAAACATTAAATGGAACTCAGTGGGAACTAAAACTCTTTGGTTACCAACATTCTTCAAAATATCTTCTTTTGAAATTCATAAAGTTTTGGATGACATGAGAGTGAGGTATACTATCCCTTCAGGGATTTCTACTTGTGTTCTTTTCAGCCCTAATATATTGGCCTGCTTTCTATTTGATAATTTATCAAATATAATATATTCCTGCGATGTAAAGCTGTATTTTCAGCATCATTACTCCAGTCTTCAGGGTCACATGATCCTTCAGATATCATTTGATGCTGATTTGTTGCTCAAGAAGCATTTCTTACTGCATTTATCAATGTTGAAAACAGTTGTGCTGCTTCATATTTTTGTGGAAACCGAGACACGTTTTCCCCCCAGGATTATTTGATGAACAGAATGTTCAAAACAACAGCATTTACTTGAAATATAATTCTCTGTCTACCTTTGTCTATCTAGTGATGTTTCTTTTTTATCAATGTATTGTGGTTTTGCTGAGTATTACAACAACAACAAAAAAAAACAATAAAACTACAACAACAAAAAGTATGAAAAGGTATCATTTATTGTAACAAAACCTTACAAAAAACTAAATAAACACTTGAATGGTAGTAAACTGTATATATACTAGGGGTGTAACAGTACATGTATATTCATACCGAAAATTTTGGTATTGGTACCATTGGTCTTTGTGTTTGGTACGCATGTTTACTGAACAAATACAGCATCATTTTAACTACTGCATGAGTGGAACTTCATTGGAAATAGAAGTTAATTTAAGAACTGCATTATGTGCAATTTACATCTTTGCATACATTTTTTATAGAGAGTTGATTATTACATTTAAAAATAAATAGTAATTTAATTTAAGTTTGGGCTCTTAAGTTTAAGTTTGTAAGCGTATAGTAATGTAAAATGGCTTCCTATAGTTTAGAGCATATGCTGGGGTTATTTAAAGAAAGAACAATTTGTTCAGTAAACCACTGATTTATAAAACAAAGCAATTTTATGTTTAGTTTTTTATCTCCCTGCTGTACCGAAAAAATACCAAACCGTGACGTCAAAACCGAGGTATGCTTAATTAATTTTTTTTCCTCACAATTAATGATAATTTTTATACTTTATATTTTTGAAAGTGTCCAAAGTCACCAACAACTATATGGCAATATTATTAATATAAATAGTAGAGAGGGTATAGGAAATGATAATGGAGACTAAGTTAGGACCACATATGAAGCACAGCTTGACAACATTCATTTTATAGTGAAAATAACTAAAAATGAACTAAAATTACTTAATAAATACAAATTAAGTACAATTAAATCCAATTTATTGTTTTTAATTACATTAAAATAACTATTTACCAAATTAATGAATAGTCAGATCTGTAGCCTAGTATGTACGCACATGCTCAGAGTCTGCCCAAATAGTTAAATAGTTGCCCAATATAAATTATAGTAAAGCATAAAGAAAAATGACTACATGTTGAAGTTAAATTCAATTAGAGGGAGCAGAACAATTCTCAACAAACCACTTAAAGGGATAGTTCACCCAAAAATGTAAAATTGTGTCATCATTTACTCACTCTCAAGCAGTTCCAAACCTGTATGAATGTCTTTGTTCTGCTGAACACAAAGGAAGATATTCTGAAAAATGTTGGGAAACAGAGCAGTTCTGGGGCACCATTGACTTCCATAGTATCTTTATTCCTACTATGGAAGTCAATGGTGCTCCAAAACAGCCTGGTTACAAACTTTCTTCAAAATATCTTCCTTTAAATACTTGAGGGTGAGTAAATGATGATTCACCCATTTTTGGGTGAACTATCCCTTTAAGCCAATGTACTGTATCAGTGATCGTAACAGAAAGACTCTAGGATGGTCGTGTTTGGACGGCGTCTACCTGAGAGATTCACTGCTCCACTGACCCTCAGCTAAATTAACTTATCAAACAAGTCATTTAGAGGGTTAATAAAGGTCACAAAAAGTCAATTAGTGTGGTTAATAAGACGAGTTTGCTTATACAAACCATCCTTTTTATGATGTGAGCTTTTTAAGTGAGAACACCAAGCACTGGACTGCTTGACACTCCCCAAAACCCACACACATCTCTGCAGGCCAGGCTTGAGTGAGTCTCATTATTAACCCAAATTATACTTTATTACTCACACCACTAGCTAAAGAAACAATCACCCATGACCCATTTGAGCAAGATTAAGTTTAATCTAAATGCCAAAACATTACCTAACTGAAAGAGGCAGGATATGCTTGGACTCTTTACGGGATCCTGAGCAAGGAGAACATTGAGAACCAGTTACTGGTAAAGAAGCCAATGAGATGGGGGAGGATTATGTCTGTGAAATTCAATAAATGCTAATTAGGCTCTCATGAAGCCTCACCAGCCTCGATCTCTTCATCTCTAGTGCTAGTTATATTACAAATATATATGAACGCTGCTACAAAATAAATGGTTGTCGCACACTTGTGTACTGTAACTACAAATCTATTGCATAAATATAATGAAAATGTTTCTGACACTTGCTTAAGATAAATTGAGTTTTAAAGGCATGATACTGTATATAGGTGCATATGAGACTGTGAAGAAGTCAGGAGGTTTTAGAAATATGTGAAAGAAATGATAGAGATCAACCTTGATGTTAATATTCAATTGTTCAATTACCACCTTTAGACCGCGTGTTTCCACCAAAGTGTTTATTTCCCCCGAGGATAGCGTATTTCTTCAGTTGTTTCCAATGGAAACGCCGTGTTTTTTAAAATGCTAGGAGTGTGAAAAAGCGTTTTTGTTTATTTTGAAGAATTGAAGTTGAAGAATGTTCAACTTTGGGTAAAATACAGAGCTCATCGCTGTTACTTTTTAGTCAGCCAACCAATCACAGTGGAGGAGGGGCGGGACTAAAACCACACCGACCGACCATCACACCCTGCTTGTACTACAAATGAACAACAATGGAAAGTCAATATTGCTTGTCGCCAAGTATTCATGTCTTAACCAGATGGAATTCCTGGAGTACCACAATATTGTTATGGAAAATAATGCTTGGAGAACATTTCATTCGCGATGCGGCTGCCATATTACTTTAGCAGATATTCTGCATCATAGCATCCAAAGCTTTAATCTTGACTAAAAACCATGTTTTTTTATACTGTACAAACTGTATTTTCTATCCCCTTACCATAAACCTACCCCCTCAACCTGCATTTTTAATAATAATTGTTTAGTATGTTTTTGAAACTAGTTTAATTATGACTGATGAAATGTCCTCATAAAACATGTTTATGTTGTTATACCAGTGTAGCAGCTATGCCATTATACAAATTTGTGTCCTCATAAATTACATATTTTAATTATACACATTCTTGGTTTTATAGAATGATCATTGATGTTAATATTCTATTGTCACTTTTCTTTTCATTTCATTTAAATCCTAAGGAAATCAAGTTAAAAAAATAATACATTTATATTTATAAACATGTATCCTGCAGGCAAAATTACTTAGTGCTTCAAATTGGAAATTTACACCAAATATACTGGATGTTTGCTGAAAGTAATGCTATCAATGGAAAATAAATAAATATTTTGAGGAATGATATATGATTTTTGAGAAAATTTGGGAACTTAAATTGTTCTTAACTTGCTAACAGCAGACTAAGGGGCTTTTCACATAAAATGTGTTTTTCCATTCCACCACACTAGTGTTCTATTGTTTTTTCCTATGTAAACATATACTAGATGGGCATATTTTACCAAAAGGTACCCAAAGGTTCCCAAACTCCAACTGTTTTCTTCCTCAAAATATAACTTAATTTATCTTTTCCAATGAGATATTAGTTACCATTCCTTTCAGCCAATGACTCAAGCCAACGCTCAAATTAAAAGAATTTCAACTTCTAAAAAACTTTGCATCTTTCCCTCATTTCACTGCCCACGTCTAACATTTTTAACCATAAAAAAAATACTTCTGTCACATGGAAATGCACGTGTACAAATGTGCAGTTCAAATGTAATACAAAACAACGGAGAACACCTTGCAAAATATATATCCGCACTTATGTAACCATTTTCTAAACCGCCCCTTCTTATTCTGTCTTGTAGGTGTTATCCGTGAATTGTTTCGTGGCTGCAGGAGAGAGAGCAAGATGATTGTGCTGATGAGGGAAGCCCCCGGTCCGAGTTCCCTAGGTAACCCTGTGGAGAGTGGGCAGAGTAGGGGGCGACTGATTCCTGACTCATTTGGAGGGAATCCTGGAACACGGCTACTGCCCACTCCCGCACACCCCCGGCTTCATCAGCAAACAAACACACACTCACTGAACCCACACGCCTGCAACACACTGTCCTTCACACACACACGCTGGCATTTCATCCCCTAGGCAGCAGGGGAAACCCTGTGTGTGTGTGTGTGTGTGTGTGTGTGTGTGTGTGTGTGTGTGTGTGTGTGTGTGTGTGTGTGTGTGTGTGTGTGTGTGTGTGTGTGTGAGTCATACCTGCACAGATGATAAGAGAGATACAGTGAAGCTGAGAGTGAAGTAAGTGACACTGATAAGCATTTGCTGACTAACAGGAAGAGTGCGAGGCAGATGAGTTTGGTGGAGGAGGCGTTAAAATTGGGATATGCTTAACTGACAAATTATCATAGCTTTTCTTTCAAAATGACAACATAGATATGTTACCATGGCAATATTTACCATTAAACATTAAAGGGGTCATATAACGTTGCTAAAAATAACTTTATTTGGTGTATTTGGTGTAATGCAATGTGTTTACGTGGTTAAAAAAAACACATTATTTTCCACATACTGTACATTATTGTTGCTTCTCTGTGCCCCGCCTTTCTGAAACACGTAGATTTTTACAAAGCTCATCGTTCTGAGAAGCGAGGTGTGCTCTGATTGGCCAGCTATCCTGTGCGTTGTGATTGGCCGAATACCTCAAGCATGAGATAGAAATTTTAGGCCCCTCACCGTATTTTGTTGGCGTTTCCCAGCGAGATGAGATTAAACAATAAAACCCATTACAAACGAGGCATTTGTTGCATCCAGTGGGGACATAATAACTGATTATAATGACTTATACTGTCTTTTTACGCATCGCGTTGCATCGTGCTGCGTAAACATTATCATGTCTGCATTTGTGTTTGGAGAAACGACAAACAACAAGCATTGAAAACACAGCTCAAAACTCGCATTTGAGTAGCAGAAACGTATACTTACAGGCTGTGAGTCAGAAGCGTCAGACTGTCCTTTCAAAGTTAGAATTGCCCCACTCTATAGAAACAGCCTGTGTGCAAGCCTGCAAGCAAGGCTACTCTACTGCCAGGTTCAGGAAATAGTCCTCTGTAAAATGCGCTGCACACACTCTAATATTTGGGTTGAACTGTTCTGGAACAGTGTTGTAAATACAACTTAACCACTGATTTCTAGTTGTGTCCTCTTTTTGAAGCCCAAACAAAGTAGTTTTGCTTTCACAACGAAACACAGCGTATCCACGACATGGTAGTTGGCGATGTCACTTTCTAAAGAAACACTACACAACATATGCACATATGCATTCTTCTAAAAAGCGTTGAATACAAACACTCAAGATGGCAAAAGCATGCATACACATGATGTCACTGTTTTCACAAATGTGCATTTTTTTTGTGAGACAATAATAGTATAACTTTCAAAAAGTTGCACTTTGAAACTCGTTTTTAAAAATGTGTGTTGATGTAGGCTGCAAGTGTGTATAGAACATTTGATTACCTGATGTAAAAAATACTCAAAAATTGTATTTCAGCGAATGAAAGATATTCAGAAGTATAAATATCTGTCCAAAAACATACAATTAAAGTACATAAAAAGTAACATTTTAAATTGTACTTAAATATTAAATGTAGAAATGAAGCTAAATTGGGCATGAACATTACAATACTGATAACATTATTGGTTCTGCCGTGTCAAGAATGCACATTTTCACTGCTGTTTACCATTTTGATGTGCATAAGATTGAAGGTAACAAGTACTTGTCAAGCCAAAATAAAAATGGAGGAATTGTGCTCCACACGGCTCCTGGGGGGTTAATAAAGGCCTTCTGAAGTGAATCAATGCATTTGTAAAGAAAATATCTATATTTAAATCTTTATGAACTGTAATCTCTAGCTTCCGCTAACTGTCATACGCATGTTCACGAGAGTGGCAAAACAAAACACCGGTTCCGAATTAGTACAAAACAAGGATTTGTAAAGAAAAATTTCGGAGGATTTTGATATAAGACTAGACTGGTTCCCTTTCGAGATTACACTCGTACTGCGTCGAAGACAGTACCATTGAACCAATCGACGGCGGTGGCGAGCGAGCCAATGGCTATTTAGCCCTCAATAGCCCGCCAAAAGGGAAGGGGCGTCTGGCTATATATTCAGTCGCTCTAGCCACTGTGCTCAGATTTCTTCACTTCAGCGACGAACTCCCTTCTTCGCTGACTCTTCACTGACGCCGGGATCCGCCGTTGAAATGCCTCAAGCAGCCGGATTGGACCTCTCGCAGCGCCAGCTCGCAGACTCGGTCATCCCCTGCAGCCATCCGGCGTCGATCCGCAGAGCCTCTGAAAGAGCACATTTCTGCAGCGTTGTTTCAAATGCCGCGCCATCATTGTAAGACGTGCAGGTCTCCCCTGCGCTCAGCGGGGCTGATTGCTCTCACTGTGAGAGTTTCAGTCTTGCTTCTCTGCGCTCAAGGATAGCTTTCTTCTCAGAAAGCGACTCCGCCCCTTGCACCCTCCCGTTTTCTTCCTCCCAGGGACCTGTGAGGAAAAAACAGCGGGGCAGAGGATTTGAGCAGCCAGTGACTAGCGAGCTCGTGTTGGCGAGAGAGGATACAACTTCCCTAAGCGCCAAGGACCCCGGCCCAAGATTGCCCTGGATCCGGTGCCTAAGAAGTTTTCCTGATCAGCCAGGCAGAAGGAGGCGGGGCCCAAGTCTGCTATTGCTGGACCACCCCGCAAACGGCCTCTCATATGTCTCTCGCCAAGGTTTCCAGTGGCGGCTTGGCATCACGGACGCCACCGCGTAACGGTGACTCGGGCCTGTGTATCAGCCCTGACCCGTTGGAGGAACCCCCTCTGGCTAAAAGCGAGGCGTGACACGGCGTACAGAAGGAAGGTTGTCACGACAGACGCTTCCAACAAGGGTTGGGGAGCGCTGTGCGAGGGCAAACCGACCTTCGTCTGTGGTCCAGGGAGGAATCGACCCTGCACATCAACTGCCTAGAAATGCTAGCAGTATGTCAGGCCTGTCAATTCTTTCTACCGGACATACGGGGACACCATGTGCTAGTACGCTCAGACAGCAGGTCCGTGGTGTCATACATAAATCACCAGGGCGGCCTCCTTGTGTGGGCCCAGAACAATCTGCACTCGCTGAAGGCGATGCATGTGCCGGGCAAAATGAACCAAGGAGCAGACATGTTGTCGAGAAACAACGTCTCTTCGGAGGAATGGATGCTTCACCGGCTCACGGTTCAGAAAATTTGGGAGATCTTTGGCAAGGCTCGAGTAGACCTCTTCGCCTCCAAAGACAACTCTCACTGCCCAATATTTTTTACAAGGAGCACGGATGCCCTGGCCCACGAATGGCCCAGCCTTCCGCTCTATGCTTTGCCCCCAATCGCTCTGCTACAGCAGGTACTCAGACGAGTCAGGGAACGATGTCACAAGATTCTCTTAATAGCCCCCCTCTGGAGGAACCAACAGTGGGTGTCAGAATTATTCCAGCTGCTGACGGCAGCCCCGTGGCCAATCCCCCTGAGACAGGACCTCCTTTCTCAAGCGAACGGCCCGAGTTATGGGCCCTGCATGTGTGGCTGCTCGACGGGAGCCTTTCAGTCTCCCGAGCGTGTCCTAAACACTATGGCAGTAGCTAGAGTTCCGTCCACTAGGCGCCTCTACGCTCTGAAATGGTCAATTTTTTCGGCTTGGTGTCAAGACCGAGACGTAAAACCGGTCACCTCCGAAGTGTCAGTGATTCTGTCATTTCTGCAAGAGATGCTGGACAAACAGCATTCTTCATCCACCATCAAAGTTGGATCATACACAGTACGAGTGTAATCTCGAAAGGGAACGTACTCGGTTACTATCATAACCTCGGTTCCCTGAGATATGGGAACGAGTACTGCGTTCCTGGCCGTGCTATGGACCGCACGTCTCGGTTGCTTCCTTCTAAGAAATCTGAGCGCAGTGGCTAGAGCAGCTGAATATATAGCCAGACGCCCCTCCCCTTTTGGCGGCCTATGGCGGGCAGAATAGCCATTGGCTCGCTCGCCACCTCTGTCGATTGGTTCAATTTCTTACCCTAGATGAACCAATCAACGTGCAGTCATAACTGCGTGATTGAAATAGGCTTCAGTAGAAGAGGAAAAAAGTGTTTTTCCCATACAGCGTCTTTGACGCAGTACTCATTCCCATATCTCAGGGAACCGAGGTTACGATAGTAACCTAGTACTTTTTCCTTTGCTGTGAACAAACACAGTTCTTGTGAGACTAGCATATCTCACTGACGCTTACGCTACTTTCGACAGCCTGTGTCATCCACAGGAACACCACTCTATAGTGAATTGGTGTACAACAGTTAGTGGAAGCAAGATATTACAGTTTATAAAGTTTTAAATATGCATATTTTTATTACACAAACGCATCGATTCATTTCAGAAGGCCTTTATTAACTCCCCGGAGCCCAATAGATCACTTTTTATGATGGATAGATGGATGCACTTTTTTGGGTGGGCTTCAAAATCTCAACACCCATTCACTGCCACTACACAGCTTGGAACATGTTTTTAATATAACTCCAATTGTATTTGTCTGAAAGAAGCACGTCATATACACCTAGGATGGCTTGAGGGTGAGTAAATCATGAAATAATTTAAATTTTTCGGTGAACTACTTTTTACAGTAATATATACAGTAATCAAGTAAAAGCAGTATAATTGCTTTCTTGAATATAATATAACTTTCTTGAAATCTTGCAGGTTTAGGCACATGAATTTGAACATGACGGATGATGGGATAAATTCAGCCTTAAATAGTGCTCTGATGCACTATTAGACATTATATTGCGGACTTAATGTGCATTTAGTATTTTTCAGACCCAGGATATACGCATTTACTTCTGTTGCATGCACAAACTCACAAGTGGTCAAGAATGTAAGTATGTGTATTTGGGGCAGGCCCTTTTTTTCTTAAATGCAAAGAAAATATGTTTGTGTTTTGAAAAGTAGTAACTTTCTTTGCTTTTAAAATTGCTTTCCATTTCAGCTAATATCACACAGTCACTAATAAAAAAAAAACAGCAACCAGATTACACAATCCAATCAATGTCTTATAGATAAAATCAAGTCCCTACTTTCTTAATATACTTAGTTTGCTCAAAATTTGTCACATTACAGCAGTAAAATGAGTTGTAAACACAGTCTTATGTTGACTTTAACTGAACACACAATTTAAGGGTGTATTCACACCAAGAAAGTCTGATAGTTCACTTGCTTTGGTCCGGACCAAAGGCAAAAAATTATACATTGTAGCTATTTTTAGCCGTTTTGTTTCTTTTTCACACCACACTGTTTGCTCTGGTCCAAATCAGCTGAAACGAACCAAAATGCAGTCATATGACAACATCCGCTTCACTTGTTGGCTTGTTGGAAAGAGCGTGCGGGAAAATTTCAACGGTGCGGAAAAATTCCAACGGTGCTTCCGGAAGTAAACAAAGACGGGAGTAAAATACAGCAGACAGCACACTGCTATTATGGAACAGTCCCAGTGAAGGGTAAAATCACAAAACAATTTAGGGGAGGGTCCCTCAACTGAAAAGACACAAAACACAGTAGGTCATTACAAAGTGTTTATATAAAATAAAGGCAATCCACAGATCACTACAGCATGTGCATGAAAAGGAGTCAATAAAGTAATTTTAGACTGTGTTAATCAAAAATAAAGAACACAAAAACATATCTGGTTGAATGAATACTCATCTCTAAACCAAAGCATGCACTGAATCTGAATGCTGAAATCCTCTGATGATGATTGAAGGTAAAAAAATCCAATAGTCTGATAGCAAGAGTAGCATAAACAATCGTCAATCCGAGTTTCCTTAAAACATAGAGTGCGTTGCAATTATTTAATGATGCTTTGTCCCACGATGAGCACAGAGTTTTGGTGAAATTATTTCTTAGTCCATTGATGAGGCATTGAAGGTAAAGAAAACATCAGAGAGACAGCAACAAAAAGAGTTCTTATGATTGAGCTGAAAACCTTAGTTTCTCAATCTGAACTCCATATGCAGTAAGGTTTTGTAAGTGAAAGCCATGCTTCCACTTAACCAAACAGGTATGTCTTACTCTACGACCTACATCCATTTTATGCCTTAATATAGAAAATCATATAGGGCGCCCTGGAGCACAGTAGAGGAACTACACACAAAAACAACAACATAGTAACCGTACTATGGTCGGTTACACACTGCTATTATGGAGAGACAACTGCGCGGGTTGATTTTATCCCTGGTCATCCTTTACTACAAAGTTTGTATATACCACTTCAGACAATATATATAACTTTTGAGAATGAAGCGCAGATGCGACAGGAAAATAATGTATTAATGCACTGCAAACGGCGAAGGCGCATCGCAAGTCACCAAATTTCAATAAGTCTCCGCACCTCCTCACAACCCCAAGTTTTTCCGAGACCTGCCATGCTAAACTGCAAACTGTCAACAAACACTTCCTCATCCTATAATGCACAGCACAGTTGACTACGGCAGCTGGTTTAGTCCAAAAATGTGCAGTTCTTTTAGCAGTTGGGTCTGTTTGAGGTCGGATCGCGTTCTCACCACAAACGAACCGCTCCAGGGTAAGTTTGAAAGCGTACTGAGACCACCTCTTCAAGGAGGTCTTGGTACGCTTGTTTGGTCCGCTTTTGGTGCGCACCCGAGTGCGATTGCTGCATTCTCACCTGCCCAAACGAACCGCACCAAGAGGGAAAACGAACTCTAGTGCGATTCAACCGAACTAAATGAGGCAGGTGTGAAAGCGAACTGTATAAATATGATATATAATAAACATGTATTACTGTGTAGTTAATATGTGATAGAGCACAATACAAGATGCATAATGCTTGATTAGATAAATCACAAATCTTACAGGTAATGTATATATTCAGTGTGGTTCTTTCTCCGTAATTGTCAATATAACAGTGGACAGTGCTATACACACATAGTAAAGTTGAGGAAATGTAATTTCTTGAGCCTCTGTAGTTCTTTGTGTGGGGGAGGATGAGGTTGAAATTTGGTGGTCAGGTCTAGCCAATTAAAAATGAATAGCAATTAAATCACTATTAAAAGCTATTATGAGGACTCAACAGGCATGTAATAATCCTTAATTAGCTCAAGGTCACTTGATGTCTTAAGGAGCTTCAAAGGACATTAAGAACAAAATCTGTGGGAGGTTTTTGGGGGTTGTGTTCGGCAATAACCTCTCTTTATTCATGAACTTTAGGATGAGTGACCTGGAAAAGTGTCGTAATGGCACAATACATACATTAATTAGATATTAAACGAAACTATGTGGATTTAAATAAACTGTAGCAGAAAGTTCCCGCAAAATTAGCATTTCTAATACTAACGTGTGACTTCGAGAGGCGTTAGGTTCAATACAGTACATCAGAACTTCAAACGATATTAGGATATCACACTTCAACAAGACTCCTACCGTATAACAGCGCAGTCTTTTAAAAAACACCAATCGGAGTAAATTGGATCGACTCTGGGTTTTACACGCAATGTCTCTCTCTGTAAAGAGGCACTACTCAGTGAATCACTGCAGTGGCTGTTTAATTCTTGTATTATAATTGAGATAGAAGCAGCTCAGAGGTTATAGAAACTGCTGGGGAACCAGGAGCACTTCACTGAGAGGTTAACGAACCCCGCGGCCCTCTGGGAGATGGAGTATGCTGTTAATTTGACGAACGTGGGAAATGAATGCTTTTATGCTTTTATTGACGGTGACCAGAAAACGGCCTTTGCGGGAATGAAAGGTTTTTAGTCTTGCAGCCGCTCGGCTCACTGCGGCAAAACAATGCCGCTGAATGCATTTGTTTGAAGAAAACTAAGTACATAATTGTTTTGACGGTAATTACAGGGGCAAAATGTTTCTTCATTAATCCCCCCTTTTTTCATGGAAATCGTACAATGAAAACATACAGAAGTGTGAGTGCCACACTGTATTACATGTTTTATGCAATGAATGAAAAAGTTACCTGCATATTATATCGAGGGGGTCTACACAGCTCAATCACCAGAGAAGTGAGGACTTTGATGGACTCTATCAAATTAAAACCAGCTAACTTTTGATAGAAAATATATTTAAAAAGGCTCATTTAATATTCAACAATATATATACAGTATCTATCTATCTATCTCTCTCTATCTCTCTCTCTCTATCTATCTCTCTCTCTATCTCTCTCTCTCTCTCTCTCCTCTCTGCTTCTCCTCTTCTTGTCTTATTTTTTCTTTCTTTTTTGGAGTGTAAGCCTTAAAGTTACGGTAGCAAAAATACTAAATATATACATGTAATTATATGTCAGATAATTAAAAAATTATATATACAGCCCTTTTTACACACAAAAACATATATGTATTTTTAATTATATGTAATTATTTAAAATAATATATAATTATTAATGTTATAGGGTTTATTTAATTATAATGTTCTCGTTTTATAGAGATGAGCATTAAATGTACAGTAGCAAAAATACAAATAAATATAATTGTAAATGTATTTATATAATATATATATATATATATATATATATATATATATATATATATATATATAAATGCGAATTTCGTATTTTTGCTATTGTACCACTAAAATACACATTTACAATTTTATATAATTATTAAATGGATCTAATAGGATTAACAATACCACTTTTACATATATTTAAGTTAAGCATTTTATATATAGATATATATATATATATATATATATATATATATATATATGTGTGATATGTGTGCGCTAATGTACCTGATATAAAAATATATTTACTTACATTTACTTATACGTAATAAAATATATAGGCCTATTATTGATGTAGTCGGATATATTGAATATTTAAATAGCAACAATTCTAAGTGTACAAAGACAATGGTGAATAATTATAAACTACAAAATTATTTATTTTTATTATTATTTTACATGGTTTTGTGGGTTGTGTGAGTTGCCTGTGGGCATTGATGTGTATTTTGAGTGCTTTTAACGAGTTGCTGTGTGGTTATATTAGAGTTGTTATGAGGTGGATGCAAACAAACAAACAACTACTCACTAATCACAAGATCCTACACATCTGTCCCCAAAAAGCTATATAATTTGAGCCATTGTTCAGATCTGCAGCACAAGCAATGCAAGTCATGCACCAAAGTTTATCTTTATTTCAGATTTCTGTCCAAACGAATTATACTTGTAACAGCCAAACAAAAAATAAACCACTGAACAATATGTAACAGCAGCACAGCATTAACAATCTGACCACGATGGCTGCTTGCTTTCTGTTTATCACTGTAAAAACAGTCTTTTTCTGTGTTCATGAAGTGAATCTCCCGGGGACGTACAGCGCCAGCGTTCGAGCTGCATAACGACTCTCTTAACCTTTGACTTCATGTGTTATTCTTACCTGAGAGCGCTGCTGCGTCTGTAGCTAACGAATAACATTTTTTTAAACGAGTAACATCCACATCATTTAGAGCTGCGAGCTGTTTATGTTCCTTGACTGTCGGACAGGCAGGGGAGCAGGGGAGAGAGAGAGGCAGGGGCTGCAGGGGAGGAAGCAAAGAGAAGAGCAGGGGGAAGAGAAAGAGGGGAGCGATTTAATCCCCCCCAAAGGAACTCCCCTCTGAACCCCGTATCGTGAACTCGCAGGCAAAACTCGTCGCCATGGGCAACACCACACACAATGTGCTGTCTTTTTAATTTCATCAACTGTGAGAAATCTATACCGAAGCGGTGAGATAGAGCAAGAGGGGGAGAGAGAGAGAGACAGAGATAAAAAAACAATGCAACAGGCAAAAATAAAAGCTAGTTGCTTGACTAATTGTTGCAGTTCGGAACGAGACAGTGGGAAAGGGGTCTACAGGCCGTGATGGTCATGGTCAGTGCTCTACAGTTGTGTAAGAAATGCTTTAATAGCATCATTCAAACTCATTTCAGAAAGAAAAAAATATATCATAGCTTGAGAGGCTCGATAAATAAAATAAAGGTATTGGCACCTATGGTTTCATGAATAACCTTTAACATTCACACTCTCAGAAATAAAGATTCTTCATTGACATTGCTGGTTCCATGAAGGACCTTTGACATTCATGGAAACGTTTTGGAAAAAGGTTCTTTAGATGTTTAAAATGTTCTTCAGACTGCACTTTACACAGTAAAAAGGGGTTATTTTAAGACCTGTTCACTAAAACGTTCTTTGGGGAATCCAGAATAGTTCTTCTATGACATCACTGTGAAAAATATTATTTTGGAACTTTTATTTTTAAGAAAGCATGGAACCTTTTGATTGCACATAGCAGAAAAAGATCATTTTTAGATTTTTTAAAATGTTCTTCCCACTAAGAAAAAAATATTTTACACTCTTAAAATGAAAGGTTACAAAACAATGGGAAACAATTTTGGTTCCCCAACAAACCTTTCAGGTAACAGTTCCATAAAGAACCATTTTTGAACATTTAAATAATCCGAAGAACCGTTTTCCTCCATAAAGAACAAGTGTGCAATACAAAAGTTCCATGGAAGTTAAAGGTTCTTCATGGAACCATAGATGCCAATAAAGCACCTTTAATAAGATTAAATAGAGATGTTCCAGTATGTATCTTCTCCAAACAGTGAAAATGACACCAGTAATCTCACGTATCTCCTCTAGATTTCAGAAGTGATCTGAACAGTGTCTTAAATGCGGATTTGTAGGAATCAGAATCAGAATGAGTTTTATTGGCCAGATATGTTTACACATACGAGGAATTTGTTATAGTGACAGAAGCTCCACAGTGCAACAGAATGACAGCAACAGGACAGGACACAGACAACAAAAGAACAATGTAATAGGTAGTGTACAAAATGGCAAAAACACAATATACAATACAGACAATCAGGTTGGAGGTCTGACATGTGCAAATAAAAAACAAAAAAAACAAAGTATGTGTGGTGAATAAATAATTATATAATAATGTTGTGTGTTCCATGTTTAATTTCAAGTGTTCATGAGATGGATTGCTTGGGGAAATAAACTGTTTCTGTGTCTGGTCGTTCTGGTGCTCAATGGCTGTTTCTCAATTCCAAGAATGCAGAGAACGGACTTGTGTTCTCGTGGAGACCGGTCTTGCCAGGCTTCCTTGGATGAACGAACTCGGAAGGATGCGAGAACAGAACGCATCCTTGTGAGAATTGAGTACTTCTTGCTTAACTGACCATCTCAGCATAAGCAGTGGCCAATTGACAATAAATATAACATAACATTACAAACAAATGTCATAATTAATAAAACATTTCATACTATTATAGATATTATTTTCGTATATAGTTTTATTTTACAGCGTTATATGTTAACTACGACTATGTTACAATTAATTTTAATATGTCAATAAAAATACAGCAGACTTTCTCCGGGTCTTATAACTTTACTAAGATTAAGCAAAACAAAATGCTAAATGTTTACTTTCAAGAGCCGTCAAGTATTTGCGAGAGCGAGTTTAAAGCTTACAGGCTTCCGTACACCGGCCGCCCGCAGTGCCTTCTGAGATTTCTAACGGCTCGATTCTCTCAAGTCTGCACTGGATACATCCTCGATATCAAGAACATATCCGGGCACTTTCATGCATCCTCTGTACTAGCGTTTTTGAGTATTGGAACTGAACTTCGACGGTCGATGATGACGTAGAACGAGAACGCAAGATCGCTGAAGAACTCATATTGAGAAACGGCCAACGTCTGCAATCAGATTCTGAAATCAACATTTTCTAGATCTATACTGATACTGCCAACAATTTTATCATTTGAGTCTGCTTTTAGCTTTAGGAACTTTAGAAGAAATGTCCAAGATAAATTTAGACTATTAGAAATAATGGTTTCAAGGTTTTTACAGCAATGACATAGAACCAGACCAGATCCTCCCTATACGCACAATACGCAAGCTACGTAGGGGCCCTGGAACACCAGGGGGCCCCCTTGCTCCCAAATATGTTTTCATTTTCCGTTTTAGTTTTTTTTTATTAAAAACGAGTTAAAAGCGTACGGAGCCTCAGAAGTGATGTGCGCTGTCCGCGAGCGTGATTCGAGACGGAGTGAAAGACAGACAAATGCGTTTCATCCATGCTTTCAACCCGAATCCCCCCCCCCCCCCCGCAGGCGCGTGCCGACGACCCCTCACTGATATCTCCATCTAGAACTTTTAACATTCATAGAAGTTTTCCAATGCAAAAAAAGGTTCTTTAAAGTGGAAAAAGGTATTCCGATTCTTAAAATGATCCTCATGCTAAGAAAAAAACAAACACTTCTTTTAAGAGCTGCTCAAAGAAAGGTTATTTGGGGATCTTCTATGGCATCACTGTGGAAAATCCTGTTTGAAACCTTTATTTCTAAAAGTTTAAGACATTAAATGGATCTCATTTGTGTTATTCTTTTGTATAGGAGAAGGCAACATTTTGCAAATTATGATGCATGATAGCTACATTCACAAATATGTTCAATTATTCCAAATAAAAAGTGTTTAGTATTTTGGTTCAAGCTTGATTCATAAGGCCATGTTATGTCTGAATTTAGTGTGCTTTGTCCAAACACGAGAGCCCTTCTAAATCCTTTGAAACATATAAACACATCTTACCCTCTCAACTCACTTAAAATGCTTACATTTCTTATTGTCTGACTTTTCATATTTTTTTGCCATCAGCGTTTACAAGAGCGATGAACTCTGAATTGAACCGCCTGCAGTTCAGATCTGAGTTGAGATTTCATCTGCCCAAAAATGTTGAACTAGAAGTGGTTCTTATTTTTACAGGAAAAAAGCAAACATAACATAAAAGTTGGCAAAAAAAAAATTTTTTAGTTCTGAATCAGCAAGCATCGCTCTCTTCTTTCATGTCAGAGGTCAAGTGTACTTCCTCTACCTATGCAAGGTAGGCAGCAAGCTTCATCCCACACCTGCTATATATTACAATGACAGGAAATAAGGCTGCATGGGTTCAGTGCAGACTTCCTGGTTTACTGTGATTCCAATTCATAAGCTTTTGAATAAATCTATTGAATAAATTTGATTCCGATATCATTTCTATTTAATTGGGTATATTGTATCTATAATGTCCATACTGTTTCAGAGAGCAACGTTTCCATTTTTGAAGTGAAATGTTTCTTGCATCTTTTTTGGACCACATTCAATACAAATTCAAATAAAATATGATGGTTCTGAAGATTGATTGGCACAGGGGGACCTTCTAACTCGATACAAGAATATACATTTTAAATATTAAAATAAGTAAACAAAATAAATAAATAGATCTTGAGGTTTTAGGAGTCAATATCGGAATCATTTGGATGTAAATATTAATCTAAAAAAATTATACAAACATTTACCTAGCCTTTTTATTTGGTAATATGGTATATAGTGGTAATGGACATGCACAGTATTGTATTGTTATCGTGGACACTTCAAAATACTGTGAATAATTCTAGGTACCAGGGGTGTAACGGTACACAGCTGTCATGGTTTGGTACATACCATGGTTCGGGGTCACGGTTCGATAACTTAATGTTAAAACATATTTTACTCAGAGGTTTCAGGTCATTTTCACAAACAATCACAAAGAAACCAGAAGTAAAACATTGAATTAAACATGAAATTGTGAAGCAGAAAACCTGAAACTTGTGAAATCTATTCCTATAATCTTTCTTTTATTTATAACTTTTAAAAACTATTTTTATCGTGTAGTTACATGCTGTATACAGTGTAATTTTTTTTCCTGACATCTGTTTGTCATGGAGAAGAAAGGAAGTTAAACATTAATTAAATAATTTAAAATAGCAATTCAGATTTTTGTATTCAGCACCACCAAATACTTAAAGACGTTTAAAGACACCATTAATAAATAAATAAATAAAAAATAAATAATTTACACGTACATATTTTAACATTTTAACCTGGATTACAACATGCTAGCCCAGAAAATATGTCTAGATATTGATTGAAAATATTCTGTCTTTATTATTGTGTTCTTGTGCACTTTCATTAGTTTGACACATTTGTTTACTTAATACATTTGATTGCATATTGTTTTATTGTATGTTCAAAGTTCTTGTTATTATTAGAAAAAAAATGGGAAGAGGAAAACAAATCTTCTTATAACTTTATCTTTTCAACCTCTTTTCATAATGTAACCCTGTACCATGAAAATACTGTACACCAAAGAAAATGTTTCAGCAAATACGGTGATATGAAATTTGCTACCATCACGTGCCCATTTTATAACCTAATTGTTTCTCCAAGACTGAAAACGTTTTCTTAAAGGAAGATCTAAAGCTTCTCCTGAGAAAAAGACCGCAGTATACCCTCTGGAGTTTCAGAAGAGATCTCAACAATGTTTCAGACTAAGCTCAACACAAACGCTGACGTATGAAAGCAAAATGCAAGCCTGTATTAAGCGTTGTTATGTGTCCTGAACTAAGAAAGAGCTATTGCTGAACAACATCTTATTTCATTCATGAACATCAGTGAATCTGTTCCACTCAGTATCTTAGAGCTTTCTCACCATCTAGCTCTCAGACTATATACTTCTCTGTTTTTGTCCCTCACATCAAGGGCAATTCTCTTGTCCCTACTACAGTTTGTGTGTGTGTGAATGAGAGAGAGAGAGAGAGAGAGAGAGAGAGAGAGAGAGAGAGAGAGACAAAAAGGACAGCTTGTGAGGGGGTTACATTGTCTGCAGCGACGTCTCGGAAATCTACTCAAGGGTAGAACAGGATTTGGAGCACAATGGTTGTGGGTGTAAAGAAAGAGGGCACGTCTTACAAAGACGAGGTGTCTTAAAGTGTAAAGCTTCAGCCCTGGCGTGGATGAGCTTCAGTCGGCTTGTCTGCGCTGTCTGGATTGCTGAGAGGTTTTTCCCTATCTCTGGCTGTTTTCATGGAGAGGATGTTCATTGCGGATAATGCTGTGATCAAGGGAAGAGGACACTCAAATGCTCTGGAGATAATAGGCATTAGGCATTTAAACAGAATGGCACTTCCTATCAGCTCTTGCTATGGATGACTTGAGAAGCCATTTTGAAAGTTACCCTAAAAAAAACCTCAAAATTATAAACAAATTCAGAATATTTCATTTTCAATAACTGAAAGCTCTGCTTCCAAAGACTTTTAAACATCACAGATCCAATAACCGCCATGTGACGGACAACACGTTTCATAAGTGTGCACTCTTTGTGTAGGCCTTTTTTCATAATTTTTTACAATATGGATTTTATGCATTATATATTTGTCCAAGACGAATATTGCTTAAGTGCCTACTGTATATATGTTCACCGGGGCTGCATTTATTTGGTCAAAAACAGTAATATTTACTGCAATTGTGTATTATCTTTTAATATTTTCTATTTTATGGTATTTTAAAATGAAATTAATTTTTGTGATATTCATTAATGAATAGAACGTTTGAAAGAAAAGTCACTTTTGATCAATAAACATATGTACATTTATATAGCGTATTGTGTAATGTACACACACACACACACACACACACACACACACACACACACACACACACACACACACACACACACACACACACACACACACACACACACACACACACACACACACACACACACACACACACACACACACACACACACACACACACACACACACACACACACACACATGGCATTGCATGATACATTAATATAGTTTAATTTTGACTGTACAATTTTGAAAACTTAATTTTATGTAAACAAAACTGAAAACATAGCTGCATGTGAATTGCTGTACTTTCAGAGTAGGCTATGTGCTGGATGTGATGAGGATCTTGTGGATTAAACATATGATCGTTCAGGCATGTTCCCAGGGGCAGCACTTTCAGGGGAGCACCATGCAGGGCCGTTTAAATGCTTTCAAATAGTGGCGCATGATCATGAGTCAGCTAAAATCGAACTTTGCATCTCCTCAACTCCCACAGTATTATGAGGGAGCAAAGTATTATGATGCGGGCCAGGTGTCGTTCATCTACTTTAAAATGAATACTCATAATCTCACTCATTTATTTGTAATGCTGCATGCAGGACCTAAAACTAACATTTTGCCACACCTGCCATTGAAATTTACCAGCTATAAATATTTGCATTATTTATGTAAGCCCCTTTCCACCACTGAAAAAAAAGTTACTTGTGAACTTGCACTTGCGAGGAAAAAAGTCTGAATTGTGAAATAAAAAGTTGCATCTTGCAATTCTGACTTTTTCTTCTCCGAATTATGAGATAAAAACTCGCAATTGCAAGATAAAAAAACAACGTGCAATTCTGAGAAAATATCTCTGTTTTTTCTCTTTAGAACTAAACTTTATAACTCACAATTGCAAGTTTATATCTCACAATTCTAAGAAAAAAAGAGATTTGCAACTGCAAGAAAAAAATCTGAATTTCGAGTTTATTTCTTGCAGTTCTGACTTTATAACTTACAATTCTGACTTTATAACTCGCAATTGCGAGTAAATATAACTATAATACTTCTGAAATGCAAATTAGCAAATTTTATAATAATAGCATTATTTATAATAAGAATTTGTAGTTAAGCTATAAAGCTTTGATTTTGGAGAAAAACCGCAGAGAAACTTCTCTTTTGAAATGCTTCTCCTGTTGATAACAGATTTATAAACCATTCTCATTATAAACCTGGAAAGATTTTTGGCATTTTGCATTTTTAAATGCATGTTATAAGCAAGTCAAACTCACAGCGCTTGCAATGGAGTTTATGAGGAGCAGCATTTACTGTGAACCGTGTAAAGATCACAGCGTTTCACTCTGAAACAGGCCACACATCAGAATACAGATTTATATATTTACAAGTCTTTGCAATTTGATAATCACACTAAACCATACTGTGTTCTCAGGCACAGTTAGAATTAATTAAAAAAAGCTACCAGCCAACTGGCGACTAAAACTTTTTCATATACTCACCAAGACTGATTTTTACTCACATTTGCCACTTGAAGAGTGTTAATTTTAGACCCTTGCATGCTTTAAAGTATGGAAATATGCATATTTGTACTGACTGGCAGTTACTTTGGCAATCCATTTCATTTTGTATATGCATGTGATCCAGTATAAATATATACAAAAAAAAAAAACCTTTTCAAACCTTTTCACCCCAAATATGATAAAAAATCAGCTATGAATAATAACATGAGAAAAGCTTCATGCTAGTTTCAAAACACAATAACTACCAAAACAATTATAGACTGAAAAATACGCACTGAGCAAGATAAAAACTGATTTCTGTATCCATCAAATATTTGCATACTAATCTTTTAGCACGCATGCTGTAAGTCTGAGTGAGAAGAGATCAGGCTGGATGATCCGTCTGACTCATGAGGGGGAGAGCGGGGGTAGCTGTGCTACCAAAAGTCCTTTCCTGTGTGGCACCTCAGTTAGCACACAGTCGCAACAGAGGCTTTTGGTTGAGAGGAAAGTGGTTGTTATAGCAATAACAGAAGGTTGGAAGGGTAAGCGAGGCGAGTGAATGGTGAGCGTGGATGGAAGACGGAGAGGAGGATTGTTACATAAGACACAAACAGAGAGTCAGAAACCAAAGCAGCCCACATGACAACAAGGGCAAGCAACGTGTGCTAACAATGACAAGATCACAGCCTCTCCATACGCCTTACACGTCCACACAAATAAATACACGACCGCAATCAGCCATTTAAAGTGTCCTCTCGTTTATACGCAGAGAAACATGTGGACGAAATAGCCTCGAAAAGTCTTCAGATAAAATCAATTCAACTTTAAAAGAGACCTAATATACTGGCTGGCTGGCTGGATGGCTGGCTGGCTGGCTGGTGGCTGGATGGATGGATGGATTGGATGGAATATGGATGGATGGATGGATGGATAATGGATGGATGAAATAAATCTAAAAATATAATAATTATTAAACATTCAAATAAATGTGGTTGTGTGGTTTTTATAAAGTGCACAAGATGCCATTATGCTTCAATTATCATAACTATGGTTGAGAAAATACATTAATTAAATGAATTAACATATTTTTATATTAAAAAAATCATAATTCACTAAATGTAACGGTCAAATTATATTAATTCAAATATTCATTTTTTCATAAATTCACATGGATGTACGGTAACTATATTTATAGCTGTTAAAAAAGTATTCTGTGTAAAATGTATTTATTAATCACAATTATTGTTTACATAATATTATAACAATTCTTAAATAATACCAATTATTATTTAAAATAAGTTATGGACATGATCAGCTAATATTTGACAACCAGACAGTGTCAAAACTTTTAATAATGAACAATATATACATTATTTGATCATTTTTGTGTGTGTAAAAATTTTCTTTCTTTAAAAATAAATGCCACTTAGTATGATATTTTGTTATGTAATATAATAAAAGTTATATATTTGAATTGTGTCTCTACTGTATGGATTTCAAACCTTTATATAGCCAATGAAGCGCTGATGGACAGACGGGGGATGCTGTAATTGCCGGTGAAGGCCTGTGCACGCTTGACCTCGGTGCATGTGAGTGAGTAGGTGTGCATATAGAAGGAGTGGCGGGTTCCTGACCTTCATTCAGCAGCAGCTGCAGATGGCCTCACATGTTAAAGACCTATTGTCAGCTCTGCTCGCACTATCCAATAGGGACGCAGTATAAATAGACACATCTGAGCACAACAATCCAGCGCTAGCCTCACTAAACACAACAAACTGCAAGTTTGAGCTCTGAATTAAAGATTGAGTTCATATTTATTCATATATTGAATTTTATTTGTGAAACAATGTAAAAATAAAAAAAAAGGTTCGGTCACACTTTAGTTTGGGGTCCAATTTTCATTATTAACTAATTATTCACAATTAACTTTTTCTCAATTAACTCCCAATTTTCTACTTATTATTAGTTAGTGATGTAGCTGTTAAGTTTAGGATTAAGGGATCTAAATATGCTCATGCAGAATAAAGCATTAATAAGCATTAAGCCGCAATGCTAATAAAATGCAGAGAACACATTTGACTATTATACTCTGTTAATTGTGTATGTGACAATAAAGCTCATCTGAGCTTATTGTATAATATGTGCTAATAAGCTACTAGTTAACAATGAGAATTGGACCGGAATTGTATGATGAATTGAATTTTATTTTTTTTTTTATAGTTGTATTTATTAATTTTTTACCCATTATTTTTTTATATATATATTGTAATTATGTAAGAAAGAAAACTAATAAAAAGTTCTGAATTAAAGTTTGAAATATTTGTTTTTTATATATATATTGTAATTTATGTGAAATAAAAGAGTTAAAGGATTTACTTGAATTATACTTTATAATTGGTTTAATTATTTACTTGATTATATATGAAAAAATATAAAAGATAATGCTAAAACAGTGAAACCTTCTGGAAATGTAACCAGATATGATTGATACTAGTATGTATGTAAATTGATAAGTATATCTGCATTTGTTGAAAAAGTTGTCAAATGAATCATTCAGAAACCTCTGACAGGGTCTAAATGTGACGCAATGCACCAAGAGCTCACTGGGATCCACTGCGCCTGATAAATCCTAATTAAGACACAACCGAGCAATTGCAGAGAGAGTGATGGATGTCGACATGTTGACGAGAATTTCATTTTCACAGCTCGGGAAAAACCTCGCAAACACATCATGACCTCACACATCTGCATATCCGCTAAATATGGAATTAAAATCACATTAGACAAAAAAGGAAGAAAAACAGACTTCGAGCGCTCCTGTGCGCGCCCACCGTCTCTCGGAAAGATACAGGTGGCTTGTAAGGTTAGCGGCATACGTCTGCAAATGAACTACTTCGCTGGATTTTTTTCCAACGAAAACAACAAGCCCTGCATATGTCGGTAAATCTGTCGGGCTGGGCGTTCGTGGAGAAGTGAGCGGACCAGTGTCGGCGAACGGTGTCTCGGGTAGCTGAGAGAAAGGGCAGCAACACTCATCATTAACGGGGATGAGATGCACTCGGGTACCTGCGCCCCATCTGCACCCCCAGCCGTCACAGATGTTCCCCAGGCGAGGTGTGAAGCTCAGAGACATGGGAAAGAGAGAGAAAGTGTGGCAGGAAAAATAAAAAAGGAACAGTTGTCTAAGTGTACAATAGAGGAGTAATTCTAAATAACAGTTGTTGTTGTTTTTTTCACCATCTGAAACGGTCCTTAGAGAGTAAATACAGTCATGAGTGAGAAATACCCGAGGAGACATGTCTGTCAAACTGAACTGGATTGTGGGAAATTATATGGTACACCCGGTCTCCGTGGACACAATAACACGTCAAATGGAGCGGAAAAAGTAAATTGACCCTGTTTACTTCCTTAATACACGTTCTCTGTCTTATTGTGAACGACTGAATGGTGCCTGTGTTATTCCACTGAAAAATAGACTTTATAGACTTTTAACTTATAGTTTTAGTTACTTTTTCTTATTTGTAATTCGCTTTGGTTAAAAGCGTCTGCTAAATGACTAAAAATAAAAGTAAAAAATTCAGTCTTTATAATCTTTCATCAAAATATTAACCAATAGTCATCTAATCATTGCTTTAATCTTTAATTCCAGGGAATACACACACGTTGGGTTTCCATGTTTTATGGGCACATTTGCATAATGCTTTTTATACTGTACTATTGCCCTACACTAAACTTACCCCTGACAGGGAACTTTCTGCATTTTTTGATTTTCAAAAAACTTAATTCTGTATGATTTATAAGCTTGTTTCCTCATGGGGACGAAAAAATGTCCCCACGAGGACAAGGATTTTGGATATTGCCATCTTTGTGGGGACATTTTGTCCCCATGACGTAAGTTTTACCAGGACCACACAGACCCACCCACAAACACCCACCCACACAGCCCAACATTAGAGCAGTAATGCCACGACACTCACTTTTAATATTCACAGTCCAATCAAAAATACAAAAAAAATGAAAAATAAGATTTATACATAGACTAGCGTTTAAAAGTGTGGAATCTTTTTTTCCAAAATGACAGAAAGACATGTATAATGCAATAAAAAATAACAAAAAAAACATCTTCAGAATTTCTGTTTATCAAAGAATCCTTGGAAAAAAAGCATATTGAGCAGCACAGTCATTTTCAACTAATAATCATAATAATAATAAATGTTTCTTGAGCAGTAAATCAGCATATTATTATGATTTCTGAAGAATCATGTGACACCAAAGACTGGAGTAATGATGCTGAAATTGCAGCTTTGCATCGCAGGAATAAATTACATTTTAAAATTTATAAAAATGGGAAAAAGATTTTAAATTGTAATATTTTCACAAATGTACTGTATTTTTGATCAAATAAATGCAGACCCAATGAACATAAGATTCCAAACAACAATCTCACTGACCCCAAACTGTTGAACAGTAGTGTACACTGACTTATACATTTAATACACCTCTTCTATGATGAACATGATCCAATGGTTTTGAAAAAAAAAATGTCACAGTGGTACAACTGTCTGGTTATCATAAATAAAAATGCCACATTCATTTGATACATTTTAAAAATAAATCCTCAATTAGTTGTCTAGTCTTATGTTATTTCTTAGAAAATCAATAGAAGCAATTTGAAAAGTATTAATAATTAAAAATGATAAACATCTGAAAATGTTGTGTGCCAAATCAGAGTCGTGGTGTGCCCAAAAAGTCACGTGGTGCAACCGACATGCTGGAAAAACAGGAAATGATATCAAAGAGAGACACCTGAAGACTCTCATTTCTATGTGTTGAGATCAAAACGTCTCATAAATACCACATCAATTCACCTTTTTATGACAAGTGGATTTTAATTCAATTTGTAAAATGTCATGTGGTGCAACTTTCCTAAAACATAAATGCATGACAAACATGCATGACAAACAAAGATATGCATGTTGTTTGACAAAAAAAAATTATAATAATTTGTTGATAATGGTATGCAGATTTTTCCATAACCTGAAATATGTCAGATTACATAAGTAAAATGGCTTGGGAATGCCATCCTATATTGACTTTAAAATCTAAAAATAGAAAATATCTCACTCAATGGGACGCACACATCTCTCAAGACAATAATGCACCGCCGGCTGCTGAGACCTTACACTGTTTTCTGTTAAACAATAATAAAACAGTTTCTGCTCTGGCTTGGCATAACAAACTCCTACAGATTTGCTGTCTTAGTGACCCTAAAGAGGCCGGGAGTCACTTACAGAGCTTAACAGCTTCTTCAGCTAAGCATGGATGTGCACATGAACACACGGGGAGAGAAGAAAACACTCGCGCTTGACACGCTGACTTCCAGAAAAGCGCAGTCCACTGAAAGAAATAAATATAATCCAATCAGCAGTCAAAGGACATGCAGTACAGGCAGAGCTGTACAGCTGCTCCGAAAGCATTACAATAGTTTCTCTGTCTGTACAAGTGTGTTCTCTCCTGAGAGTCATGCTGCTTTAAAGTGGCTGGATGCTGAGGTATTTCCCTACAGTGTACCGTACCTCCATCACACACATGTACTTCCAGCCTCAAATGTGATGTAACAGGGTTAGGCTCTATCAACAGCATTTGTCAAAGATAACTGTGGTAATATTTGTGGAATAACTGTGGAAAAAATAGACCAAAATGTTAAATTCATATTTTTGACCACTTTTTAATGCATATAGTATCTGGTCTCTGATTAAAAATAACAGAAATTGCTTTATGGTGTACTTAATACTTACAATATGAACTCGTCTTAAGGGGACAGTTCACCCAAAAATGAAAATGTAGTCATTCACCCTCAAGTTATCGCAAACTATATATGGGTTTCTTTTTACTGCCAAAAAAAAAAAAAAAAATCAATTAAATGTTGGTAACCAAACAGTTGACAGTAGCCACTGACTTCAATAACTTCAATAGTGTGTGTATATTGCTATCCATTTAATCCAGGTATTTAAAATGACACATTGCATTATATCACTAAAGCTAAACATGCCCAAATCAAACATTTTGCTATTTTGTACAATATTAGAAAGTTTAGTATCGCACAGCACAGCCATAACTAAACAATGGTGCTGCTACATATTTTTTGTTGTTTGGCGAATTTTTGCTGGTCATTTCAATAAGTAATCCATGCATTTGGGAATTTCAAATGAGGGAGAAATATTTCCCCAAACAGATGTTGCAACAGGTTCAAGTTGGTCACGCATTTGCAACATTGACAAACATTGGACCTTTTGGACATTGGACCTTTTTGCCCTCAAACTTTTGCTGAAATTTTACTAATGTAACTGCACAAAATATTATATAACTTACGTTACGTTTATGTTACATTTTTCCTCACCACAATTTTTCTTAAAAAATAGAAATAAATTAACATAAATTGAAATTATAACTGCGAAAATTGATATTAACACATTGAACCCAAAGCGTTCCTTTAATATCTGTCTGTTAGCGATTAGCATGAATTGTCAAAATACTCTATTGTGACTGAGACTCACATTCACTCGTGTCCGGCTCTCTAAATGGAGAACAGTGAATGGGAGGGTGTGTGTGTGATTGAGAGAGAGAGATGAGCGTATGCGGGTGTGTCAGGGTCAGTTTGGACTTTGTGAAGGGAAAAACGCTGACAATGACATTCAGTCAGGCCACACAGATACAATGGCCCCAAAAACTAATTTGGGCACTTTATTTTCACTATTATCAATTAGTAAGAAACAGCGTAGTATGTGCATAGTCTGAACTGTATAAAGGTCACATTTACCAATGCATGGCGAATTTTCACAGGCCAAATCCAGTCATTTGAAAAGAAATCCATGCAATTGGGAATTTCACATGAAGGCGAAAGATTTCCCTAAAGATTTCACAAACAAGTTCAAGTTGGTCACGTTAACCATCACAAAACTGCTTGGTTTGAATGTGATTTCTGTGTGAAAATGTGTTGATGGCTTTGCATTATAGAAAAGATCAAAGCAAGTGACATCGGCAAATAAATAATAAATGTATTTTATATGTATATTTCATTTAAACTTTTCATCATGTTATTATTTAAAGCCCTTCTTGATATATTGCTTGTTTAGACATTCTTTCTAGAAATGAAGACAGAATACTGATTAAGAACATGATTTTTTGGAATGTAAGAGAACTTGAAATCAATTCAAGTGTTTTTAAATAATAATTATAATGTTGCAAAACTCCTGTGCAAGATTACAATTAATAATTATTTGATTCGCCAACAGCTCTTGGGTGATGTGATACTGCAATCTGTGGGTGGACTATTAGGGTGAAAAGTAAATAAGGACTTTTCACCTAGCGGTTTATTTACATAAGCAAACTACTCTCTTTCGCTAATGACTCTGCCTTTTGTTTCTGTCGGCAGAGCAAACAAAACATCCGCTTTCATGTGTGGAGAAAGAGAGAGCGAGAGAAAGAGATACTGAAATCAGACAGAGCAAGACATAGGAGCGTTGTGATCTGGAGGAAAAGTCCGTTTGAGGCAGAACAAGCTGTTCGGGATTGTTTTTTGGTAGTATTCCATGAGCAGGAGGGAATTGAGAGACAGAACGGGTCAGGCGGGCTGAGTGCGGAGCTACAGGGGCATTTCAGCTCCCCATTCCCCTCTTCCATCACCATCTGCTCCAACAGAATTAATAACTTCATTACCAATTCAATCTGCATCGGCTTCCTTAAATGAAAAAAATAAAATAAATAAAAATCAACAGGCTGTGGAAATACAGTAGATACTTTGGAAGTTCTTTTCACTCTTACAGTGGCTACATATTGTTAACAATGGTATTCATAGTTCAGACATTAGTGTCGTTTGCTAGTGTTTGTTTACCTAAAAGATCACACCTTTTTATGATTATCTGTTCTCTAGATAGGACTCAGATCCCTCTTATAATGTAAGACATTGGGATGTGTTTGCCTGCTATATTATAAAATCCTAAAAAGTGTCCTAATTATTTTCTGTCAATCACAAATTGCAGCCAATCAGATAAGTGTGTGGGCGGAGCTCTGTCTGCAAATAAATGAATAAAAAATGTTAACCATTCTAAAATTATTCCTAAAATTAATATTCAAAACATAGCCACTGAGATAATCTTTGTCAAGGAGTACATTTAATTGTTCATAAAGAGTGCAAAATTTAAAACTTTTTTTTTTTCTTTGAAAATTTATTTTCAAGATCTGAGGTAAATTCTGCACAATGATATTCAAACTAATTAAAACATTAATATTATAATTTACATTTACATTTAGTCATTTATCAGACACTTTTATCCAAATCGACTAACAAATAAGGACAACGAAAGCAATCAAAATCATCAAAAGTGCAATGATATGCAAGTGCCTATAACAAGTCTCCGTTAGCTTAACTCAGTACACGTAGCAATGTTTTTTATTATATAATAAATAAAAAGAAAACAGTTAGAATAGAAAGAATAGCGCAATTTAGTGCTAGAAGCTTTTTTGCTTTTGTTAATTGTATAATAAATAAAAAGAACATTAGAATACAAAAAGATTAGAGAAGCTAGTGTTAGCTTTTTTGTTTTATTTTAAGAAAACAAGAATATAATTGAATTAGAATAGAGAGTGCTAGAGTTAGAGGGACAAATAAAAATGGAAGAGATTTGTTTTTCTTGAAGATGCATAAGGATTCAGCTGCTCGGATTGAGTTGGGGAGGTCATTTAATGAAAAAGTCTGTGAAAGTAATTTTGTGCTTCTTTGGGATGGCACAATAAAGCGAAGTTCACTTGCAGAAAGCAAGCTTCTAGAGGGCACATAAGTCTGAAGTAATGAATTTAGATAAAGGGGTGCAGAGCCAGTGTTAGTTTTGTAGGCAAACATTAATGCTTTGAATTTTATGCGAGCAGCTATAGGTAGCCAGTGCAAATTTATAAACAGAGGTGTAACGTGCATTCTTTTCGGCTCATTAAAAAAGAGAGCATTGCAATAGTCCAGCCTGGAGAGAACAAGAGCTTGAACAAGGAGTTGTGAAGCATGTTCCGAAAGAAAGGGCCTGATCTTCTTGACCGGGCAGTTTTAGCAATATGGTCTGAGAAAGTCAGCTGATCATCAATCATAACTCCAGGTTTCTGGCACTTTTTGAAGAAGTTATGGTTGATGTGCCTAACTGGATGGTGAAATTGTGATGAAACGATGGGTTTGATGGAACGAAAAGCAGTTCTGTTTTGGCAAGTTTCAGTTGAAGGAGATGGTCCTTCATCCAGCAGGAAATGTCTGCTAGACATGCTGAGATGCGAGCAGCTATCATCAGATCATCAGGATGGAATGAGAGGTAGAGTTGAGTGTCATCAGCATAGCAGTGATATGAAAAGCCATGTTTCTGAATGACAGAACCTAGTGATACCATGTAGACAGAAAAGAGAAGTGGTCCAAGAACTGAGCCCTGTGGCACCCCAGTAGCTAGATGTTGCGACTTGGACACCTCACCTCTCCAAGATACTTTGAAGGACCTATCTGAGAGGTAAGACTCAAACCACTGGAGTGCGGTTCCTGAGATGCCCTTTGCCAATAGTTTATTTATTGTTCTTGCTTCCACTGAAGACTAATATGTTATTTAAAGTTATAGTATTTAATATTACAATGCTAATATATAATGTATAATTACATTATACTATATGATATTATTTATATTATATATAATATTATAATATAATAGTTTTATATTATTATTTGCTCATATTGAGTTCACAATTTGGATGTTCTTGTTTCTTTTGAAAATGACATGATCACATGATATTACACACACACACACACACACACACACACACACACACACACACACACACACACACACACACACACACACACACACACACACACACACACACACACACACACACACACACACACACACACACACACACACACACACACACACACACACACACACACACACACACACACACACACACACACACACACACACACACACACACACACACTAATAATGTTTGTTTAATATTAATATTTGTTTAATACTATACTACTACTAATAATTATAATAATTATATATCTATCTATCTAATATTGTAATAGTATAAATGTAATATTAATAATAATTATAATAATAATAAATTATAATAATAGTATACAAAAATAGCTTGAGCTGTAAGGGGCCAAAAAACAGATTAACATGCAGAAAATATTTTATTTTTATGCCACAGTGACGCATCATATCGCATATAGTTAGGACATTTTGTCCATCTAAATGTTTAGAAAAGATCAGCACGCCTCCACATGATTAGAGCTCTCATTCATGTTAATATATAAGTATAGGCAATATTATTAGAGATGCTTGCTTTAACAAGCAAATAGTTTTGCAGACTGAGAGATGTGGCTTGTACTGAAAAGACCAAAATGCACAAAATTAGTGATAAAGTGGAAAGCTACAATAAATATAATCATGATCTTATAAACAAAGTGACAATCCAAAGCCTTGCACTTATGAGTCAATCATGCCAGTCAAGAGCTCTTGAATTGCGATGAAAGTCCCAGGACCCTGAGAGGCATGAATGGCTGGTTGGAGAAAAGCAGGACTGGTCAGGCCTGAGCCAGGAACAGTTCAAGTGCAAGAGCGCAGACCGGTTGCATGGTAACTGTTGGACGAAGAGCCGAAGAGCATAAGATGATGTGTTACTGAGGGAGAAACGCTCCGCACAATGACACAAATGTGTGGAGTGGGCTCTCTGGTTTGCGACAAGTGCCAGAAATCTCGAGTGGTGACTGGAGATGGCGAATGACTGCGAGTGGCTAGTTGGCAGCAGTAAAGGAGGAAGGGTCCATCTGCACACATGCTGCCAAACAGAGGAAATGACAAACTAAATATGGTTCCAATAAAGTGTTAGAAATACCTCCTTCAGATGGACAAAGGTCAAGGCAAAACTTGTATGAGCTTTGATGACAAAATCACTAATTAACACAGGATTGTATAAGACATTGCATTCAAGAGAATGCATAAATAATTGTATGTCAGCCAGAGGAGGTGAATGAATCAATGAATGAATGAGATTTGAAAATAGATGCTGCTTGTCCATGCAAAAGTCACCGCCATTATGCTACGATGTTTAAAGTAGTTGCTAGAGCATTTCTGAGAGGTTGCTAAGATGGTTTTGAATACATTGCATTTTCTTTCAATGCAAGCCTAAAAGGTTTTCTTTGGCTATTTTATTGTGTGACCAAGCAAAAATGGTCTAAACACTAAAGGTACAAAACAAAACAAAACCCAAATTTCGAAATAAATTTAATTTTGTGGGTAAAAAAGGTTATTCAATGTCAATAGTGTAGCAATGCATGATGCATAAAGCACAGATGTCAATGTCTTCCTATTGGTCAACATGTTACCATACCGAAATATTTTTCACACTAACATAAAACTCCTGATCAAACAGATCCCTGAATTTTGACTGCAAACTTTCACTGATCAATGGTAAATGTGACCAAACAATTTGAGGTATCATTCAAGTCTTATGTTCATGTCCTTCATGACGTGTTAAACAAGCTTAAGTTGAGGATCTCTGTGTGAATAAACAAGCATATACCATAACAAATATGGCAGCAGCCTCTGAGTATGTATTTATACTGTCACAATTGATTCGTTTTTAATTTAATTCGTTTAAAATAGATTTCACTGTCTTCTTGTCTGGTGTAGACAAGTTCCATGTCATGTCTGGTTTAATCTACTGATTTAGCTATGGTCACTGAATGAGCATCGTCTCATTGTTCCTTTACAATAGCTGTTTCCATTACAGATTTGCGCAAAACTAGAGCAATATTTTATAAATGTCGATAAAAAAGATGGCATTTCCGTTAACAGATGTTATGAGACTAAAGCATTTTTTTCCCCTCTCGCAATAAGTCATGGCAATGGATATTGGTAGGGATATGTATATTGCAGCCACTGCACTAGCCATTATATTTAATCGAAGGAGACTTATGCATTTATCTTTACAGAAGCAACGTGGAGAGATGCTTCTGGGGCACTTCTAAAGCATGTCGTGGCGTGGCTGGTTTAAACACCAGCAGTGACTAGAGTGGCCGCGATCAGCTCTGGTGGCCGTGTCGGAGCCGTACTGCAGTGTAAATAAGGGGATATCCAAACATTAATGGCAAAGGAAGCCCTTTATACTTGAGATCGGCCACAGATGAAGTGTTTCTTGGAGGTTATAATACGTTGATCATATGACTTTTTACGTACACCATTTGACCTAAAAAAAAAAAAAAAATGTTTTACAAAATATTCCTTTTTTATTGCCTGAAAACCACCTCATGCGACCGTAAAAACTGTTTTGCAATATATGAGCAATTTTGCAAAATTGATGCATTTCCATTAGGTGCATTTAAATTCAATTTCAATTTGCAAAATTTGAAGGGTAATGAAAAAGCAGCTAATGACACTTTTCCAATACCTTCATTCTCTGTGGAATGAGCTGTCAACCTCAAACTGAACTACTGAGATCATCACATCTTTCAAGAAGCAACTGAAGACGCCTTTTCTGCCACCACTTAATCTTAAACCAATGCACTTACCTCATCTTTCTCTTATCTGCATGTGGCATTGTATACTGTAAATAGTGTTAACTTGACTCTATGACAAATTTGTCACTTGTGTCTTTTAAATTCATAAATGTAAATGAGTTCAAAGTTCATAAAGTGGACATAAACAGGAAGTACAGGATTAAGGTACTGAATATGGAGCACTTCCATTGTGATAAAAAACAACAGATAAGAAAAACTTCAGTCAGATCTATTTGACATATTCCAAGAAATATAATTATCTACTCAAGTTGCAGCAGAATTCTAATTTAAACACAATTTTTTGTAACTACGTTACCTGAGCTATATTTCAATAACTAATAAAGCTGTGCTATTATTCTGCAAGCCCAGAAAAAAAGTTTATATATCGCTAAAAACAATAGCAGCGATACCTATACAGGAAAAAGTTAAATTACACACTGAAGTCCATTATAGGTGAACAACAGATAATGAGATTTTTTTGCTTTTAATGCACCTCCATTTTTAGTTTCTCATAAAAATTATGAAATAGTTTATAAAATATAAAAAGAGAGATGTAATGTTTCGACATCCCATGAGTCAAAGCCAGGTTAGCATGGAAACCAAAACGTGTTCTCTGAGTTTGGATAGAAGAGTGAAAATGAAAAACAACTTTTGCTCTCCTATCGTGTTTGCATGCAATACACAAAAGACATTACGTTTGCTTGTACGGGGGAGTAATAAGCCAAATCAGGGTTGTAATTTAATTTCTAAAAAAAGGAATTACAGGGCAGATTTCTAAATAAGGTGTTGGAATGAGAGGGGAATTGTTCATTTGTGTGGCACCTGCTTCAGTCTGAAGCCCAGGAGTATTCCAGGACAGATAATTCCACACATTCACACGGGATGTTATTATAACTTCGGCGAGGTTAGAGGAAGTCGCCGCGGCAATTACTCACCTCCCACCAGCCTCATTAAACCTCTGACCAACCACGGCTCCTCATCATACACACAGAGCAACGAGACGGCCAATCAGGGAGCAGACAGGCGGCATGCCGCCACCCACACAGTGACAGGGTATTGAGAGGTTGTCTGTCTGAGCACCTGAAATACATTTGTTTATTCACAATGTGTCGCCTGGCCAGACGGGGAGGAGGCTCGTCTCTTCTCTGCGAGATGGAGAGGAGGGCAGGGCTGAACTAGCGCTGAAGGCGGCCTCACTTCCAGGGACTGTGATCATATGCTGCTTTTAGCAAATGTATCTGTATGGTGATTTACAAGTAAAACGCCTTCTGAATGACCGAGTGTTGCTTTTTGTAGCTGTAGGATCATCCTTAGTGCTATTTTATACATCTATCCTGTCACGAAACCACAGTAAAATGGTACAATTAAAGGAACAGTCTACCCAAAAATGACAATTCAGTTATCATTTACACACCGATGTGACATTTCAAACCCGATGGCTTTTTTTCTTACGTGCAGCACAAAGAGAGATATCAGACAGAATGTTCAAGCTGCTCTTTTCCACACGATGAAAATGAATGGGGATTGGGGTTTAAAAAATTACCCAAAAATGATTAAAAAAAGTCCTTTGTGCTCAAATACATCTATCAATTGTGTGATTTGTTTATCGCATTTGTCACCCCAAATCAGCATGGTTATTGTAAAAAATATATGCACTCACTGGCCACTTTATTAGGTACACCTTGCTAGTACCGGGTTGGACCCCCTTTTGCCTTCAGAACTGCCTTAATTTTTCGTGGCATAGATTCAACAAGGTGTTGGAAACATTCCTCAGAGATTTTGGTCCATATTGACATGATAGCATCACACAGTTGCTGCAGATTTGTCGTCTGCACATCCATGATGTGAATCTCCCGTTCCACCACATCCCAAAGGTGCTCTATTGGATTGAGATCTGGTGACTGTGGAGGCCATTTGAGTAAAGTGAACTCATTGTCATGTTCAAGAAACCAGTCTGAGATGATTTGAGCTTTGTGTCATGGTGCATTATCCTGCTGGAAGTAGCCATCAGAAGATGGGTACACTGTAGTCATGAAGGGATGGACATGGTCAGCAACAATACTCAGGTAGGCTGTGGTGTTTAAACGATGCTCAATTGGTACTAAGGGGCTCAAAGTGTGCCAAGAAAACATCCCCCACACCATTACACCACCCCCACCAGTCTGAACCGTTGAGACAAGGCAGGATGGATCCATGCTTTTGTGTTCTTTACGCCAAATTCTGACCCTACCATCTGAATGTCGCAGCAGAAATCGAGACTCATCAGACCAGGCTACGTTTTTTCAATCTTCTATTGTCCAATTTTGGTGAGCCTGTGTGAATTGTAGCCTCTGTTTCCTGTTCTTAGCTGACAGGAGCGGCACCCGGTGTGGTCTTCTGCTGCTGTAGCCCATCTGCTTCAGGGTTCGACGTGTTGTGCGTTCAGAGATGGTATTCTGCATACCTTGGTTGTAACGAGTGGTTATTTGAGTTACTGTTGCCTTTCTATCATCTCTAACCAGTCTGCCCATTCTCCTCTGACCTCTGACATCAACAAGGTATTTTCGTCCACACAACTGCCGCTCACTGGATATTTTCTCTTTTTCAGACCATTCTCTGTAAACCCTAGAGATGGTTGTGCGTGAAAATCCCAGTAGATCAGCAGTTTTTGAAATACTCAGACCAGCCGTCTGGCACCAACAACCATTCCACGTTCAAAGTCACTTAAATCCCCTTTCTTCCCCATTCTGATGCTCGGTTTGAACTTCAGCAAGTCGTCTTCACCACATCTAGATGCCTACATGCATTGAGTTGTTGCCATGTGATTGGCTGATTAGCAATTTGTGTTACCATGCAATTGAACCGGTGTACCTAATACAGTGGCCGGTGAGTGTATATCAGTTGAAATTTAAACTTTAAAAACTTGGCAGCTTCAAATAAAACAAGATGAAGTACTAAAATCACAGAAGTATATAATAAAATTACAAAAATATGAAAAACAAAAATTTATATAAACTTAACATATGACATATCTTGCCTTGTAATATTTGGATATGTAAAAACATGAATGAGACTTTAAATATTATCATTAAATAACTTACAAGTTTAGTCTTTTTAATCACACAAAATGATAATATGATTTAAAAAGACTTGGAAATAGTGTAAAGATCTTATGGGCTACTGTTATAGCTATCATTCACTTTCACTGTGAATGAAACAGCAGCGTGAACATTCTGCTTGATGTCTTCTTTTGTGTTCCAATTAAGAAAAAAAATCATACCTCTTTGGAAAGACCTGACACTGAATAAATGATGACATAATTATCTTTTTTGGGTGAACTGTGTGAATGCCTTAAAAGTCCATATATATATATATATATATATATCTTCCAGTACAATCAGGTGTAAAAAAAGGAACAACAGTCATAGTAGGCCTGTTGCACTACTATGAACTGACGTGCAATCATTCCCGTTACACAGGAGAACCATTCGCCCACATGATTGTCACATATGCTTCCAAACAGAAACACTTGAATGTGAAGAAAGCAAATGTATTCTTACAAACCTATTTTTTTGTAACTTGTGTATGAGACATAAGTCATTTTTCATATATTTCTGAGTTGTAGTTACACACTTTATTGAAATCACTGGGCTCCCCTGTGAACCAATAGGACCACAGCAAGAAAAACTGAGAAAGAAAGAAAGAAAGAAAGAAAGAAAGAAAGAAAGAAAGAAAGAAAGAAAGAAAGAAAGAAAGAAAGAAAGAAAGAAAGAAAGAAAGAAAGAAAGAAAGAGAGCATGTAAAAAAATTGCCTGCGAGATTAAGAAAGGATGAAATAATATTGACTTAATATTGAGCAATTAAAGTGTGTCTCATCCCCGGTTGTTTAAACATGGCGTCCCCATGCACAGCCTGATGAATCTGCCTCTAGATCCCGCCGGAGCAGAGCGCTGATGACTAACATGATATTTTTACTCAGTAATTATGTAACTCATCGGAAACGCAGCACAAGTGTGAAGCACATGGAAGGTGCAGATACGGTCCATGCGATCCAGGAATTGTTTGCCCACCAAAGTGTTTCTGACACCTTTTGCTTTGCACATTATGTCCAGGATTGTCCGTGCCAAAGCGCTGCTTTAAGCAACCTTTATTTTAAGGCTTTGTTCTTGGTAATATTCAGATTAAATACTTTGACTTGCATTAAGAGGCTTGAAGATTCATTATATCAAAGAAGAACATTCATGAAGTCACAGAGGTTATAACAAGTCTGTAACACATCAAATTAGGAGGAGACAGCATCTGCGTTTCAAAGACGTTTTTGGGAGATGCGACATACCTTAATGTCAACCAGTAACCAGTGTCTCCAGTAAGCGCGAGAGGGTTTCTGACGACTAGGAGCATCAGGATCCACCATTAATAGAGTGTATTTCTTCTCCTAAAAAGAAAGAATGAACAAAAGAAAAAAGAAAGAAAGAAAGGTTATCTTGTTATCTTATCTTGCTAGTTACAAATGATAAATAAATGTGAAAAAATGAATACATGAATAATTATACAGTTAAGCATAAATATACAAAAATATTAATTAATATAATAATAATATAATATAGCTACCACAAATAGACAATATTAATTTTAACAGTTGATCAATTTACTATATTAAAAAAATATTGATTGTTGAAGTTTGGTTACATCCTTGATAGTAATGTAATATTAGTTATGCATTAAATAATAATTGCAATACATGTGTTTTGCTTTTTGTTCTCATCATCAAGTTTCACTTTCCTCCTGCTATTTCCTTTAGAAACATCAGTTACTTTAACTATCGCTGAAAACCCAGCAAGTGACGTACGGAAGAAAACTTTAATTAGTTACTGATATTCTCAGACCACCTTCCATTCTCACACATTCACCAAATCACAATCTGTCTGCAAAGTTTTCTTTACTTTCTCTCTCTCTCTCGCTTTCTCTCTCTCGTTTTTATGAAAAACACTTCTCCATAAACAACCTGGCACATATTTTGGGTGCTACACATTAACAATGACTGACCAACTTAATTGCTCCAACTACTCATCTTCGCAAGTCCCCTTAAAGTTGAAGAACTGGGAGAGCAGATTGAATTATTGCATGAGCACATTTGTCATCCCTGGTGCCGAGCCCAAAATCTGCCAGACCATATGATAGCGTTATTATTATACGCCTCTCTAAAGAAAACAGTGCTGTCAATCACGATTGTTGCCATGCAACAATAGCCCCTCCCCACAACATCAAGACTAAGACGGAGACAAAACGAAACACTGTATAAATTAAACCCATATGGCATATACAGGAAAACAAAATTAATTATAGAAAAGACAAAATGACAACAACAAAAATAAAAAATAAATACAGTTACAATTCAATTAAAATAAAATAACCAAAAATTAGGTTTCCATTGTAAAGCATATAAGTATAAATTATTATACAAATTAAACATATTAAAATAAAGTCTTATATTAAACAGAGGCCTTTTTAAAATGATTTTATTTATTTTTTGTATACACGTTTTTTATTATTTTATTGTTGCCAGTCCAGGAAACCCGTTTTTTGATTTCCTCTGCAGCCTCAAGACAATTTATAATCAACTCCAATCATACAAGCCTATGTTTAAGCAACTAAAGCATGCAAATAAAAATCCCAGATTTTCTAAGGTCTCTAGAGTCTAAATCCTCTGCTCACCTGACACAAAGCAATAAGCTCAAACAACCATAAGCCTAATAATCGGATGATGTTTAAGTTTAAGTGATAGCAGCTCCAGGCGATATTCAAAGAGGCAGAACAATGCTGCCTCCTCCACGGGCTGTCACTGTAAACCCTGACTGGATCTCGCTGATCTGACCCCCCGTGAACAGATTAAATACCCTCCTCAGACCTGTTGCCGAAAATGTGATTTTTATCCAAACGGCCATGATGAAGGGCTGATGAAACCTTTGGAAGTGAATAAATTAGTAATACTTGCTAAACCAGCACTTAAATAAATCTCAGGAGTTTAATGTTGCACTACATACACCTTTAATCGTACTGTCATTGGGTGCTCGACCAGGATATGGAACATAATACATATACACAGTACACAAATATATTATGTAAACAAAAACTTTTAGTTTGAATGCTATTAATCGTGATTACTTGTTCGATAGCACTAAAAACACAAAAACATTACAGATTACAGAACAAGTGACAGGTCTATTGAGCTTACAATTAACACTTATACTTTATGCACAGATCTATTTTGACATAAATTCACAAATAAATTGCAATATTTGACACACACACACACACACACACATTAGAGATGGGCGATATGTGCATTAAAATATATCACGATAATTTCTGGTATTTTTTGTGATAACGATATAAATGACGATAATTCAAGGGATCCACAATGCATCCACTAAAAGACAAAAAAAAAAAAAAAAAAATGTTCTTTAGAGAAAGGTATTATCTTTCCTATTTTTCCCAAAAGTGGCTGTTGTGAGTGAGTATTACTGAGTACACATGTAATGTAATGACTGTTTAATTCATACTGGAAGCCAGAGGGTGCCCTCGCACAGAAATTCCACATATGCGTTGCATCGCAGAAGTATTAAAACTGACGACGCTCCAGGAAATCCCTAATATGGAAAAAATAGACAAAGGCATGTAGTTATCGCTGTAGCTAGAGACATTTTAACTGATGCAACTTGAAGACGAACATATGATTGCGACAATATATGGTATATCTTTGTTCTTCAGGCAATCTTGGCAAGTATATTTATAATGCAATGCTAACCGACATAGCTTTATCACTGTATATACATAGCCGTGGGAACATATTTTATCTGGGAGGTGCTGGGGGCTTGATGTTGTGGGGTGGGGCCACGGTGAGGGATTTTAAACAAAATCCTAAAATTAAACAGCCCAAACTCTTATAGATGAACATACAAATTAATGTAGACAGAGTTATGAGAACAAATATATATGTATGCTTTTGTCATTTTAGCTCAATAATTTTCCTATTATTTAAGTGTTTAAAACTGCTCTCTCATCAGTGCAGATGTACATGCAAATGTTCAGTGTCAGGATTGTGGACACCATGGTCCTAACCCAGTTCCCTCATGTTGATTGTTAATGTGGTGTCTCGTCGTCTTCCAGCTGGTTCCTGTATGTATTACTTTTTTTTTCCGTTGTGCAAGAACTCCTTTGCCTGAGGACCGATCTCTCGAGGACCATACAAGACTGTTTCTGTTCGTAGCTAACGCCACCAGCTACCTGGACGATGCGCGCTGCGCATTCTATGATGCAAGCCTGAACACCGCGTACAGAGCGCTGTCATCTGAAGATGGTCCTCGAGAGGATTTTGCCGCCTTCATGGAGTGGACTCTGGTGAGAAACGGATCCCCCCTCACCGTCTGCCCCGAGGATGATCTCGCCAGATCCACTCCAGACCCAGTGCACAGCCCACCATCTCCCCGCTGTGCGGAGCGCATGCCCGAGCCCACCGCTGACGGAGAGCCGGAGCCTGCCGTGACCGACGAGCCATCGCCGCACGGAGTGACAGTGCTGAGGATCGCCGCGGAGCCAGAGCCAATGATGACGTCAATCAAGGTGCGAGAGCCGGCAACAGAGCCTGCCACGTGGGAGAATGCCGCATACAGTGAGAGCATAGAGAGGAGCTCTGTCCCCTGCATCGTGGCTGAGGGTGAGCTGAATATACAGCTGGGACTGCTGGACATGGAGGGGGATCTGATAGACTGGGAGACTGATCTGGAGATTGAACTGGCCCCTCTCCTCCCTCCTGAGGGGGCTCCCGATCCTCCAGTACCCGCTCCTCGAAAATGCCCTCCAGTGCCCACTCCTCGAAAATGTCCGCCCTCCTACCCATTCCAGCCTCCTCCACCGCTGTCGTCTGGTAGCCCCTCTGCTCGCCCTCAGCCCACCATCAATGCGGTGCGAGCTTGGCGGGACTGCCATCCTCCAGCATTGCTGTGGTTAGAGTTTCCCTCATCTCCGCCTCCAGCCACGAGGCCCGGACTCGGCCTCTGCCCGTTGACCCGCCAGCTCTACCATGGCTCCTAGCTCCCTCCTCTCCGCCATGGCCCATCTGCCCACTAGCTCCGTTGGGCTCGCTCGTCCCTCCAGCTCCGCCTTGTTCTGGCGTCAACCAACCTGCGCCTCGGGACTCCACTCCTCCGGCTGCGCCTTGTCCCTTCGTCCCTCTGGCTCCGTCAGGCTCCTTCATCCCCTCAGCTCATGCTCAGTCCTCTGTCACTCCGGCTCCACCGCGGCCATCTGGATCCCCATCTCCGCCTCGGTCGCCGGTGCCATCTGCTCCGCCTTGGTCCCCCGGATCCTCCCCGTGGCCTTTGCTCTTCGGCTCTCCGTCTCCGCCTCGGACTCCTCCTCCACCTGCTCCGCCGCCGTTGGCCGGCCCCCTGAAGTCGGCGGCCATCTCTCCTCCATGACTCCTCCCTCCGTCGGCTCCACCGTGGGCCATCATCATGGCTGTGGCCTGGGTCCTGCGGTGCGCCTCCTGCTCCGGGTCCCTCCTGTCTCTTCCCTGGCTCCTCCCTCCTTCATCGCCTCCATGGTCTCTGTCTGCCGGCCCCCTCACGGACCCGTCCTCCTCCTGAGCCTCCTCCTTAGTTCCCGCCTGCCCCTCCCCTTTGGATGGTAGTACGGTACGAGTACACACCTTCCGGGAGGGGGGCGATATGTCAGGATTGTGGACAGTTTTGTGTGTTTTGCTCACCATGTGTTTCCTGTAACCCAGTTTTTCCCTCATGTTGATTGTTAATTTGATTCCAGGTGTCTCATCGTCTTCCCCAATTATCCTGTGTTTAAAAGCTCCAGTCTTTCTGTTAGTGTTTGTCGGGTCTACTTCGTCATGTGTGTGTGTGTGTGTGTGTGTGTGTGTGTGTCCAGCCGGTTCTTGTATGTATTACCCTGGATTTGATTATATTAAATACTGTTGAACTTTATTCCTCGCCTCCTCGCTCCTTCCAAGCACAGGGTGTGACAACTGCAGACAGCTTCACTTATTATAACTGGAGCTTTTTTTTAGAGTCTAGCTAGACTGAATTCATTATTATAGCCGATTATTTTAAAATGCAATGTTCTTTGCTCGCTGTATAATTTGTTCGTTGTTTGAATTATCGTGGACATGCGGCATTATAATTAAACTTAAAATTAATTTTTTATTAAACATTTGATCAGGTTGAATACAAATTCAGTCTTTTAAAATATTTTATGGCATAACATAGTACTTGGCCAAAACGTTATGCTGTGCGTAGTTAATAGATTACATTTGGCTATGGTGTTTTGAATGCGTTTGACCAGAGTGCAATTACAGAGTTGTTGTGTTTATGTGATTGTCATTGGCCGTCTTGAGTTGGGAAAAAGCTTCGGAAAATGACTCATAAAAAGGACGAGGACGTGACTGTTTTTTTTACAAGTCGGAATGTAAAATTACGGCAATATCAGGTGAACATTTCACATGAAATTCTGTCAGTGAGGGGGAGGACGCGGGACCCTGTGACAGGGGGTGCTGCAGCACCCTCAGCACCCCTAGTTTCCACGGCTGTGTGTATATGCAGTAATACTATAAAATAGTATGATTTCTGCCTCATTCTCTGATATGAAACCAGGTCTGAACTCAAAAAGTTATTTCAAACACTCGACTTGTTATGAAGTGAATTTGGAGAAAACACATCTCAATAAATTATTTCTTGTTACTCTGTCGGTAAACAGGTTTGTAAACAAGCTCATACACATGCAAAACTGTATTGCACACGTGCTACTGTAATACATTTATTCATTGCACAGACTGATTTTTGTCGTCCTGTACAGCCCTGACCAAACCAGTTCCAGACTGCAGATGGAGCTTCTCGTTTAGCGATAAACTCCTCCTCAGTTTCAAGTCCGCCTTCCACCATGTTGCTCCACATGGTGGCACACAGAAATATGTCAACAACTAGACTTTATTGTTATTATTGCAGGAAGACTAATTATTATTGTGAGGAGAATTTTTACCGGTATACCGTGAACAATAAGATATCGCCCATCCCTAACACACATATAGGCTATATATATACACATATACAGTGCAATCAGAAAGTATTCAGACCCCCTTCACTTTTTTCAATTTTGTTAGGTTGCAGCCTGATACTACAAACAATTGTTTAATTTTTTTTTCTCTCATTAATCTACCTCATAATATTATTATTATTTTTTCTCTCATTAATCTACCTCATAACTCCATACCTCATAATGACAAAGTGAAAACAGAATTTTATAACTGTATGTAAATTTATAAAAAATTAAGTATTCAGACCCTTTACTAAGTATTTAGTTGAAGCACCTTTGGCAGCAATTACAGCCTCAAGTCTTTTTGGGTATGACGCAACAAGCTTTGCACACCTGGATTGTGGGATTTTCTGCCATTCTTCTTTGCAAATCCTCTCAAGCTCGGTCAGGTTGGATGGGGACCGTCGGTGGACAGCCATTTTCAGGTTTCTCCAGAGATGTTCGATAGGGTTAAAGACAGGGCTCTGGCTGGACCACTCTAGGACATTCACAGATTTGTCCCTAAGCCACTCCTGTGTTGCCTTGGCTGTCTGCTTAGGGTCACTATCCTGCTGGAAGGTGAACCTTCAGCCCAGTCTGAGGTCCTGAGTGTTGTGGAACAGGTTTTCTTTGAGGATATCTCTACTTTGCTCCATTCAGCTATCCCCTTAACTCTGACCAGTCTCCCAGTCCCTGCTGCTGAACCCCCCCCCCCCCCCAGGATGAGGCTGCTCACAAGTGGATTCCAATCAAGGTGTAGAAATATCCCAGCAATGATCAGGAGAAATGGGAGCCGCCTGGGCTAAATTTCAAGTGTTGTTGCTTCAATGTGATATTTCATTTATTTATTTTTTATAATTTACAGACATTTCTAAAATTATGATTTCACTTTGTCGTTATGAGGTACGAAGTGTAGATTAATGAGAAAAAAAAGAATTTAGAATGAGTATCGTAATGTAGTATCAGGCTGCAACATAAAATTAAAAAAAGGTGACGGGGTCTGAATACTTTAACTTTTTTCAATTGTTATGTTGCTGTGTGTGTGTGTGTGTGTGTGTGTGTGTGTGTGTGTGTGTGTGTGTGTGTGTGTGTGTGTGTGTGTGTGTGTGTGTGTGTGTGTGTGTGTGTGTGTGTGTGTGTGTGTGTGTGTGTGTGTGTGTGTGTGTGTCAAATATTGCAATTTATATGTCGATTGATATACTGAAAGAGATCGGTGATTGGAGATTTGTGATTGGCTAAAATACTCAGCGCTCCAGCACGTTACATTTGTAAACATGCATTTGAAAGCAGCCATTTATCAGCAGGTACCGGAAGTACCATTACCTTTCAAGTTCAAGTTCAAGTTGAGCTTTATTGTCATTCCGCTACATGTGTGGACATACAGTGGGACGAGATGTCGTGCCTCACAGGACCACGGTGCTACATTAATACAGATATACAACACGAAGTAAAACAGTATACACCTATACACAACTAACCTACTGTCAGCTTTGACTATGCATATGCTATATATAAAAGTGGTTACCTATACAAACTAAAAAAAAATACAAACTGTACAACTGTGCAGATGACTTCAAATACTGTACATGTGCAAAAAGAGAGACATTCAAGCAGCTGGCTGGGGAACAGTGTGAGGTGATTTGTGGTGCGTGAGCCAGTAAACATACATACATTACAGTCATATATTACAATCAGTCTTTTGTGGGATTATGGACACACAGTGTTGTGTGAAAGTGTCTAGTGCATGTAGAGGAGAGTGTGTTGCTACGGGTGGCTTGTGCATGCCCGCTCACCTGTGCGTAGCACACTTGAATTGCACAAAAATAAAAATTTGACAGTTTTTTTCCTGTGATGTGGTAAGGTAGGGGGGGGGTGGTCCATGTTTCAGGAGGTAGGGGTTTGTTTGGGGTTTCAGAGAGGGGCGGAGTGATGTGAGTTCAGGGCTCTCACAGCCTGGGGGAAAAAGCTGTTGAGCAGTCTGGCGGAGCGGGCTCTGATACTCCGGTACCGTCTTCCTGAGGGTAGGAGCTCGAAGAGACTGTGGGAGGGATGGGTGGGGTCCTTCACGATACTTTTTGCTTTGCTGGAGCATCGTGTAAGGAAAATATCCAGGATGGAGGGGAGAGGGGCACCAATGATTTTTGCAGCGCTGTTCACTGTCCGCTGGAGGGTCTTGCGGTCTGCTGCACCACAGTTCCCGTACCAGACAGTGATGCAGCTGGTCAGCACGCTCTCAATGGTACACCTGTAGAAGGTGGTGAGGATGGGTGGAGGGAGACTTGCTCTTTTCAGCCGGCGGAGAAAGTGTAGGCGCTGTTGTGCTTTCTTGGAGACAGACATGGTGTTGGTGGTCCAGGTGAGGTCCTCTGTGATGTGCGCCCCCAGGAATTTAGTGCTGCTGACTCTCTCCACAGTTGAGCTGTCGATGGTCAGTGGGGGGTGGTCAACAGAGTTTCTCCTAAAGTCCATCACAACCTCCTTTGTCTTCTCCACATTGAGGGACAGGTTGTTAGCGCCACACCATTCAGCCAGCTGTGCCACTTCCTCTCTGTAGTGCATTTCATCGTTGTTGCTGATGAGACCTACCACTGATGTGTCATTGGCAAACTTGATGATGTGGTTGGAGCTGAGCTTGGCAGTGCAGTCGTGGGTCAGCAGCGTGAAGAGCAGCGGGCTGAGCACACAGCCCTGTGGGGCACCTGTGCTCAGTGTGGTAGTGCTCGAGGTGTTGTGGCCGACCCGAACTGACTGAGGTCTTCCGGTTAAAAAGTCCAGGATCCAGTTACAGAGGGAACTGTTGAGGCCCAGCAGGCTTAATTTTTTGATGAGCTGTTGTGGGATTATTGTGTTGAATGCTGAGCTGAAGTCGATGAACAGCATTCTAACATAGGAGTCTTTATTCTCTAGGTGGGTAAGAGCCAGGTGAAGGGTGGAGGAAATTGCAAACTGGAGCGGATCGAGTGTGTTGGGGAGGCTGGTTTTAATGTTGTGCATGACTAGCCTCTCAAAGCACTTCATTATGATTGGAGTCAGTGCTATGGGACGGTAGTCATTTATGGCGCTTTTCCACTGCATGGTACGGTTCACTTTTGGGGGGTTTTCCACTGGGTACTGTACCTGGTACCTGATACTTTTTTAGTACCACCTCGGCCGTGGTTCCAAGCGATCCGTACCGTTACCAAAACGTGACGTGTAAACTCTACTGATCACTGATTGGCCGGAGAAAATCGTCATTACTGTGTCACTGAACTTGCGACATGAGACCCGACATATAACCGTTAGATTTAAATCAACACAGCCAGCGAAGGATCGGACGCAACTTTTGTTTGAACAAACGCACCTTTTTGCATCAACCAAAAAATTTCCGTTTCGTTGTCTGTTGAGGAAGTACAGACGTTCCTCTCATTGATAGCCGAGGAGCGGATCCAGTGAGAGCGTGATGGCGCGACGCGGAATGAAAAAGCCTTATGTAACTTATATACTTTTGAACTTGCTATATTTTCAGAGTATGTCTTCTGTTTATATTTGTACCTTTGTATCTGTGTTTTGCTTCAATTAAAAACAATCTGATCGAATAAGTGTACCTCCAGACTATATTAAATATGTATTATTGTATGAGCATGTAATAAACCTCTTGAAAAAGACAAATGATTAATGCCACGATTATAAAAACCATCACATAAATAAAAAAACAAGGGATACATTGTACATTTCGAAATATTAAAAAGTTTATTGATAATTCACTTTACAGAACACGCTACATGAATAGTTAACTATTGAAGTAACGCAGCACACCTGCACAAACATCCCTGCCCTTCTCCTCTACAGCCTGTGGCACTGCCACCACAGTCTCTGCTGCTGGGGGTAAATCCCAAGCATTCTCATAGTCCTCTCCATTGCTGTTAAAAACATCCACATACCGAGAATGAAGAACACTATTCCGTCTCCTTTCTTTGTTGTGTTTGTTTGTGGCGCGTTTACGATGATGTCACGGCAGTAGAGGCGGCGCAGCTATAATGACACGTGAATAATCCCACCCACTCTAAAGCGGTACTAACTGCAGTGGAAACGCAAACCGACCCGAACTGAGCCGTACCGTACCGTAACGAGCCGTGCCGAACCGTACCGTACCGTGCAGTGGAAAAGCGCCATTAGACAGGACACAGGTGATGTTTTTGGTACCGGTATGATTATCGTGGATTTGAGACATGTTGGGATGACTGCCTGGCTCAGCGAGGTGTTGAAGATATCTGTTAGGACATCTGTCAGCTGTTCAGCACAGTCTTTCAGTACGCGGCCAGGTATATTGTCAGGACCCGCAGCCTTGCGTGGGTTAATCCTAGATAGGGTCTTCCTTACGTCGCTGGAGACAGACAGAGTGCCTGGTCGTTGGGAGGTGTGGGCAGTTTTTGTGCAGGTGTGTCGTTCTGCATTTCAAACAGAATAAAAGGAGTGCATCTGGGAGGGATGTGTCGTCATCACAGGCCTGTGGCGGGGGCTTGTAGTCAGTGATGGTCTGAATGGCTTACCACAGACTCCGTGTGTCTCTGCTGTCTGTGAAATGATTGTTGATTTTATTGCCATATGACCGTTTTGCATTTTTGATGCCACAGGACAGATTGGCTCTTGCTGTTTTGAGGGCTGCTTTATCTCCTGATCTGAACGCTACATCTCTGGTTTTTAGCAGCCCATGAACCTCTGCTGTCATCCATGGCTTCCGGTTTGCACGTGTGGTGATGGTCTTGGTGACTGTCACATCATCAATGCAGTTTTTGATGTAAGCAGTCACAGTTTCAGTGTACTCCTGCAGGTCTGTGTGGTTGTTATAGGTGGACGCCTCTTTAAACATGTTCCAGTCTGTGTCCTGGAAGCAGTCCTGCAGTGCTGAGGTAGCATTGTCTGGCCATATCGTGATCTGCTTTTGAACCGGTTTGGCCAGTTTGAGAAGTGGTCTGTATGCTGGGGTTAGCATAACAGAGATGTGGTCCGAGTATCCGAGGTGGGGGCGGGGTTCGGCTTTGTATGCATTTTTCACTGTTGTGTAAACAAAGTCCAGTGTGTTATTTCCCCTTGTTGCAAAGTTCACATGTTGGTAGAACTTTGGTAAAACTGTCTTTAAGTTAGCGTGGTTGGGGTTATTTGTTTGTTGTTCGCTGATGGCGCTGTACAGTTCACGAAGCACGTCCTTAGTATTTGCACACGGGGGAATGTACACCGCGACAATAACAATGGCGGTGAACTCCCGCGGCAGATAGAACGGTCGACATTTCACAAACATAAACTCCACCAGCGATGAACAGTGTTTTGATAATACCTATTTGATAATACCTTTTGATAATACCTTTTGATAATACCTTTGACAACACTACTTGTAAATGTTTAAATTTTTCAGTGATAAAGCAATCAAGCAGTTGATATTTGCTAAACATCACATACCATTTAATTAATACTGTATGCATGTGCATGGGTAAGGTTGGACCCAGTCTCATGACAACATGTGTAATGTTTACTTTCAAAAACAGTGTGATACTTGCATGTTTTAAATGTGTATATATATGGACGGGGCCATGTACCGTTAGGGCCAGGGCATTGAAAATGGGTCGTGGATGGGTATTCCAGCATGACAATGACACAAAACACATGGCCAAGGCAACAAAGGAGTGGCTCAAGAAGAAGCACATTACGGTTCTGGAGTGGCCTAGCCAGTCTCCATACCGTAATCCCATAGAAAATCTGTGGAGGGAGCTGAAGGTTCAAGTTGCCAAACTTCAGCCTCAAAATCTTAATTACTTGGAGAGGATCTGCAAAGAGGAGTGGGACAAAATCCCTCCTGATATGTGTGCAAACCTGGTGGCCAACTACAAGAAACATCTGACCTCTGTGATTGCCAAGAAGGGTTTTGCCACCAAGTACTAAGTCATGTTTTGAGAAGGGGTCAAATACTTATTTGACTCATTAAAATGCAAATCAATTTATACATTTTTTTTTGTTATTGTTGTTATTCTGTCTCTCACTGTTCAAATAAACCTATCATTAAAATTATAGACTGATCGTTTTTTTTTGTCAGTAGGCAAACGTACAAAATCAGCAGGGGATTAAATATTTTTTTCCCCCACTGTATATTTATATATTTATTCGTATATATATTATTTCTTCGGCTTGCTCCCTTTATCAGGGGTTGCCACAGCAGAGTGATCCGCACAGATGATTTGGCACATGTTTTACGACAGGGAGGGCATCTGGCGTAAAACATATATATATATATATATACAGTGCTCAGCGTAAATGAGTACACCCCCTTTGAAAAGTAACATTTTAAACAATATCTCAATGAACACAAAACCATTTTCCAAAATGCTGACAAGACTAAGTTGTATATAACATCTGTTTAACTTATAACATGAAAGTAAGGTTAATAATATAACTTAGAGAACAAAATTTTCAGTTTTACTCAAATTAGGGTGATGCAAAAATGAGTACACCCCACTGAAAGTCTCTGGAGCAAAGCTAAATTTTAGACTACAAATGTCTAATTTAACAAGAATTCAACCACAGGTGAGTCTAATAATTCATTACACAGGTGACAGTTGACTACAAAAGGGTGTTATTTAAAGAAAACCCCTTCCCATTTCATGCTGTCAGCAATGGCACCACATGGAAAGAAATGTCAGACCTGAGAAAGAAAATATTTTCTTTACACAAGAAAGATGAAGGCTACAAGAAGATCAGCAAAGCTTTACTTATCAGTCAGAATACTGTAGCAAAAGTGCAAACATTTAAAAAAGATGGAACTGCAACCATCTCACAGAGACGTCCAGGTCGTCCACGGAAGTTAACACCTCGTCAGGAGCGTCTTCTGATGAGAAGGGTTGAAGAAAATCGACATGCAAGTTCACTGCAGTTATCTAAAGAAGTAGAAAGCCAAACTGGGGTGACATTTCATTCACAATACGGCGTACACTGCAGAGGAATGGCATGCATGGGTGCCGTCCACAAAGAAGCCTCTCCTAAAGCCCAGGCACAAAAAAGCCCACCTAGTGTTTGCCTGCCCATGCTGACAAAGATGAAGACTACTGGGACTCTATACTCTGGAGTGATGAGACCAAGATAAATGTTTTTGGAACTGATGGCTTCAAAACTGTATGGCGTCGCAAAGGTGAGGAATACAAAGAAAAAATGCATGGTGCCTACAGTGAAACATGGTGGTGGCAGTGTCCTTATGTGGGGCTGCATGAGTGCTGCTGGTGTCATGCATTTCATTGATGGCATCATGAATTCACAAATGTACTGCTCTATACTGAAAGAGAAGATGCTACCATCACTCCGTGCCCTTGGTCGTCGTGCACTTTTCCAACATGACAATGATCCAAACACACATCTAAGGCCACTGTTGGATTTCTGAAGAAGAATAGGGTGAAAGTGATTCAGTGGCCAAGTATGTCTCCTGATCTGAACCCAATCGAACACCTATGGGGAATTCTGAAGAGACAAGTTGAGCATCACTCTCCATCCAGCATCCAATCTCTAAAAGAGATCATTCTTGAAGAATAGAAAAAGATAGATCTGGCAAAATGTCGCCAACTTGTTCATTCAATGCCTAGAAGACTTGGTGCTGTCATGGAGACCATACAAAGTACTAGATTTAGTAGTTTTTGTTGTGGGGTGTACTCATTTTTGTATCACCCTAATTTGAGTAAAACTGAAAAATGTGTAATCTAAGTTATATTATTAACCTTACTTTCATGTTATAAGTTAAACAGATGTTATATTAAACTTAGTCTTGTCAACATTTTGGAAATGGTTTTTGTGTTCATTGAGATATTGTTTAAAATTTTACTTTTCAAAGGGGGTGTACTCATTTACGCTGAGCACTGTATATATATATTTGTATTTTATTTTTTTTCAGTGTTGCACACTTGTCTGCTAAAATGTCATTGTAAGTGAATTACTATAAATGTCTTTAATTGCTTTTTACAAATTGACTGACAAGTTGTAATTATATTCCATGGTAAGTGACAGCATGTCACAGATACTGTTAATAGGGCTAATGTTGTATTTAAATGCAAGAATATTCCTTTAGTAATTTGACTAGAGTACTTCAATGTACATGCTTCACTGTACATGCATATCATGCACGTACGCTTGTGTGCAATTTCAAAACTTTCATGATGGTGAATAGGTCCAAACTTTTATTCGTTATTCTGGTCTCAACAATCATTGTAACATCAATACACTAATGACATTCGGACCTATTTTCAGTGTTTCCCCTAATAAATGTGGAGAAAGCACATGCATTATGTGGGTGTGTCGCTGGGGTAGAGAAAATATGTGTATGTGTATAATTAATGTGCATTTAGACAGATGGAGGAAGCAAATGCAGAGGAAAGAGAGGACAGGGAGGGAAGGTGTGAAGAGATGTAGACTTCCCTCCACCAGCTGGGACAGGGTATGGTTTAGGTGTACTCAAAAACAACATAACATCTTACTATTTGACAGATGGAGGAAGCAAATTAAAGTAATTTCAGAGGAAAGAGAGGACAGGGAGGGAAGGTTTGTCTAAGAGATCTTCCCTCCACCAGAACAAGTGGGACAGGGTCTGATTGTTTAGGTGTACTCAAAAACAACATAATATCTTACTATTTGTGGATTAAAGTAATTTCCATTTGTCTATCATGAACAAGTTCTGATCGTTGGTGTCATGTACACCAACAATGTACACGACTACAGCAACATATTTCCACTTTCTGAAGAAAGAGTCCAGAAAGACCCAGGCTCAAAAACTTTGATTGTTGTTTCCTTTGAGAGATTTCACAATAACACGTTCTATACTGTATCTTACACTATAATGCAATTATTGTAAATTATACTCTGCTGGAGCCATGGCCTAGCTGCTAACATGCTTCAGATTTTAAGGACCAACGGTGTCCCCAGAGGGGGCAGTCCCTGGTGTGTTTCAGTCTTGGGCTTTTTCTTCTAGTTATTACTGCTATGTTTGGTTGCATAATAAACTGCACCTGGGAATTCATACATTTTTTATTCCTGTAGCCTCTTAAAGGCATAGTTCACCCATAAATGAAAATGTTATGTTTACCTTCTTACCCCCAGGGTATCCAAGATGTAGGTGCATTTGTTTCTTCAGTAGAACACAAACCAAGATTTTTAATTCAAACTTTTGCAGTATGTCAGTCATATAATGGCAGTCAATGGGACCCATGGCTTTGAGAGTCAAAAAACAAACAAACAGACAAAACCAAATTTAACCCTGCAGCTAGTGACGATACATTGAGGTCTTAAAACACGAAACAATCAGTCTGTGCAACATATTTGCATTGATTTTAAATTCGGGTGCATGGTCACATCCCTATTACATGGTCTTTTTTTCAAACAGTAATAAACAATTTTGTTCACAATATGATCTATACCACACATAGAAAATAGTTTGAATTTTCATTACCTGCCAACTTTATTGTAGATGCATTACGTCATACACACTAGACTTGAAGACTAACTAGTCCATAAAATCAACTGAATTTTACAGTACTACAGACAATCCTAGCTATTTATAGTTTAACATTTTGGCATCACACCAGAACACCAATGAAAGCTCACATCAGGGGTTCTGATTCCTTCCTGGAGGTCTTTTGAAGACTGCAGAATGATAGGAGCCATTTGATATGTACGTGTTATAGCGAGAAACAGGAACATTGAACATAGAACATGCAACATAGTAGGTCTGTCTTAAAATGCTCAGCATTGAGTCTGAGGCAAGCAGCCTGACCCCTTTGACTTGGCAGTCAGTGTGATGTTACAATCTTAAACCTATGCTAAATGTCTCACTTATTCAATTGTGAAAATGGAAATCAATACCTTCTACCAAGAATATACAATTAATATGCTTTTCAAAAAGAGTTTTTGAAACTGTAGCCTGGAAGTTAGCTTTAAGTATCAGTCTTGTAGTATGCAATTTGATTTCTGCGCATGGGCACTATTAACATTTTACTTTTTATGAGCAATACACTATGGAAATAGGGTTATTCCAGTAAGAAACTGTGACAAACAAGTAGGTAATGAAGGAATGGGAAAACAAAGTAGCTAAGATGAAGAGAGAAAAGAAGTACAGAGAAATCAAAGCCCCAGTGTGAGTTTATAAGTTCATGGTTTATCCCTGACCCGATACCAAGCCATGTTGTCCATTCAAAAGCCTATAAATATCCATTCGGCTTTATCCTTCCCTCTCTCTCCATAAACACACACAGACGACCATAAACACACATACAAAAACACACATTTGGGACCCGCAGCTAACGCAATACAATCAATCCCAAATCCCTCTTTAAGCAGTGAAAACACTTGAACTGGTTGGGTAATTAACAGGTATCTGTGTTGTGATTAAGATACAGAGACGGCTTAAGGATCATCGACTGTAGCTTAGTGCAAGGTTAGCCGATCAATGAGTAAATGCAGGGGAAATTGGCCCATTAAAAAGAGCACCAGTTGAATACTGATCTCAAAAATTGAGAACAATTACATCTAACAAATGGTGCAAAACGTTTTCAAGATCTTAAAACCAAGCAAACCTAGACAGCATCTTTTGAAATTAAAGACCCAAAGTTGATTGTTAAAATGTGCCAATGATTCCCGAAAGAGCTTAGACACAGACAAACAAAAACAATCTACATTGCATTGTGTATGTGTCAATCAACTAACTAGTTCCCCATTACATGAATCAGTAAATCGTGAACACAAAGGACATCGATGCACCAAACATTAGGGCACTCATGATTGAATGACCTGCAAGATTGTATAGAATATTATAAACGTGCCACCAATTTGCCTAAACTTAAAATAGTTATGAATTGTCATTATTGTGTTGGCAAGACTGACAGGGCTCAGCGCTGAAATGTAACAAGCAATATTCTTCTTGTATCCTTTACTAATGTGCCGTTTTGTAAAAAGTGCTCAATTATTGATAAACTCTTTCATTAATGTCACAGTATTTTTTCTGCACATTTATTCTTGGCTCAGTCTTCACTTAATCATTGCACAGCACTGAAAATTAAGGAGCAGAACAGTGACCACCTGAGGACACTTGTAAACAGGTGAGAGTTTAGATGTGTTGGGAGACGAGATACAAGAGGATGGAAGAATAAGGAGAGAATGAAGTGAATAGTATTGGAAAAAAGACAAAGTGATTCAATAGGACAGAAGAAGAAAAGACAAAGGAACACAACAGAGGAGTATAGCGGAGGTTTGGAGAGGAGGGCTGGTTTGGGCTGCTATCAGGACAGGGGATGGGGCCGTTCTCAGGGGTCAAAGGAGTTTAAGGTCAGAGCAGGGGCAGTAATTGAATCCAGTCTGCGGTGGAAAAAGGGACAGTGGAAATGCTGAGATTAAACTGGGACAGGAAACACACACACTTAAACACTGCTTCGCTCTATCCTCATTTCCCACACACACATATAGGTCACTGTCTTAAAAGAGAACATTTAAGGTTAGGAAAGATGTCCCTTAATGTCAATGCTGGTCTGTACCTTCAGATATCTTTGCCTAAAGAGTGACTAAAGAATTAAACCGAGACACAGGACAAGCTTCATCTATTAAAAGTGAAACACTGGCAACTTATAACGATAAAAAATGTACTCCAATTAGTATAACAATCTAGATCTTTAATTATTCTAATTTCTTATATATTATTTAAATTTCACAAGCAGGGCTGGTGAATTTTTTTATTCGTCATTATTTACTCGCCCTCATGTTGTTCTAGACTTTGTATGAAGTTGTTTTTAGTGGACTTTTCTAAGAATCTTTATAGAGCTTTTCTCGATACAATGAGAAAACTACAATACAAAAAAACAATTAAACATTAAGACAGACACTGTATATTAAAAAAAACATTTATCAGCATTTTAAGTTCTACATACTGTTAAAATCAAAATGAATAAAGTTAAATTTACAGTCAAAAAATTACTGTATTAAGTAATTAATTATTAAATAAAATAATATTTATATACTAAAAATCTGTTTTTAACTTTATAATATACTAACAACAACCATCTGAAAAACTGCAGGCAGAAACGAGAAAACACATGTAGACTCAAAGTTCACCACAGATGGCTTTTTCACAAACTGAAATAAATACTAAGATGTAGTAGAAATGTGGTTTAATAAAATATTCTTAAGTAAAATAGTTGATTTTTTGTGGGAAATGAATCATTTAGATTAATCGATAAATTAGATGATAGATTAATTGAAATAAAAATAGTCGTTAGTGGGAGCCCTACTACATCATGAAATCCTTTTTTAAAGTAAAGTGCAAGAAGCAAGTGTCCAAATCACTGAAATCAAAGTTCAGTATTATAGAGTAAAAATGAAAACATATCCACGTGTTCTAGTCTAATAATACAATTATAATCAAAAAACACTTTTTAAAGGAGTATTTACCAGAATTGATTTTGGTGAAAAATGAAAATGTGCAATATTTCTGAAAAAAAGAAAGAAAGAAAAAAAGTTTTTTTAAATATAAAATCAATTAATTGGAGATGCTTTTGATAATTAAAATTAAATGAAACCATTAAAATGGAATCCAGAAAATAACGGAAAACAGAATTAGGTACAGACAAAACTGTAAAACTCAATTAATTAGACAGGCTTTTTGATTTAATACAATTTTATTTAACCATTAAAACAGAGTATAGAAAAATTTAAATGGAAAAAACTGAGTTTGGAAATAAAACTATTTTTTGGTGGTAATAAAAATAGATGTAAGAGAATAGCTTTTAAAATGACTTAAAATACATATATAATAGCAATGATACATTAATGATTATATTTACACATTACTGCACGATCTAATCCTTGTTTAATATCGACCAATCCCCATTTAATTCAAATGTCCACTTAATCTTTAATATTTGGCCATTTCTTTATGACAGAAATGATGTATCCACTGTAATTAAATGAATATGTGGACATCAAAACGTGTAAACTCAGAGTGAGGGTTTGAGCTTTTATTTTGAAATCATGATGTATTCTCCCGTGTATGCGTAGATTTATAAATGATTTACCTTACAAATCTGATGAAATGGTGCATGTTGCGTTACCAGATGAACGTTATAATAAACCCAAACTCACAACAACATGCAGAGATGGAGTTTGAGACGCTCCACGTGTAAATTATAAGTTTCTGTGGAACTACTGTGAACGGAGCCGCTGTGTGAAGCATGTTACTTAACCTACACGCATCTAAATAATTAAAGCGCATATACTCTATTAGAACTGCATCGCATATAATTATATAATTAAATCATAGCATTTGTGAATTCACAATTATGCTTAATTATGATTTTAAATGGGTTTAATATATCATGCAGCCTTGGAAAATAGCCTAATAATGTGTCTTATGGATTCTCGTCCTTGAAATGCGTCACTTCTGTTATTTTGCCGGTTAGTCGACGCAAGCAAAATGAAAATCGACTTGTCGACTAAAATCGACGAATCGCGACAGCCCTAAAATGTAGGTGATTTGTGTCATCACACAAATACAAACCACATCACGGTAACACATGACACTAAAATAATGCAATAAACATTACTTTAACAACATTAGACATAACAAAAAACCTAAATGTACAAAGCTTATAACAAAAGTTATACTGTTAAAAACTGTTAAACTGTTACTTCAATGAAAACATCAAATCAATAGTGAATTGTATGAATTATGTACAGTTTTTCACTTCAAATTGTAAGATGACATTCTTTTCCACTTCCAAAAACTACATTTTAAGAGTATTTTAAGATATCCGAATCACCTTTTGGATATCCAGTCTTGAGCTTTACCCATTCTACAATCCACTCCCAAAATACAAAGTTTCCCTGTCGAGGAACAAAAAGCCTGATGAGAGTCAGACATATTGTCCACATTTACAAAGACAGTTGCAGATTGTGCGCAGCATGTATGCTTGAGTTTAGTATTTGCAAATGCTCGTTTGTGTGTGTATGTGTGTGTGTGTGTGTGTGTGTGAGGAGAGAGTGAATGGTCATGGGCTCTCGTAAGCAGAGCTCCTGCCATGCCACCACCCACCGAAGTAACCTGAACTTTATATCATCTTGCGCAAAAAGGCTCTAGAGATGCAAACGCAGCACGTCGAAAAGTGATTACAGTTATTACTGAATGGCTGTGGGTGACATGAGTGTGGTTTCTTAACGCTCTGTGCTTCTAAGTGTTAGTTTCCTGCTATTAACAGGCATGGACTTCCAGCTATTCGTCTCTTACTAACACTAATATAGCAGGGGCAAGAGTGGACGCACAGAGCAATCAACATTAGAGATGCCACAGTGAAGGGTTAGTAATGCAGAAACAAACGTTTTCAGACTGGAAACATGGAATGGACGATATAAAGTCCTAGAGAGTAGGTGGGAATGAAGAGGAAAAATGTATATAAAAGTTTGCAATACAATTTTGGAAACAAAATGTTAAGCACTTATATTGAAATTCTAACCCAATTACATTAAGCTTTATTAAAATAGGGAAAAATATATGAATACATCTTTTTTGATGACTGGAAAGAAACGTACTTCGGTTACTATCGTAACTTCGGTTTCCTGAGATATGGAACAAGTACTTGCATGGGAAAAACTCTTTTTTCCTTTTCAACTGAAGCCTTTTTATAATCACGCAGTGTAACTGCACGCCCATTGGTTCGTGCAGTACTAAAAAACGAACCAATGGCTCGGCAGCGGCGCGTGAGCCTATGGCTATGCAGTCCGCCATAGCCCACCAAAATGGGCGGGGCATCTGGCTATATAAGCGGCTGCTTCGCCGCCACAACTCAGATTTCTTCGAAGGAAGCGACTGAGGAGTGCAGCTTATAGCACGGCCAGGAACACAGTACTCATTCCATATCTCAGGCAACCGAGGTTACGATAGTAACCGAGTACGTTCCCTTTCGATATTTCACTCGTACTGCATCGAAGACGCTTGTATGGAAACAAGTACAATCACGCCTAGTACAGGCTGAGCCATAGGGTCTTCCGTGGCCTGGGTGTTGTCCTGTAAGTTGATACCTGGCAACCATATTAGTATGGATAGACCAAGTGAAGGAGGGGCTTGAACAATGTTGGTGAAGTGAACCCATAAAATTGCTAATTTAAGCAGAAAGGACTCTGGCCTGTAAGGCAGGGACGTCCAGGTTGTAAAATCTCACAAATTTCCGAAATGGACACCCCGCTGGACCATGCCCAGGAAGAGGCGATGCCTCTGGTGGAATGGGCTATGACTCCTATGGGGCACTGCAAACCCAAGGAGGAGTATGCTAGGGTAATAGCATCCACTAACCACCAAGAAATTCCTTGCTCCGGCAACTTTTGGCGCTGTTACCGAAGCCGACAAAAAGCTGTTCTGATTTCCTGTATGAGGCAGAACGCTCAATGTATACCCTCAGGGCCCTGACGGGGCAGAGCAGGGGCAGTTCCTGGCTACCCGTCGAGGGGGGAAGTGCGAAAAAGCGTTATGACCTGGGCTCTGAACGGAGTGGAGAGCACCTTAGGTACATAACCCAGCCTTGGTTTCAGGACGACCTTGGAGTCGTTAGGTCTGAATTCCAGGCAAGTCGGGTTGATGGATAGGGGCTGCAGGTCTCCTACTCGCTTGACCGACGCCAGTGCTAGCAGCAGGGCAGTTTTTAACAAGAGTGCTCTGAGGCTCGTGGATTGCAATGGTTCAAACGGGGGCCCTTTCAGGGCCCTTAGTACGGTAAGTAAGTCCGTAGGTGGAACTGTACGAGGATGCGGGGGATTCATTCTCTTGGCGGGGATTCAATTGTCTCGTAAAAATGGAACCACCGCACTATCTCTGCCCACCGTTCGGCCAACAATAGGGGCATGGAAAGCCGCTATGGTTTTATATACATTTTCTGATCGACGCCGGATGGCTGCAGGGGATGACCGAATCAGCAAGCTGGCCGCTGCGAGAGGTCCAATCCGGCTGCTGAGGCGTTTCAACAGGTGGATCCCGGCGTCAGCGTAGAGTCAGCGAGAAAGTGGTCTTCGTCGCTGAAGAGAAGAAATCTGAGTTGCAGTAGCGAAGCTCATATAGCCAGATGCCCCGCCCATTTTGCCGGGCTATGGCGGGCTGCATAGCCAGAGGCAATGGCCAATGGCTCATTGGCTCGTTTTTTAGTACTGCACGAACCAATGGATGTGCAGTTACACTGTGTGATTAGAAAAAGGCTTCAGTTGAAGAGGAAAAAATAGTTTTTCCCATATACAAGCGACTTCGATGCAGTACGAGTGAAATATCAAAGGGAACAGGATTGACTTTAAAAATATAATATTATTATGTCTTACTCTATCTTATAGAGTTGTTCAATTTCAACATTCTATCAATATTCTGAACATCATTTTTTACATCCAATGAGCTGAGAAATCTCTTTATTATGGGAATTTAATGGCACAAGTACATGTAGCATATTTAGTTCTCACAAAACACATGGTGAAACTCATCTCGAGCCTCGAAGACATTCATGCATGCATCACATATGCAAACTCTCTCTTTGTCTTTTCCTCACTCATTCTGCTTTAAGATTCTCTGCCTCTCCCAAGGGCTAACCTCACCCTCCAGCCCTAAGACAACTATATTTATCCCATTCTGTAGCCCACACACCCTCACACACATGCATACACTTTCTGAGGGGGAAAAATGAATAGTGGATATTGTTGTTAAGAACACAAAACTGAGATACTTCAAGAAAAGCAAAGCCAATTTATTATTAACACACAGTTCTCAAGCGGATCCAGTAGAGAAGACACCATCTGGACTATGATAAGAAAACGAAATAACAGATTCAAGAGCGATAAAAACCACAGAGCAATGTGAAATACTGTTCTTTTGTTAAAAAAGTACATTAACACCTTTATGCTGATTGTCTCTGTGTGCCCATGTGATCTGATCATAGTTCCAGTGCTTGGCAGAGGCCTGAGAGCTCGAATGTGGCCTCTGTACAAAATTCGCACAAGCTTGTTTACACTATTGCTGATCCAACACTGGTGTTACTAAATCAGAGAGGTCGCATCTACAAAAGAAAACTGAACCATGTCAAGTGGACATTTTATTTGTTTGTTTTTAATCAGTGGGAAAAAAACTGTTGTTTATCATTTTATTACAACCACTTTGCTGCTTTAAATGATTAATGCAAGGTGACAAGCATTTACACCACACAGATCACTGTACAGTAACCTACAAAGCATTGGACACTTAAGTCACACTTAAAAACATATGATTGTCATCTGTGTTGGGGAAAGTTACTTTTAAAAGTAACTTTAAATGCATAAACACAAGTTTAATGCATTACAATTTTGCGTTACTCCATAAAAAGTAACTAACTATGTTACTGTAATTACTTTTAATTTTGCATTAGGCTACTTTTTGTCACCTAGGCCCAGGTTGGATAATTTATTTTTAAAAAACAACCAAAAAAAAACGAATTGTTATATTTCTGACAAATAAAAAAATGACGTCATTTTTATTGCTCCAATAAATAAATGAAATCTGATATCTAGATCCAATAAAGTACGCTTGCTGGTAAATCAATCAATCAGTCTGATTAATCTGAGATTCATCCGCTTTCCGACTGCAAGTGACTGCTGCTTTGAATTGCAGTGACTCTCAGCTTGTGTCACGCTCATTACGTCATCATTTGTGAACATGTCTTCGCCGGTCTGGAAGTTTTTCTCGGTGGCAGAGGAGGACAATGCCATTCAGCAAGGATTCCGAAAGGAGGAAAAAAGGCGTCAAGTTTTAACACAATAAATCTTATATCTCACTTGAAAGCTCGTCGTGATACGTCAATACTTGAATATAAATTTGTTGTTAATGAGTTATTAATTGCAGATAAACCATCGTTTTGTCATAGTTCTGTTAAACCATTTCTGTTACTAAGTATTGTGGTGCCTTACACAAAAAACAAAAACATTTGAAGAGTCAGGACTGATGTTTGCTATTATGTTAGGCCAGAGATACTAAATGTCAGTTTCATCAGTGCATCTTAGATTTTGTATTCTCCTGGGTGCACAAACTCCAGATTATATGAAAATTATAATATAAAAAATATGAACTTATTGGTATTGGAATCGGCGTGAGAAGGACTTAATTATAGAATTTTCATATCGTGCATCCCTACCCTAAATAGTTATCCTCATTTCGTCCTCCTAATTGCCTGCTCATGATTTTTCTGGCTTTTGCGGCAAGGCAGCTTGTAAATTAATGTGTTAACATTTCTATGTCCTATGTCCCTGCATATTTCTATTACTTCCGTATGACAGCGTGCTTTATGCCGTCTTGTTATCGTACTTTTGCATATGTGGGACAGTTCAGGACCATGACCAGTTCACACTGAAATCTGATATTGGCCACATTAATAATAGTCAATGTGAACAGCCATACAAAAAATTAAATAAAAAATATACAGATCTGAACAATACATCGGAATTGAACACTAATGCTTGCAGTGTGAACGTGGCCTAATATTTTATTTTTTTCAAATGAATGAATGAATGAATAAGTATGTAAGTAAAATAAATAAATTAATACATTTGTATGTTTAAAATTATACAATTATCATCTTCATGTTTGTGAAATGTTAATTTATAATGTTAATTTGAGAAGAACTTTGAGATGAATTAATAAATTAATGAATGAATGGATAAATAATCACCAATTACTAGCTGGTCAGAAGTCATTGCAGAATAGTTCATAAAACTAGGGCTGCACGGTATTTTGCTTGCGATAGTTTTGCGTATCTCGTCAGTAAAGACGATTCTGTGATTAGCGGTAAATCTCCATCAGCTGTTTTCAAATGGAGCCGTCAATCTACGGCTCTGTGTATTAAATGCCGCTCCATTTGAAAACAGCTCATGGAGATTTACTGCTAATCACAGAACCGTTTTTACTGACGAGATGCGCATGACTATCACATGCAATATATTGTGCAGCCCTACATAAAACTAAAGCTAGTTTTAAGAAAAGCTTGTACAGCATATATATATATATATATTTCTGTGCCCTATAAAAAACTGGGCAAAAATAAAAGATGCAATTTAAAAAAATTATATTATGATTTATTTAGTTCAGAAAAGACTGTTGTGCATCACAATCAGTGTATGTCATCTTAAATCTTGTCTATTTCTGCACATACTTAAAAGAAACTTAATTTACAGTCATCCTAACAATGTAAATTATAACTACTAAACCTCATTATGAACATTTGCAATATGCACGCATAGCTAAGCAAGTTTATCTTTTTATAACTTTTAATAAGTCATGTTTAATCTTGCTTCAATTAGGTATGATCTTGTAGAACATTAATTAGATTTTGGCCGGGCTGAATTTTAGAGTGTACTGTTTGGGGAATCTCACCAGTATCCTAAAACATTAATTTTGGGCTCTGAAAACAGTTAACAACCAGTTTTAACAGTTCAAAGGTTACTGCACAATTACAAGATTTACAGAAATAATTCAGTAAAAAGAAGACTGCAGATTACTGTAAGTACGAGAAAAATGCAAACGGCACGCACGAGACAGTTTCAATGAACTCTGTGATATGAGTTCTCTAGTACTGAAACTCTTAATTTTCTCTTCCTCCCCTCTACTTTATAATATATTTATTTACTTCATTATATTCTGATTATTTGAATTATTTTTATCTATTTATTTAGTTTTTTTCCTTCTCTCTCACATCTCTCTCTCTCTCTCTCAAATATATACATACAAGATAGAGAGGTGTACAACACATACTATAATGTGTGAATATATGTGACCCTCTCTGTGAAAAAGTAATTTTTTTGTGATTTGCTGTTTTCTACAAAAAATCATCTCTCATATGGTACATAACATTCTGTGAAAAATTAACCTTTATATATTTAATATTGACTGAGAAAGGTCATGTCAAAGATTGAAATTACAGTAAAATTAATGGTAGAAATCACACTTTGATGCTCGTTATCTCATAATTCGATTTTGAGACTTTAGCCTGGATTTCACAGAGAGGGTCACATATCCCCTATTGCATTCTGCAACAAAAACAATTAGAACGCATTGTTATCACAAGTTTTATTTAGATTTCCCGAGTCCGCTTTTAGCTTACAGCCTGTTAGCATCGCCAGCGCGGCTGCTGCTAACGCTGCCCGTTAGTATCGCGGCTGCCGCTAACACAGCTAATACCCTATTCACACACATTTACCATTGTTTCACTATTACTTGCTTTAATGGCGGATTTATGTCTACCTTTGAGTGCAGGTGAGGACACATTCTAGCTGCATTCGATGCAGCTGGAGCTGGTGGCCGTGGAGAAGCAGATCGGCGAGCTGCTGGCAAAGCAGGCCCAGCTGAGGGAGCGGAGAACAGCGCTGGAAACATCCCGGGCTGACGCTCACAAGTCCGGGGTAAGTATGCAATGCGCTGCTAACACTCCCACCACCTCTACTCCGTGTGTTTCTCTGCACAGGCCCCGTGCACCTGGGACGCGATCTTCCCAGATGTTCTTCACTCTGGCACCGGGAAACCATGGACCCTGGGTGCAGCAGCGAAAGACGCTATCCATGCCCCGGGTGATGACCTCTCCCCCTCCGCCGCCTCTGGTCTTCGAGATCTCCACCCGCAACCGCTTTGCTCCTCTCCGCGAGATGGAACGTGACGCTGTGATTGTCGGAAACTCCATCGTCCGGCATGTCCGTGCTACGTTAGCTAAAGGTAAAGTGCACACTCACTGTTTCCCTGGTGCTCAACGTGTTCTCGATGTTTCTGCGCAGATACCCGCTATCCTGAAGGGCGACGAGAGCGTTGGATCGGTCGTGCTGCACGCTGGGGTGAACGACACCAAGCTGCGGCAGACGGAGACAATGAAGAGGGACTTCAGGAGCCTGATCGAGACGGTACGCAGCACATCACCCGCGACGATGATCATCGTGTCAGGACCGCTTCCCACGTATTCGACGAGGACACGAAAGGTTCAGTAGACTGTTTGCTTTAAATGAATGGTTGTTTTCATGGTGTAAAGAACAGAAATTGCTCTTTGTTAATAATTTGAATCTTTTCTGGGAGCGTCCTAGGCTTTTCCGTGCTGATGGCCTGCACGCCAGCAGAGTCGGAGCGGAACTCCTGTCGGACAACATCTCCAGGACGCTACGCTCCATCTGACTAGTAAGCCAATTCTCACATAACTGCTATGATGACTGCTATGATAATTCAGGATCTAGAACAAATCTGATCGTGATTAAACCAGAAAAATGCTAAATAAATGAACAAAAACTTTTTTAACGCTTGGGCTCCTAAACATTAGGTCACTCACACACAAAGGAGTTATTGTAAATGAAATTATCACAGATAATAGTTTTGATGTACTCTGTCTGACTGAAACCTGGCTTAAACCAAATGATTATATTGGTTTACATGAATCTACTCCACCTAGCTACTGTTATTGTAATATAAGCATGAGCATTAAGCATAAGCATTATAAGCATGAGCCTCGTCAGACTGGTCGTGGCGGCGGTGTCGCAACAATATATAGTGATATTCTCAATGTTACTCAGAAAACAGGATACAGGTTTAACTCATTCAAAATACTTATGCTTAATGTTACACTGTCAGATATGCAAAATAAATCTGTCATATATCTTGCTCTGGTTACTGTGTATAGACCGCCAGGGCCATATACAGATTTTCTTAAATAATTAGCAGATTTCCTCTCAGACCTATTGGTTACTGTTGATAAAGCGCTAATTGTCGGAGATTTTAACATTCACGATGATAATACAAATGATGCGTTAGGACTTGCATTTACTGACCTAATAAACTCTTTTGGAGTCAAGCAAAATGTCACCCAGGCCCACTCATAGCTTTAAATCATACGCTAGATTTAATTATATCGCATGGAATTAATCTTACTGATATAGATATCGTACCTCAAAGTGATGATGTTACTGACCATTTCCTTGTATCGTGCATGCTGCATATTAATGATATTAACTATATGGCTCCACGTTATCGTCCAGGCAGGCAGAACTATTGTTCCAGCCGCTAAAGATAGATTCACAAATAACCTGCATGATTTATCTCAACTGCTCTGTGTACCCATAAATACAAATTAACTAGACAAAATTACTAGCAACATGGGCACTATCTTCTCTAATATGTTAGAAACTGTTGCCCCCATCAAATTAAAAAAGGTTAGACAGTTATACCCATTCTCTCAAGAAAGAAACTCGTAATCTTGGGTGCGAATGGAGAAAAACTAACTTGGAAGTCTTTATAATTGCGTGGAAAAACAGTATGTCCAGCTATAAACAGGCTCTAAAAGCTGCCAGGACCGAGCATATCTGCAAACTCATAGATAATAACCAAAACAATCCATGGTTTTTATTAAGCACAGTGGCTAGATTAACAAACAAACAGATGTCACCCGATCTAAATATTCCCTCACAGTTTAATAGTAATGACTTTATGATTTTTTTCACTGATAAAATAGATAACATCAGAAATACAATAACAAATGTAGATTCTACAGCGTCTAGTACTTCAGCTTCATTCATCGCACCCAAAGAAAAACTGCAGTACTTTACAACTTTAGGACAGGATGAGCTAAATAAACTTATCACTGCATCTAAACCAACAACATGTTTATTAGATCATGTACCCACTAAATTATTGAAAGAGTTGTTACCTGTAGCAGAAGAACCGCTTCTCAATATTATTAACTCATCGTTATCTTTAGGTCACGTCCCAAAACCATTCAAGCTGGCGGTTATTAAGCCTCTTATTAAGAAACCAAAACAAGATCCTTGTGAACGGGCAATTTACAGACCCATTTCAAATCTTCTGTTTATGTCTAATATTTTTGAAAGTTGTGTCTGCTCAATTGTGCTCCTTCTTGCAAAAAAATGATATCTATGAAGAATTTCAGTCAGGTCTTAGGCCCCACCATAACACAGAATCTGCACTTGCTTCTTCTGTCAGACCAAGGCTGCATCTCATTGCTAGTTTTACTTGATCTTAGTGCTGCGTTCGACACTATAGATCATGACATACTGATAGATCGATTACAAAACTATACAGGTATTCAAGGGCAGGTTTTAAGATGGTTTAGATCCAACCTTTCCGATCGCTACCACTTTGTTTATTTAAACGGCGAGTCATCTCAATTATCACCAGTAAAGTATGGAGTACCACAAGGATCTGTCCTAGGTCCTCTGCTATTTTCATTATACATGTTGCCCCTTGGTAATATTATTAGAAAATACGGGATTAGTTTCCATTTTTATTAGTGATCGACCGATATTGATTTTTTATAACCGATACCGATACCAATTATTTGCATGTTTATGTACCTGATAACCGATATGCAGAACCGATATTTATTTACTGTTATAAAGTAAATAAATAACAGAGTGAAATAAGTCCATTCTTCGCTTTGATTTTTCCTCCTTTCAGTCATCTTAACAACAAGAAAACCTGTTGAAAATTAACATTCTTTCATGTTACATTTAATCTTCAAATTACAACAATAAAAACATTTTTTATATAAAAAGCATCATCAGCAACACTGATATTAACAGTAAGCAAAAGAATGACTAATGTTTTCCAATGGAGAAAATAAAGTACAGGAGTCATATCAACTTAATTTTAAACTACAGTTTTAGGTTTATAAGCTGTTTAATAGGCTAAACAGTGAAGAATAATTCACTGGATAATGTTAATTCACTGAATAATATTCACTGGAATATTTAAATAAGCTATAACAAACAAAACATTGTATTTTATTGCATTTCTTAACTGGCACGTTTTATCAGAATTATTAAAATGTTTTTGTCATTCTAAATTATGAAAACTGCTGACAGCGCGGTTTATCTATGCATTTACACAGAACTATACTCAAACTGCGATCGCTTGCGGAGATAATAAATAAATTAATTTCAATATAAATGTATTTATTTAGATGTTTATTGGCGTAATAATGGTTCTATAGTAAATGTTAATATAATTTAGCGTGTTTCAAACAAGTGAATCTTGTTAAAAGTTACATGTGGTGGCCATGCTGGAGCATTTCTGAGCTCAACCACTGAGTGAACAGTGTCCACTTAGGTGTGTTCACTTTGATGGGTCATGCAGAGAACACATAACATACTCTGAAATTGTGTATGTGACAAAAAAAAAAATACAAAATTTTTTTTTTTACAAACCGATATCCGATTATGGTAAAATGTTTTAATATCGGGAAAAATATCGGTAAACCGATATTTCGCTCTATCTCTATTTTTATGCTGATGATACTCAATGATAATATCTCAACAAGATCAAATGAAACTTCTAAATGTTCTAAGCTAACGGAGTGTGTTAAAAAAATTTAAAGATTGGATGACCAATCATTTTCTCCTATTAAATTCAGATAAGACAGAGATATTACTTATTGAACCAAAAATAAGTAAACAATCTCTTGCATCACAATTTGCAACTAGACGGATGTACTGTTACTTCCTCTACAGTCAAAAATCTGGGTGTTATATTAGACAGCAACCTATCTTTTGAAAATCATATTTCCCATGTTACAAAAACAGCATTCTTCCATCTTAGAAACATTGCCAAGCTACGGAACATGTTAAGTGTTTCTGATGCAGAAAAGCTAGTTCATGCATTCATGACCTCTAGACTGGACTATTGTAATGCACTGCTAGGTGGTTGTCCTGCATCTTCAATAAACAAGCTACAGATAGTACAAAATGCTGCGGCTAGAGTCCTTACCAGGTCAAGAAAATATGATCATATTACTGCCAATGTTACAGTTTCTGCACTGGCTACCTATTAATATACCTTTATTAACCAGGAAAAGAATTGAGATTCCTCTTTTCAGTGTCCTGGCCATCAGCCGAGTTACAAAAAACAACATATTACAACAAACGTTACAAACAACACATTGCCTATAAGGCAAAATAATTATAAGACACCAAGTTTTGTAAATGCTTTTGTAGAAGGTTAGCGGCAGCATATTTAAAAGAGGTTTTACCTAGTTCTAACAAAGCTACACAGAGATAAATTTGATTGAGAACTAATGATTTCCAAACAAAGTTCTTGTATAACACAGCATAGATAATTTGCTGACCCAAATGCCTTATATATCAACAAGTGTCATGCATTTTTCTCCGAACTCAAAGGAGGCAGCAACTCTTTCATATAATTCACAGTGATGCTTGTAATTATATTACAAATCTCAGAGCACCGTTACAAAGCATCCAAAGAAAAAGAAGATAAGCGGGACATTAAGTTCTATCAGTTACAAAATATTATTACTTGCCTTAAGGCCTAAATGATTTAGCTCCTGCCACTAATCTTCTATCACGCTACAATCCAACCGCTCCCTAAGGTCAAAAACTTACTCTTGTACAATAACAAAGCTAAAGGAGGTCTTTTTCATATTTGTCCCAAACTGGATCCTTCCTGAACCCAGAACACTTCTCTGTTTAAATGATCTGAGATTTATATAATGACCAAACTTGTCTGCACTGATTAAACGCACATTATTATGAGCTTGGTTGAACAAATAATTTTTGCTTGGAGATGATGACAACCCTTCTCGGATCCAACCCTTAAACGGATCTGAGAAGAGATGATACAGAGGAAGCCAACCCTCAGACAGTATACAGAATTAACAAAATGTTGCCATAAGTTAAATATATTAAGTTTCTACAATATATAAATCTATTGTAGAGACGTAATTTCCTGTAAAGCTGCTTTGCAACGATTGTATCGTAAAAAGCGGTATACAAATAATCTTGATTGAATATACATCACATAATCAGGGGTTAAAGCAAAAAAAAAAAATCCTGAGCCTGAACTTTCTTTTTCCCAGGTGGGGGTTTGGTTGCAGGGGTGGACACATTTGCAGGGTTATTAAAAAAAAAACAAAAAAAAACATTATTTGAATGATTTTCCATGAAACTAACTAAGGCTCAGACTACTAAAATTGTTTTGTTAAAAAATGGTAAATTAAATACTAGGAAATTAATATAAAACAGGAAATATACAAAGACAGTTTACTATAGAAAACTACAGTTCAGTTCAATTAATAACAACAAAAACAATAAAATGCTCCAAGACCTGGAAACTTAAAAGGGTTTGTACAGATATTGAAAAATTAAATTCCAGGACTTCCAAGGACATTTCAAGCACTACTTTTTGGTTTTCAAGGACTAAAAAAAGAGATCTCACTTATCAAACAACATCATTATTATCTCAAATTCTTGAGATAATAATGATAATTCAAATTCTAATGAATAAACTAATACAACAAAATGGTACAAATAAAGTGCAGCACATGCAAAGAATGCAATGACTGTGGAAACTTTAACATTTGAATGGAATCTATCTATTATCACTTTCCCTATTCCTTACGATTGACCTGAAGAATAAAAGCTATATCGTACCACGCTTGGAAAATTATGAGCTATATCACCGCTTATCGACGCTAGGGGTGTGACAATGCACTTAGCTCACGAGATGAGACAAAACAGATACCTGGTTCAAGATATTTGTTGTATTTTGAAATGTTTGAACTAATCTAGGGCTGTAACTAACGATTACTTTGGCAATCAAGTAATCTACTGATTATTTTCACAATTGAGTAATCAGATTTTTTTTTGTAATTCAAATAGACCTAAGTGAAAATGAGGCTTTAATATGACTATATTTACATACAAACTAACCAATAGGCAATAATAATTGGCTAAAATAAAGTATCAAAGCCAAATAATTACATGGTTTTGGTGAACCACTAGTGATGCGCGGATGGCATATCCGCCGGTTGGGTGGGTCGGGTAATAAAAAAATGCATTCTGATTATTTGCGGGTGGGTCGCAGGTGGATAAGATAAATCATTAATGATGCAATTATTAACTACATTTCCTAAATAGGCTTCAAAAATCAAATAAGGTGTAAATTAACATATTAAAGGTATTCAACAAAACATTATTTAGTCATTCTGTATTGAGCACAGGATACGCGAACGGTTGGTGTTTATGTGTTTATTACCACGACAACCGTCTGCATGTCTGAGTTGAACGTGCTTCTTGTGTATCCTGCTTGTAGCAAATTAAAATATTATGCATCTGAAGATGCTGACTGCCGCGAGAGCACGAGGTCTCTCTTTCCCAGCGCACAATCTCTCTCTCTCTCTCTGCATCTGTTCTGTTCCGCGAGCGCTGAAAGGAGCTGCGCTTTTCACAGTTAAAAGATGTCGCTCTCTCTCTCTTTCATGCAAGTATCTGTTCGAAATGTTCCGCGACTGCTGACAGGATGCGTTTTCTTTGTGTAAAAGCTATGTTTGATTTTAAGACATGGCTTACGATATAATCAGGACGACTATTGTCTTTATTTTGTGTGCAGATAACGTTTGGAAGTGAGAGCTGCATTAGTCTTAATGGGTAGAGCTGCGTTTCATTAGTCACTATTTCATATTCATCCCGTTGTTTCTGAAAATAGATCATATCAGAATTTCAATATATAAATGAAAATTTTATTGAGAATTTAGCTGAAAATATAAAATGTGGCAAAAGGCAAACAAATGTAATAATAAATAATAACATTTTTTCCTGTTCAGAAGAAGAGTGGCCTATCATGCTGCATCAATGTAAACAGAGGTTTGTGTCAGGAAATTGTAATAATAAACAATAACTATACTTTTTCCTGTGCAAAGAAGAGCTGCCCTATCATGCGAAAAGTAAGTAATGGGAACTTGTAATTGTTTTTCATGTGTCTAATGGGAACCGTATGTGTCTAACAAGTTCTTTGAAAAACATATATGATCTTTGAAACATGTCTACTCTTCATGCTCTATGTTGACTATGGTTTCACTAATAAAAAACATATTGCATAAAGCATCCATATTTGTCCATGCCCATGTTGATTAGAGTATAAAAAACATGAAAAGTATTAATTTAAGGTATATTTCGAACAGATACAAATGTGTGATTAAGTTGTGATTATTTGTGAGTTAACTCATGACAATCATGCGATTTAATCACAATGAAATATTTTAATCGATTGACAACCTTAAGTTAAAATGACTAACAGTTAGTAGAAAATTAAATGTAGGCTTACGCTGGTAACTCATCAGTGGATTTCCTTGTCAATATAGGCTATATTTTACACACTTTTCTCATTCTCACTAATGCAAGTTTTTATAAGAATTAACCTCTGAAGGGAACCAATTGTCTTCAGAAAAGTTTGGATGGCATTTTCATTTTACCTGATAAAGTATCATTTATGAGCTGAGCACTGCTTTGTTTACAGCCGTTACCAGGGGAACCTCCATATTTCTGACGTTCCAAAAGCACCTCCTACTGGCAGAGAATGAATGTGCATTTTCAATGATCCAGTCTGTTTTTGTTCAGACCAATGCGAAAATCCACCCACATAAACCCGTTTTAAATAATATCAATTTATACTTCTGACTCATCCCTTTTCTTTAAAAAAATGGTTTAAAGGTTCAATTGTGAGGTTTATCATTTTATAATTTATTTTGTTCGTTAAAATTTGTATCTCAATGGTTAATCAAATGCTATTTCGTGGTCTACAACATGAAATAATAAAAGTGTCCTCTAAATTAACAAATGTAAATGTAAGTGAAAGAATCCCATTATAACATGTACATGAAAAATGTAGAAACATTAGACACAACTATGTGGCCCCATTGTGCAGCAGCAAGCATCACGACAAAAAGGAACCTCAAGGTTGATCTAGGTAAATGTGTGCTAATGTATAGGGCCCCATTCCTATATTTGCCTGGGGCCCCCAATTCACTAAATCCCCCCCTGCATATATATATATATATATATATATATATATATATACACACATACACCAATTTAATTTTAGAAATGTAATAAATAATATATTACAATGCATGTTAAACAAATTTTCTAAAATGGTACTTAAAGAAATAGTCATACTAAAATAACAGTAAATTTGGCTTTGGACATTTCCTAATGCCATTCCCCCATATATAAAATCCATATTATATTAGAATGCATGATAATAAAAGCAATTTTCTAAGATCTTAAGATCAAAGCAAATGTAAAAGTAGCTGTGATTTGCCTGAGATAAAACTGTATGAATAGCATGTCACAATAAATCTGGCATTATAAAAGTGTGTAACAAAAAAGCAAATGGCACAGATGGACTGTTTTTTTCTGCTAGATGGAGACACGGCTGGTTGGGTAAGCTGAGTGATCGGCACAGGCAGATAATATATGTAAGAGAACAGAGACTACTCGATAATCATGCTAATCCTGAACACTGCCAAACATTCAGCACACTCACACTGCCAAGAATCTGCAGAGAAACACTCACACAATCATAGACACCAATCACGCATACGCTTACACCCAAACACATGGAAACACACACTCTCCGACTGACATACAAGCAAAAACCATCAGAAACACTCGCTTACACACAGCACTGCATTCAAGAGGCTGCCCATTTCTCTGCCACTCTCCCAAAGTTGTACATTACAAAGAACGCTACGATTTCAAAGCGATAAATGCCTGAAGACAATTAAGCGAGGTCTCTAAAAGGCATCTGATATGCGGCTCCCTTTGAGAGAATATTCTAAATATAAACGCATATTGGAAATGGGATTTTAGTTTGACTTCAGGCAGCTATATGTGGTTTCCAAGGCAACTCGTTTTTTGTTTTGTACTAATGGGTGGGATAAAATAAGACGTGCATTTACATTGTTAGTGCAGAACTTCTAGAAGGATAATTAATAGTGAGATGCGTTTCGCTTCGGCGTAACCCACCTTTCCAATCTGGTCAGCTCTCAGTCTTTTGGCTCGAAGGCAGAAACATATTTCTGCAGCTCAAATACATGCAAACGTACAATGAGTCCATATGTGTTGTGTGCATTTCTACTTCCCTGCTTACAGAAAAGTATTGACTTCGTTTCACTTCTTAGTTTTCCGTGAGATCTGTTATTAAACTACAGATTCACATAATTGCTGTCACTTTGCAATACATCGTAAATTAACCTAACGCTACAGTCGTCTCAAAGCAGTGAACGGTCCTCATTAATCTAACTTTCTTCATAAGCAATTAGATTAACAGCTCTCTCATCTTCATGAAGAAGAAGACGCAGCTGGAAAATTCACTAGATTACCAAGAAAAGCAAAAGGAGGTAACCTCTGGATGAAGATGTTGCCGCTGTGGCCTAGTGTTTTTTTGTGCATCCGGCCAGTGTTGTTATTGTTAAAATAAACTAAATGTAAAACTTTCATTAACTGAAATAATTGAAATAAGACTATAAATAAGTACACACACACACACACACACACACACACACACATATATATATATTATATATATATATATAGTCTTATTTCAACTATTTCGGCAGGGGATCAAATTACCCCCCCCCACTATAGATAGATATTATGAAAAAAATATATAAACATTTTCACTCTTTGACAAAATAATGCACAGTGCTTAATTTAATATAATATAAACTAAAACATCAGTTAATTAAAATAAAAAATATTAAATACAAAATGTATACCTAAAAGCTTAGAAATGTTGAAAGTTGTGGTCACAATGTTGCTGAAATTAAAGTTTATGTCTTATAATGATATAATAATAATAATGAATTTTTTTTTTTTTTAAGTAATTTTTTTTCATAATTTAGTTTTCTCTGACCACTTTCCACCCTCTCTCTAATCCTAAGACTCAACAGTTTGTGCTTCCCCATCATTTAATTATATATATATATATATATATATATATATATATATAAATAATTATAATAAGCCTGCATTACAATCTCAAACAACATAGGTGCATCCCAAATTGATAATATCATTTGTGACCCTGGACCACAAAACCAGTCTTAAGTCGCTGGGGTATATTTGTAGAAATAGCCAAAAATACATTGTATGGGTCAAAATTATAAATTTTTCATGTTCCATGAAGATATTTAGTAAATTTCTTACCGTAAATATATCAAAACATAATTTTTGTTCAGTGATATGCATTACTAAGAACTTCGATTTTCTCAGTATTTAGATTTTTTTGCACCCTCAGATTCCAGATTTTCAAATAGTTGTATCTCGGCCAAATATTGTCAGATCCTAACAAACCATAGTATTATTATTCAGCTTTCAGATGATGTATAAATCTCAAAACACTTCAGGGTCATCCTTCAGACTTAAGAAGTATTTCAGAAAGTTTAATTTCATAGTACTCATCTTAAAAGATTAATTAAAATTAGACATCTAAATAATAAAAACACTTTACACAAACTTCATCCAAAAGATCATGCTCATTTTATACACCTAACAACACTACAAGAGGGCTAACACACTGCATTTTCATGTGGGAAGGAAGCGAGCTCATTGAAACGGTTTGAATCTTAAGTACCAGATTGCCGGGCTGTCCTCAGAAACACAGAAAGTCTCTCAAACGGATTCTGACACCTCTCCTGTTAGTCCATCAGCGCTGCTAACGCTAACACAAGCATTCACAGGCACTGCATGTATCACCACAGAACACATCCCTTCCATGAATTTCTTCCCTATCAGGATTAATTATGGCTACTAATGTTGGCTGCATGTGAGAATGACTGTCATAAAAGGGAAATTTTACTGCCGCTCATAGTCATGTCCTCTTTGCACTCCTCTGTGTGGGATGATGACATTGACGCCATTCGTGGACACCCACCAAAATGGCTCTCCCACTGGCAAGGGCCGAGCTTGATATTTCTGATTTTGTTTGCCAGTGCAACATGACAGATGAAAATGGTCTGGCTAAAGAAGCCTCAGCTTGAAAGCCTTAAGTTGACCCGAGTCTTTCGTCGTTCTCATATGCCAAAAGAGATAATGCTGGTCTGAGGCAAACTTATGTTAATATTTGTGTTAATGGACGTTCATGTGTTCGCCAACAAAGACAGGCACAATTATTATTGCCACAACAAAAACACACGCAGTGAGGTTTTACTTCATTCTTTTTTTTTTTATAAAAGAAAATGGAGCCAATTATTTTAAAAAGTCAACTAAAAATGTTTACGCAATAAACACTACATATTATATATCTACAAATCTGGTAAGGTAAGATGGACAAATGTTGTGTGTTTTAGAGTGGACATACTTTATTTGATTTAACCATACTTATTAAAACACATCTATAGCTAGATACAAGTTTTTATATTATATTATATCTACATCTATTAATTAGTAAAAAATTAGAAATAAAAATGCAATTCAGTCCCTTGATTAGAGGGAAATAGGAAGCAATAAAGTTATTAAGTTTGGCTTAACAATAATTGTATTAAAATATTAAATGTATTATATATTAAAAAATGTGTATTAAAATATGCAAAATTATAGTTTGTAGTTTGTACATAATGCTTTAATTATATTTCCTTTTATTTCCTCAATTCATACTGAATACCTCTTTTCTATGATGAACATGTTTTAACTTCTGATTGTAATTTGTTTTTATATATTTCGGCGCACATAAAGTCTAAACTGTCAGGGTGACACAAAAGTTGACACAATTGACACAATACAAAAAACAATAAATTGACACAATAAAAAAACCTCATTAAAAAGATAAAATTCTTGAAAGAAACCTTAGTGATCAGATAGAAATAAATAAGTGATTTGGTTATGCTGCTTATTAATAATTGAAAAAAGGTCAGTGCAGTCAATCAATGTCATGTGATGCGACATGGATCAGGATCATTTGATCTTTCTATGACAAGGAAAGATGTTTTTGTTGTAAATTGTCAAGTGGTGCATCTAATAATTAATTAATAATTAATCATACTTATAAAAACCTTAATGATCAGATAGAAATAGTAATAGATACGTGATTTAGTATAATAGTTGTATTTTATATAACTTATAATTTTATATTTTATTACTTTATATACTTGATGGTATTACACTTTTAGAACTTATCTTAAAAATGGCATAAATGTTTTTCAAAACCATATACAATCAACATGAATACAAAGAGCAGATCTCTAAGAATTGGCATATTAAACTGATTTCAAGGGAGCAAGCATCATATACAGTACGTCTCAGGATAAAAAAAGACACAAAAGCTGTGCTGTCACTGGGGCGGTACCGTTTCAAAAGGGCCATCTTTGTACATAAAGGGTCCGTATTGGTACCTTAAAGGTACATGTTAGTACTCAAAAGTGTACGTTTTGAAAAAAAGGTACCACCCTAGTGACAGCGTTTGTACATTATGAGAATGTAAAATATTTAGAAAGTGTTTACAATGAAATGGGCCTTATACGTCTACATTACACCCAGAATCTTACAGTCTCCTTTCAGCCACAAGGTGCAAGTACAGCAGCATTCAAGGGTCTAAACACATGCAAGGTTACAAGCTTCCAAGGCTCTCTTTGACGTATCTGCAGCAGATGAGGGCCGTCTGTGTGCCGCTCTCACCATCCCACCCGTCTGACAAACGGCACCTCGCTGATCCGCGAGAGCTAGCGTCAGGGAGCCCTCGCGACTCGCTGAGACTCGGCCCTAGTCAAGACGTCAGAAACACCATCATCATCACCATCGTTCACAGCCAACTCAGCCCAGACTCAAACGGAACAGATGGAGGTTCACAGAACATAGAATGCATACATTTACCCGCCTGGGAAACATGCTGTACCCAAACACACTTTGCATAGAAGACAGGAAAATCTCAAATTAGAGCTCATTAATGTCTCAATTGCTTTTCCTAGATAGAAGTGGGTTTAAACGGAGAGCAAACGGAGACGTTTGATGATGTTTCCTGCTTCACAGATTCTTATTGTCATATCTGTTAAATAAATAACAAATAAATAACAAATGGAATTCACACATGCGTTGACGACTACACACTTAAGCTATGATGAGCATGTTTTTGATTCATGAATTATGTATTTAATTATTTATTTTGTAGTGGGGCATAAAATCACAAATTCTATGGTGATACGACTGCATTGATATTATAATAAACTTATAAACAATTAAATTAAAGAAAAAAATACAGTTTGGCATTGGCTTTTAATTTTATTTTATAGGAAAAAAATAAAACAGATTTACTGATTATTATTATTATTAAATTCGGTCACCAAATTAAAAGTCAAATTATGCACACATACAAAAATAAAAAATAAATGTTGCAAAACTTCTTGATGGTGTGTCTATTAAAATGTCAGATAAACAGATTTTTAATAACAAGTTAAGGTTAGTTGTAGTTGTAAAATGTAACGTGGTGCGGTGCGGTTCCTCAATTTATAAAGAAATAATTAATAACGCACTTTTTACTTTGAAAAATGTATTTAATCAATTTTTTTAGATGATGATTTTATGATTAAGATGCCATGTATTTAAGGAACATGTTATTACTTTGAAACGTCAATGTATCTTCAAAGTCTTCAAAACAATATGAAAGATGATTATAAAGTACAAAAAAAATTGAAATGTGTTTTAAAATAGATTTATATTAGATTTATGTTATTAACCGCTGGTAAACTATGAAATAATATTTTTTAAGCAAATCAAATCAAATTGTAACTCCACATTTTGGGATTTTTCACTGTGTATACAAAAACGTAAAACTCCAAGACATATTAATATACACAGCAAGCATACTATATTTATCCTACTGAACTGAAATTACTTTAATTATCCTCAAGAGTTGTTGGTTTAGATTGCACAGAAAAAGAGAAGGAATAATGGAAGAAAAGTAGAAAAGGAAATAAAAATCATAATAATTAAGTGGGAGGAGCAGTGGAAAAGATTAGTAAGGCATGGAGAAAGAGAGAAAGGAAGGATTGGAGAAGAGAGAATGGGAAAGTAGTATGTAAGAGGATATAAATATCGTCATATGGTCTGGCGGTAATGATGTCACAATAGTGAGTGTTATCAGCGCTCGTGCAGATTCTCTGGTCGCAGGGTTTGTCCTTTTCACTGCTGTAAAGACACCCGCTCTGCCCTCAGCGCTGATAAAAACCACAAATAATGCTGACACATGTGACCACACCCATGCTTACAAGGCCGCAGAGAGACAGATATCTCCTTCCCCTGGACCTTTCTGTTATCTTTAGGGTAGCGCTCTCCTTACACTGTGGATATTTAAGCAGAAGGATCTAATTTGGATCATTAGTTCATGACCAGTCTGTCACAAATACAATAAACAACTTACCAATTTGTAACTCACCGAGTAATCATATTTACTAACCTAAATGTCAGCAGCTTAGAGTTTTAGTATTTTGTGCTTTAATATAGAATTGAACTGATTTGCAATCACAGTGTGCATTCTTTGACTATTTTGCAATGCTTCAATGAGATTCATTCAATCAGATTTAAAGTTACACCCAAAAATTGAAACTGTTGATGTTGTTTCATTGTACAGAACATTTATCTTCATTCACAAATTCAATTTAATTTTTTTTGAAAAGAGTTTTCTGACCCTCCATAGACAGCAACGCACCCGACACATTCAAGGACCAGAAAGGTAGTAAGGACATTGTTAATAGTTAATGTGACATCAGTGGGTCAACCTTAATTTTATGAAGCTACAAGACTTTTTTCGCACAAAGAAAATAAAAATAACGACTTTACTTAATTTATTCTCTTCCGTCTCAGTCTTTGACGTGCATTCACTAAAGTACCACAATGCATGCTTGTTGAAAAAAGTCGTTATTTTAGTTTTCTTTGCACACAAAAAGTATTCTTGTTGCTTCATAACATTACAGTTGAACCACTGATGTCACATGTACTATTTTAACGATGTCATTACTATAGTTCTAGGCCTTGAATGTGTCATTTGCTATTATAAAAATTTTTTACCAATGTTAAAAAGCAGGAAAGTTTTTTTAGAGTCAGTTTATTAGTTTATTATTTTATGTGAACTGAGCAAGAATATCTAAACATGTTTCTATCAACTGGCTTCCCAGCTTTTCAAAATGAGCCATCTGAACAAAGTATTTAAAGTTGAACAATGTTGTATTCACATTGCAATACTTTTGTGAGAAAATGCAAAAGTTCCGCAAGAGAAAGCTATTTTTTAGGGGAACGCAATCCTTTTGCAAGAGATTGCAAATGTTTTGTGAGAAAACATTTCTTGGGGGGAAAGCAAATGTTAAAAAAAGCTAATGGTTTTTTAAAGAGTGCAACATTTATTGAGGAACAATTCTTTTGTGAGAGAATGTAATGTTTTGCGAGAAAATGCAAAGTTTCGTGGGGGAACAAATGTTTTGTGAGAAAACGCAAAGTTTCCTGGAGGAATGAAATACTTTTCAGAACCAGAATCAGAATGAGTTTTATTGGCCAGGTATGTTTACACATACGAGGAATTTTTTTGTAGTGACAGAAGCTCCACAGTGCAAAAGAATGACAGTGACAGGACATGACACAAAATGGCAAAAGCACAATATACAATACAGACAATTATGTTGGAGGTCTGACAAGTGAGAATTTTAAATGAAAATATAAGTATGTGTGGTGAATAAATAATTGTATAATAGTGTTGTGTGTTCCATGTTTAATGTCAAGTGTTCATGAGATGGATTGCTTGGGGAAAGAAACTGTTTCTGCGTTCTGGTGCTCAGAGCTCTGTAGCGTCGACCAGATGGTAAAAGTTCAAAGAGGGAGTGAGCTGGATGTGAGGGGTCCAGAGTGATTTTGTATAAGTACAGTTCCTGGAGAGTGGGGAGGGTTGTACCAATGATTCGCTCAGCAGTCCGGACTACCCTCCGTAGTCTTCTGAGGTCAAATTTGGTAGCTGAGCTGAACCAGACAGTTATTGATGTGCAGAGGACGGATTCAATGATGGCAGTGTAGAACTATATCAACAGTTCCTGGGGCAGGTTGAACTTCCTTAGCTGGCAAAGGAAGCACAGCCTCTGCTGGGCCTTTTTCACCATGGACTCAATGTGATTGTCCCACTTCAGGTCCTGAGAAATTGTGGTGCCCAGGAATCTGAATGACTCCACTGCAGTCACAGTGCTGTTCATGATGGTGAGTGGGGGGGGAGCGTTATCCTAAAGCCCATGATCATCTCCACTGTTTTGAGCATGTTAAGCTCCAGGTTGTTAAGACTGCACCAGACAGCCAGCTCCTTAACCTCCTGTCTGTAAGCAGACTCGTCACCGTCCTGAATGAGGCCGATCAGTGTGGTGTCATCTGCAAACTTCAGGAGCTTGACGGAGGGCTCTTTGGATGTGCAGTCGTTGGTGTACATGGAGAAGAGCAGTGGGGAGAGAACACAGCCCTGAGGAGCTACAGTGCTGATTGTGCGGATGCTGGATGAGAATTTTCCCAGCCTCTCTACCTGCTGCCTGTCTGTCAGGATCTGGTGATCCACTGACAGATGGAGGTGGGGACGGAGAGCTGTGTCAAGTTTATTCTGAAGGGTGTCCGGGATGATGGTGTTAAAAGCGGAGCTGAAGTCTACAAACAGGATCCTCACATAAGTCCCTGGTCTGTCCAGATGCTGCAGGATGAAGTGCAGTCCCATGTTGACTGCATCATCTACAGACCTGTTTGCTCTGTAGGCAAACTGCAGGTGGTCCAGTAAGGGTTCAGTGGAGGCCTTCAGATTAGCTAAAACCAGTCTTTCAAATGATTTCATGACCACAGACGTTAGAGCCACAGGTCTAGTAATTTGGGGTTTATTTGGGACAGGGATTATGATGGAGCATTTGAAGCTTGAGGGGACTTTGCACAGCTCCAGTTATCTGTTGAAGATATTTGTGAAGATGGGGGCAAGCTGGTCAGCGCAGATTTTAAGGCAGGCTGGTGACATACTGTCTGGTCCTGGTCCTGTCCTTCTTTTGTTCTCTCTGAAGACCTGGCGCACATCATCTTCACTTATTTTCAGGCAGGTTTGGGGGAGAGAGGGGTTGCTGGAGGTGTTAATGGCTGTGTGGAGAGGTGTTCAGGGCGGGCGTGGGGTGTTTTTCCAAATCTACAGTAAAACTCATTAAAATTGTCTGCCAGTTGTTGATTCTCCAGAGTGCTGGGGGATGGTGTCTTGTAATTTGTAATGTCTTTCAAAACGTTCCACACTGAAGCAGAATCACTGGAAGATAATTTGTTCTTTAGCTTGCCGGAATAATTCCTCTTAGCCACTCTGATATCTTTTTCCAGTGTGTATTTGGCCTGTTTATACAAGACTACATATCCCTTTATGTAAGCATCTTCTTTGGCCTGACAGAGCTGTCTGAGTTTTGCAGTGAACCATGGTTTGTCATTGTTGCAGGTTAAACGAGTCCTGGTAGTAGGGCTGAACGATTAATTACATTTGCGATAATATCGCGATATGAAAAAACACGATTTTTCAACCGCAGAGGCTGCGATTATTCTCTGTCACGTGACACGCGAGAGTAATTATGACGATTGAAAGCATAAGGAGACGTCCGATCTCATAGCTCTAGCAGTACTTTGATAAAACACACACCGATCTGTCTAGCAGCGCTGTTTCAAGTCAAACGCATTTAAATTTTCATATAGGCAATATTGACTTGTAAACGATTGACTAACAATCTGGTCAACATAAAGTTCTTTATTTGAAGTGCAATTCTACATTGTGCCCGTACACAATGACGCAATCCTTTGTAGCGATTTCCGCGTCTCCATCGATCAGGAATGCCATGTACGCACTGTTCGCAATTTGCACAGACGTCTTTTTTTTTCAATGTATCTGCGATGACTCCTATAAATTGGGCACACACGACAACATTGCTGTACGTCGTGTTTACGTTCAAGCCATTTTTTCTTCATAAGAATTATTTCGGACTTGAACTTAGTGAAGGGAAGTTCTTATTTTGCAATATTTTAGGCAACGTTAAACTTGATTATCATCTCGGCCTCGTCTGATGATCTGTTTGCTGCTGCCTGCCTCTGAAAGGCAGCGGGGAGAGGGGACACTTGGGTAGTGCATTTATCGCGGCATGTAATGTGTTTTATAGATGCATTGTGCTTTTTCAGTGTTTCAATTCGAAATGTATTAGAACCAGTCACAAATGCACTATTGCCGGCCATGGTCTTCCCACACTCTTTACAGTAAATGCAGTGCGTTATATTATCGGCTTTACTGTATCTTAGCCAGGGAACCTGGTCAAGCCACTCTCTTCGAAATGTATACACTTTCCCCTTTTTAATTTCAGTGGGCTCTGCTCGGACACAGACTCGATTGTATGTGGCTCATTATCTAATGCCGTCTCCGGACCAGGGCTTGACATAACCTGGGAGGTTGATGGCTCCATGTCAGAGCATTGTTTAATTGATTTTTATTTATAAAGTTGTATTTATTTTATTTAAATGTATATTTAAGTTTACATTTATGTTCCAACAAACTTGAAAAAATTCAGCTTGATAAATGCTCTAAAACTTTTATGTAAATGATTGAAAGTTTTTTTTATATATTAACTGTTTTATATATTTAAATACTTGGTCAGTTTATTGATTTCTTTGGATAAATATTTAACTTGAATACCGTGCAGTGCACAAAATTAAGATTCGAGAGATGGTTGAAGTCAGTGTTCAATAAATGATGTTAAATTTAGAAATGTTATGCATCCACTTATTATTAGTGTGAAATTGTAGCATGCAAATGAAGGGGAAAACTTCAAGATATCGGCCCTAAAAATCGGCCAAAAAAATTGGCAGCACATATCGGCCATCGGCTGACCCTGACCTCTAAACATCAACATCGGCATCGGTTATAGAAAAACTCATATCGGTCGATCTCTAGTTGGCACGCTGCTATGTTGTAAAGTCCGCAGTTTGCCGCGGGTTGTTTTCGTGTCAACGGATCTTTCATAACATGCGGAATTGACGCGCTACATGTAAACGATATTCTTTGTTGTTTTTTCCTGTCAGAATAATTGAGTTCCTTTGGAATTCTTCAGCTTTTAAGAACTGACGGGTTTTCCTGTAGTGGGTGGAACTAATGTGCAAACAGCAATCTCATTGGCCGATACTCACCTACTATCATCCCTGTTTTTATTTCAGCGAATCAATTAGAGCAAACGCAGACTACGAGATTAATATTCATGAACCCAGCAGCTCAATAATCCTTAGTGCGTTTTATATGTTTATTAGTAGTATCATTTTTGGTAGTTTTACTATCTTATCAGTATTATTTGTATTATCCTTTTTTAATATAACACCCAAACAGCACCCCAACACCTACGTTGTTTATGCATCATTTGTTATTCTACTCGAAATCCGCAAAGTTATTTTATGAGGAGAGATATATATGTATTATATGTATTCATATATATAGATATATTATATATCTATGTATTATTATTAATATATTGATTACCAATGTGTCTGGGTATTATGGTTATGAATTAGTTTTGATTATGTATATTTTAGTAGATATTATACTATAGTAATTTGTATACCAATGGCATCCACAAGGTAAAATAAAAGTAGCAATAGTTACTTTTGTTGGAATGTATAAGTGAGAAGTAACTAATTAGTAACGTGTCCAACACTGCACACTATACAATGATTTATTGCTCATCTTTGTTGAATAATATAGAATATAAAGAGCTTTAAAAAAATAAGCCCTACCTGGTAGGAATGCACATATACTTACAGAAACTGATATAAGATGTTTCAGTCTCTGTGAGCTCATCCAGATCGTTTGCAACAGTCTTAACAACACTCCAATCAGTAGGCCTACGGTCAAAACAAGCTTTTAAATCTTGCTCTGCTTCATTAGTCCATCTTTTAACAGTTCTTAATACAGGTTTAGCAGATTTTAATGTATGCCTTTAGGTTGGTATAAGATGAACCAAACAGTGATCAGATAGTCCTAAAGCTGCTCGTGGGACAGAGTGATATGCATCCTTTATCGCTGTATAACAGTGATCCAATATATTATTGTCTCTGGTGGGATATGTGATGTGCTATCTGTATTTTGGCAGTTCGCGGGAGAGATTTGTTTTGTTAAAGTCCCAGAGAATGATTAAAACAGAGTCCGGGTGTTTTATTTATATCTGTGATCAGATCAGCGAGTTTCTGTAAAGCTGAGCTCACGTGTGGAAATTCGGCAGATTTAACGTGCTGTCAGGTATTGCGTCATTCAGCCAGGTTTCCATGAAATACAGAGCAGCAGAGTTGGAAAAATCCAGGAGAGCAGAAGAGGTTCATCCATTTTGTTGGGTAGAGAGTGGAGATTCGCCAGATGGATGCCAGGCAACAGCTTTCTTAATCTGCGCTGACGAAGCTTCACGAGTGCACCGGCCCGATTCCCCCGTCTGCACGTTCTAAACAGCACCGCAGCTCCACCGACTACAATGTCCAGCAAAACGTCCGAATAATCAAAATCCGGTAAAAGATCTTGCGGTGTGTTCTGCCGAATGTTCAGCAATTCATCCCTGGTAAAACGGATCGTGTTTGAGAAACAAAAAACAGGAAAGATTAGAAACACTGAAGAGCAAAGCACTGTAGCTGCCATGAGTGGCGCCATCTTAGATCTTTTGCGGGAGATTGCAAATGTTTTGCAAGAAAATGCAAAGTTTCTTGGGAGAACAATTTTTTGTGTGAAAAAAAAGCAAATGTTTCGAAAGAAACCGAAAAGTTTGCTTAGGGAATGCAATACTTTTCCCAAACAATGCAAATGCTTTGCTAGAAAAGGCAAAGTTTATTTAATGTTTTGTGCAATTGCAAAGTTTCTCAGGGGCAATACTTTTGGGAGAGAACGCAAATGTGCCCATTCTCATATTGTTTCCATGACAAAAGTTTCCGAAATAAAAATGTATCTGGTGAATGCAAAAGCATGCATTGAAATATAATTTTTGCTCCCATCTCATAAAATATTTTCAAAATGGCACACATGTAAAATACTTTTTCCCACCGAACAATTAGTAGGCTTTAGCCTAGAGGGGGTCCATGAGATCCAAAAGACTCAGGAATCTTGATATTGAACTGACTGGAGAGACACTGGCTTGAAAATCAAGCTCGGCCTGCCAGTTAAAGGTTTCGCTGTGGCGCATTACTGTAGGTTAACCTCTTAATGTAACATTTCTGGATTTATCACACCGATCTGGAGAACGGCTAGTATTTAAACACGCCGCTGGTTGATGTTTGTTTTGTTTTATGCTGTATGTCTGTATACAATATCCTGTACGTATAAACCCATCCATCATGGCACAACAGCTCAGAGCCACAATCCCATTTTGGACCACCTGAGTGAAATAAACATGACATACGTGTCGCTTTTTGCGCCACAGCCAGATAACGGATTAAGTGGGATTTACATAGACAAAAAAGGGCCATTACTTTACAGGTCTTTGAGAGGACATGCCTATTGATTGGCAACGTGAACCAAACAGCTGCGTTTTCTGCATTTAGTCCTTGTATTTGTAGGTTGGGTCTCGTGTTGAGATTCTCATAATGCTTCCAACAAAAGCCCGAAGTCAATTATGTAGCTGTCTGAACACATAGGTGCAGCCAGTAAGCTGCTCCATCAACAGAGCGACCGCTTTCCCTCATCTCATGTTTCTCGGCTCTCTCTCATCTTTCTCGAAAGGTCTCAACAGATGCCTGAGGTCCATAAACTCTCTGCATTCTCCGAAGCATCTGGGATCTGCTTCTCTGTCAAGGCAAGTTACGGGACAATAACCTCAGCCAGATTTCTCAGGGTAAAAATGTGTTTTTAAAAGCAGAGTTTGAATACATTCGGCACAAAACAGCAGAGAGCCAGGAATCAGCCTAGCGGCAAACACAAGCGCTCGGCTCCTCACACTGTGAAAGGGTTACATCCGCATCTCGCACTGAAAGAAAATGCTCAACATACACACGGAGAAGAACAAATCCTGTTGAGCCAAGCTGAGCTGAGATACCCTACATACTAGCAGCCCTTCCAGGCACAATTAGGATTTTACGGAAGGGAGAAATCCACATTCCTGCACACACAGAACACCATCCAGTTATTCTCTCTTTCCTTCTCCAGTGCTAGGTAATCTTTCCTCTCCCTCTTACTTGGGAATTTGCGCGAAACAGAGGAAGTCTTGGAAATCAAATTAAGAGCTCTTTTTTGGCAGGGAAAGGGTGTCTGAGGGTTATCGAGAAAAGTGTACGTGTACGTTTGCTCGCAATTGATTTCTTCACATTATAGTTGTGTGAAAAAGAAGCATCCGTTTTAGGTGATTGAGTTTTGCTGTACCATTTCTAACAATATAGACCCAGTTTGCAGACTCGTGCTGAAGGCAAGGAAACCAAACATAACACTATAGTAGTTCTAGTGATTTGTTCTTGGTTTACGGGCTTTCTTTAACACTTTTAGGTTAGCAGAATGCAAAATGAATGCTGCTTGATAATACAACTCTACATGCTTCAAGGATAAGACATCTTTCCAAAAGTCAAGTAGGCGCACTTTAAATAATCACTAGTAATCAAAATTACTGATATTTATCAATTGTTCTTTTAAGTATATGGTTCTTATTGTGCCTGATTCTGCAGTGAATTAAAAAGAAAAAAGATAATTATAATATATTTTCAAAAGTTACATTATGGTCAAAAGTTTAGAAAAATTAAGATTTTTTTATATGTTTTTGAAAGAAGCCTGTTATGTTCACCAAGGCTGCATTTATTTGATCAAAAATACAGTAAAATATTTTGTTATTAGAATAGCTGTTGTTTTCTATACTTTAAAATGTAATTTATTCCTGTGATGCAATGCTGAATTTCCAGTATCATTACTCCAGGCTTCAATCATTCTAATAAGTAACATTTCTTATTATCACGGTTGAAAAAAGTTGTGCTGCCTAATATTTTTTTGTGGAAACCGTGATACATTTAAGGACTCGGATGAAAAAGCTGTTCAAAAGAACATCACTTATATGAAATAGAAATATTTTGTAACATTATGAAAGTCTACTGTCACTTTTGATCAATTCAATCGATATTCATTTATTTAAACAGCAAAAACAAATGCGACACAAAACATGCGAAAAGTAGTGTTACATTTTTTTTACAGATACCTTGGCCACAAAGGTGGTGAATGATTAAATTAACAAATAATATCCTAACCTAAAAAAGTGTAATACCTCCTGATCAAATCCTTGAGAATGAAATAATTTCCCCTACGCCATACAATAATTCACGCTGTCCCATTACTGAAATTAAATTGCCATTTCCTTTCATGCAGCACCTTTTAAACTGTTTGATTTTAACACACACACACACACACACACACACACACACACACACACACACACACACACACACACACACACACACACACACACACACACACACACACACACACACTTTATTATGCACACCTGTTCAATTGCTTGGTAACACAAATTGCTAATCAGCCAATCACATGGCAACAACTCAATGCATTTAGGCATCTAGATGTGGTGAAGACGACTTGCTGAAGTTCAAACCGAGCATCAGAATGGGGAAGAAAGGGGATTTAAGTGACTTTGAACGTGGAATGGTTGTTGGTGCCAGACGGGCTGGTCTGAGTATTTCAAAAACTGCTGATCTACTGGGATTTTCACACACAACCATCTCTAGGATTTACAGAGAATGGTCCGAAAAAGAGAAAATATCCAGTGAGCAGCAGTTGTGTGGACGAAAATGCCTTGTTGATGTCAGAGGTCAGAGGAGAATGGGCAGACTGGTTAGAGATGATAGAAAGGCAACAGTAACTCAAATAACCACTCGTTACAACCAAGGTATGCAGAATACCATCTCTGAACGCACAACACGTCGAACCCTGAAGCAGATGGGCTACAGCAGCAGAAGACCACACCGGGTGCCGCTCCTGTCAGCTAAGAACAGGAAACGGAGGCTACAATTCACACAGGCTCACCAAAATTGGACAATAGAAGATTGGAAAAACGTTGCCTGGTCTGATGAGTCTCGATTTCTGCTGCGACATTCAGATGGTAGGGTCAGAATTTGGCGTAAAGAACATGAAAGCATGGATCCATCCTGCCTTGTCTCAACGGTTCAGGCTGGTGGGGGTGGTGTAATGGTGTGGGGGATGTTTTCTTGGCACACTTTGGTCCCCTTAGTACCAATTGAGCATCGTTTAAATGCCACAGCCTACCTGAGTATTGTTGCTGACCATGTCCATCCCTTTATGACTACAGTGTACCCATCTTCTGATGGCTACTTCCAGCAGGATAATTGCACCATGTCACAAAGCTCAAATCATCTCAGACTGGTTTCTTGAACATGACAATGAGTTCACTTTACTCAAATGGCCTCCACAGTCACCAGATCTCAATCCAATAGAGCACCTTTGGGATGTGGTGGAACGGGAGATTCACATCATGGATGTGCAGCCGACAAATCTGCAGCAACTGCGTGATGCTATCATGTCAATATGGACCAAAATCTCTGAGGAATGTTTCCAACACCTTGTTGAATCTATGCCACGAAGAATTAAGGCAGTTCTGAAGGCAAAAGTGGGGTCCAACCCGGTTACTAGCAAGATGTACTTAAAAAAGTGGTCAGTGAGTCATATTCTTGTGTAATATAAAGAAGTATCTCTAAAAGGATACAGCAGACTTCCAGAAGCTCATTCACTTCAGCTTCATTAATTAGGCCTAGAACTTTATTATTTATACAATGGCAAGAAAATTAACAGAATGGAAATGATGAGCTGAAGTTAATCACTGCTGAATGAGGGGTGGAGTTAGCAGTCAACGTGTTGTTCAGTTTTGCTACTTTTTTCTTTTCATCTTTAGAAATGTTGATGTAATCTTACAGAATTACGTAAAATGCATTGGTAATCCTGAAAATAATGTCACTTCCTGGAAAATGTCATTATTGTCAGAATTGCCTTTTTTAGTTCTAGAAAAGCCTAACAGGATCAAAAGTGATAATGAGGAAAAAGCACTAAACTGATTAATTAAAGTAATATTGCAAAGAAAACATGTTTTGTATGGATCATTATCATTAAAGAAAAAAAGGGGGGGGGGGATAAAATGCTTCTCAACTCATAATTTACAGAAAACCCAGGGACACAACAGCAATGACAACAGCCAATATAACCAAAATACTGAACACAATTTACCCTTATTTATTTAATGGTGATAGTGTGCAATACAGTGAAATCAAGTATGTAATCAAGTCATTTTAAACTTTAACAGTTTTTATCTTTATTTATTTATCTAGTATATGGTAATAATATTATTTGACAGGGACATCAAAATGATATTGACTTGTTAGACATTCAAGTTTTCTGGGACCTATAAACATCAAACACTGATAATTGTATCATGTACTAAAACAACAATCATGATAAAATACAACAAATGAATCACTAAAATAGTGAAACTAATACAAACTATACTGAATTATTCATTATTATATAAAAACATAGGCTTTTATTAAAGAATAGCGAGTGCTGAGCATCCTTGAAAAACACAATGTACCAGATCATTAAAGAAAGCTGATCTAATTTAACTCACTGATTCATATAACTGCATAGGGAGTGAGAGAGACTGCGAGTGTCAGGAATCCTTTATTAAGTTCCAAGATGCAGTCATTAAGATTACAGTTGAACAGTGATTCACAAACATCATGTACTGTATTTTCTAAATATGCTAATCTATGGAGAATTATGGGTATTCTGCAACCAAGCCAAGTCCTCCAACACACACACACACACACACACACACACACACACACACACAGCTAAAGTGCAACAACATATTAAAGTAGTCGGTTAGGCGACAGTTGCTAAGTTGAAGCAACAGTTTTGATTGAAGCAGACACTGGAACGCTTACTGAGATTGACTCTGGCCTTTTAGCTATCAGCACAAAAGGGCTGAACCCTCATGAACATATTATTACTGTCACTAAAGATTCCTTCAATGAATAGAAAAGGTTAACACCATCTCTACGATGTGAAATGACACTGGATCGAACAGCTTAACCATGACCTGCAGTTAACCCACAAATGTGTCAAAATAAGATCAGAGTATAAATATGTGAACATGCTAGAAAATGATTTGAATGGAAAATGTATATAAATGAACAATTCCATTCCTAACTTCTGATTGGTCAATACAGCATTCCAAGTGCAAAAACATAATACACCATTTTTATTATGCAGTATGGATTTTATAGAAGTGAAGCCGTGCTCTATTGTTAATATAATCACAGCTAAAATTCAGTGTCAATGTATATTTTTTCCTCGTGCGTGAACGCTTTAGAAGACAATACAAAAAAACAAACAAAACAAAAAAATTCACCCAGCCGGATAAGGCAAACGCACATGGAAGTAAGTTGACTTATGCCCACTTGTGTTCTTTTCACAGACAAAATGTCCACATGGTGTTCCAAGTCCTTGTGTATTGTGGGGGAGAGGAGCGGTGAAAAACCTCAGTCACTTCAGGGTAATGCAAATGACTTTAATATGTTAAGAAGATTAAAGTGGATAAATGTCTAGATACATTTTTTTGAAAAGCCACATAAACCTCTAGTGTTTTTATTTTGTGAGGGGAGGGCTGGATATACGTGAGTCAGTTCAGGATGATCAACACAAAAACCCTTCCGAAACACGATGCCATTGGCTGAAGAAAATTGGGCTTATTCGAGATTTTGCATTTTAAGCTTCTTGAATGTAAGACCATCCCACTTCTTTCTTATTATTTTTAAACACCAACCCTTAGGACAACAAAAAGCTACCGGCAGACATAGGTCACAATCTGCTATCTCCACGCTCTCTCCCGAATTAGGCTTGGTTGTCTTCTTCAGCTTTTGTCAAAGTGGTCTTAAAGATGGTGAGCTCTGAACTACTTTTGCGGTCTTCCTGTGAAAGTAAGTACACATGCAGCCTGTTAAATAAAGCATTAACTATACTAGTGTTTTTCATATTATAGTTAACACACCAAGTTTTTTTTATAGGTGAGCTTTCTTGGTGATGCAATGAACACAACTTATTTTTTGAGAAAGAAATCCAAACACGAAATGACAACCGACTGCAGCAACTGGCCACAGTTTGGTAGAACATTGCTTAAAAACATACAGATGCCGTAGCAAAAATATGTGAGTGTGAAAAATGAAAGAGAGAAATGGAACAAAATAACATAAAAGGATTAAGAAATGATTTGCATAACATTTCCGTTACTTCCAAAGCACAGGATCAGAGACATGACAGGGACGTGATGACTGCTGAGTCTTATCGTCAACCACATTCTCTTCAAGGCACAAAGCTAGTCAAGATCAATCACAGTTAATTTTACAATTAACATCTCTTCAGCTTGCTTCTGGGATCCAAAATCTGATGCATATGAACATGTTTATTTCATTCACATTCCCTTCGCTTTTCTTATGATACTGAGAATTATTGCTGTCCCAACCACCCGGTAAAATGAACAAGGGGTGACATCACGATAATCTGAAACATAACTGAGTTAGGTTCAAGTGTGATATGTGCCATGCGCTTACTAGTATGATTATTTGCTCTGATCAAAAAGACAATATCTAACCAGCTGGGTTGCTGCCAATGAAAATCCGATTCAGCCCGTAATGACCACAAAACAACATCAACAACAACAACATGCCCAACAGGTACTAAAAACCTGCAGAACAAGGGAATATATGAAGGAAATGAAAAAGAGCAAATAGTAACCCTGAAGGAAGGAAGGAAGGAAGGAAGGAAGGAAGGAAGGAAGGAAGGAAGGAAGGAAGGAAGGAAGGAAGGAAGGAAGGAAGGAAGGAAGGAAGGAAGGAAGGAAGGTGAAAGGAAGTAGGAAAGAAAGGAAGTGGAAAGCAAGATAGAAATTGGGAAAATGGAAAAGAAGGGGAAAGAAATGAATGAAGAAAGTGGAATGGAAGGAATGAAAGAAGAAAAGAAGTGGAATAGCAGTAGGAAAGAAAGGAAGTGGAAAGCAAAATAGAAAGAAAGTGAAATTGAAGTAGGGAAAGAAGAACTAAATTGTAGGAAAGAAGGAAATTGAAAGAAAGAGTAAAAGAAGGAATGAAGAAAGTGTAATAGAAGTAGGAAAGGAAATACAAGATAAAGGAAAGGAAGGAGATAAGTGGAAAGGAAAAAAGACGGACTAAAGAAAGTGGAATGAAGTAGGGAAAGGAAGGAAGGAAGCAAGGCCTAAAACTAACTTTTTGTCACACCTGCCAATGGCCGGTGATGTGATAAAATTTACCGGCCAAAATATTTTTTTTACCGGCCATGAAACTCTTTTTGCAAAAACAGGCAGTCGTTACTACTACAATGACTAAACATATTTACACTGTTTTTAATTGGTCATTTACTTTACTTACAAGAAAAACAACAACAAATATTTATTGATATATCTTATTTTTATCCCTAATAAACATTGAGATTCTTGTCTTTTGCATGTTTTTGGCAAATGAAGCAGGCCATCGCATTACGCCTGTTTCACACATACTTAGTTTGCAGTGCAAATGTGGTGCATATTTTTTCCACACCCATGTTAATGGATTAGAGCAGGGCTATTCAATTAACTTCATTTGAGGGCTGGATTACCGAATTGAAATTTAAAGAGGGCCAAGGGGGTGGGAGCCGTTCCGAATCTCTTTCTGGGGGGACCTATACAATTAGAAATTAAATTGAAATCTAAAATCTATAAAAGGTTAACATTAGTGCTTTCTGCCAATCGATAAAAAAAAGATAATTTTTTTTTTGTAATTAATCATGAATAATCGTATATTTATATTGTCATAATTTTACATTGAACCTCCAAATGAATGTAGAAACAACAAAGATAGTATATTTTAAATATGTTTTTAATGGCATCTTTTTACTAAGTAGCCTATTGATGGCAATGCTCAATTATAGCCATTCAACATTACAGTATAATTGAAAGCCATTTTTGTTAACATTTAATAAGGCTCTGAAATATTAAGTGATTTCAAAAAAATCTTCACATAAACTATAAATTGTATATGCATAAACTATACAGATTAATCTTTATAATCAGCGACTAGAGAAGTCTAATGATTTTTCTTTCTTTCTTTGATATACATCAATGACAAGACTGCAGCAGGTTTTACTTTAAACAGCACTATCTCTTTAAAACCTGATGCACATGACGCAGATCTGACACATATCCTATTTTCTCCAAACTCTTTACGGTTATTTAAGACTTTATAACTTATTTAAGACCACGTTTACAAGGTAAGTTGCCAAAACCGGGTATTCTGACATAATTGTGAGTTTGTTTTTGTCCGTTGAAGCGCTACTGGTGCGCTGTCTGATGCGGATCGGTGTATAGTACCTTTTCCAATGCAGGAACTTTCCCCAGGAACTAGGGACTTTGGGCCGGTACTTGGTGTGTTTCCACTGCAGGAACCAGGATCTAAATAAAGTTCCGGGTACAAATTTGCCCCTAAGAAAGTCCCTGCTCGCGAGGTAGTACTTTTTCAAAGGTCCGGAACTTTCGGGGGCGGGACTTGGGCGCTGAGCATGCTGATTGGTTGAGTTCACGCAGCACTGTATTTCAATCACCATATTCGCATTTTGATTTTATTTTATATTACTGTTATTGTGTCATGAAATGTAGTTTTAAAAGTATTTCAGGCAAAAAAATTAGTTGTTTAAAACTCAAATCTGCACTATATTTATAAAGACTATTTGAAATGTGCTTTGCTGATTTCGGAGACGTGAGCTCCACGCGATCACCGGGCGCTCAGTGCTCGTGTATCCTACTGAGAGGAGCATAACCTCGGCTAGTCCTTCTGACATTTGCCGCTGGCTCTGATGTCTCTGTAGTGGTATAATTAGCTGGTATAGTGATATAATTTGCTTTGGGTAATTCTAACAAGTAATCGTTGGTCTTTATTCTATTAATATATTCAAATGAAAATGAAAAGAGGCAGTGGTGTTTGATATCATATTTCATCCTATTGTAAATACAGTGAGGAGAATTGCAGTAGCCGAGGCGAGCTGACTGACGTTATCAAGTACGCTACTCTTTGCAGAATTACCGGACTTGCGTCATCCCGTCCGCGGGAGTTCACACTCCTGAGTCGAACTCGCGAAAGTCAGAACTACCGATGATGCAAGTGTACTTGGTGCACAAATGCGTACTTGGTATTGAGAAACGTGCGCAGACCCACGTCAGACCACGATGGAAACACAGAGCAGACATCAACAGGTCTGGGGTTAAAAAAAAGTTCCTGGGACAAATTGTTCCAGGTAATTTCAACGGAAAAGCGGCTTATGTTTACAGCCGAACGTATTCTACTTCACTGCACCGTTTAGGTGGCGTAAGCCCAGGTATGTGTCGCCACATTCTTGGTTTATGAAGAATAAAGAAGAGCAAATTAATCTTCTGAAATGAAGCAGCAATGTCTTCTCAGGTAAAAGTTATTAGAACCGTGTCTAGGGACAAGCTGGCCATCACACTGCTCTGACCTTATCAGTCCGTTTGTGTCCTATTATTTGATTCGCTCTTGTCGCTTATGACAGAACAGCTAATCACAATGAGCTCGTCTTCGGAAAATATTATTTTATTTGCTTACGTCTGAAACAGTGAATCCCTTTTAATACTGTCTGTGGTTCTCACTACATTGCATTGTTATATTTCTGAAAAGTTTTACCCACCAACTGGCGACTGACACCATTACATTTACTCGCCAACGCAGATTTTCACTCGCATTTGGTGCCTTGGCGAGTGTTCTGACGATATTCTGAAACATAAGTGAGTTATGTTCAAGTGTGATATGTGCCATGCGCTTACTAGTATGATTATTTGCTCTGATCAAAAAGACAATATCTAACCAGCTGGGTTTCTGCCAATGAAAATCTGATTCAGCCCGTAATGACCACAAAACAACATCAACAACAACAACATGCCCAACAGGTACTAAAGAACCTGCAGAACAAGGAAATATATATGAAGGAAAAGAACAAGAGCAAATGGTAACCCTGAAGGAAGGACAGAAGAGAAGGAAGGAAGGAAGGAAGGAAGGAAGGAAGGAAGGAAGGAAGGAAGGAAGGAAGGAAGGAAGGAAACAAATGCAATGGAAGTAGTAAAGGAAGAAGTGGAAAGAAATATAGGAAGGAAGGACTAAAGGAAGGAAGGAAGAAAGTGGAAGGGAAGGGGAAGCAATGAAGAAAGTGGTATGGAAGTAGGAAAGGAAATAATGAAGTAAAAAGGAACAACATGGAAAAGAACAAAGGATGAAAGCTCCACTGAGCCTTTTTGCAGATATATTATATAAAGCTATCTACAAAAAAATCATATTGTAATATTGTATCTTCTGCACATAAGGTTTAATACATTTTAATTAATTTGTTTTATTTAATTTTAAAGTAAACATTTCCTAAACACTTTGAAAAAAGGTCCACACTCTGAAAGCTTAAGAGTTGTGCAGCGCACGAGCGCCATGCGTTTGAGTTCGAGTTTAGTCTGCGTCATGCCCCATTTCTTTACTTCTCTTCATTCTAATTTCATTGAGTAAAATGGACATACAACACAAATGTTTGTTAAATCAAGTTGCAAAAGTTCGATAGAAAGTTGCAAGCGACTTTGATATGAATGCAGTCTCACAGAAAAGAAGATTACACATGGCTCATTAAATACTGTCCCTTCTTTCTCACAGTTCCCACAGAACCACAGATCTGCCAAGCCTCTCTTGTTCTCGCGTGTTTATCTGTGGAAACAATATCTTTGCCAAGAGAAAAGAGGGACGGCGGGAAGACATGGAGACAGTGAAAGTTTGTAAAAGGCTCCAGGGCTCTTTCAGGACCAGGTGAATCAGTGGGCCGGGACAGACACACAGGGAGGGGGTGGCAGGGAAGAATTACGGCAAATCTTCAGAAACACATGCATTTAATTCCTGTAAAATGAATGCAAATCCTAAACTTTGTAAAACTCTTATAGGAGTTCTGAGGGAAAAGAAGTTTATGAAGAGCTCCGAAGTTCTAAACTCGCTCGCCGATGATCATTAAACAAGGTAACGTGTCGAAGCCGCGGCCCAGCGGGTAGCACGCGTCGTCCGGCACGCTAATGCGGGTGCCAATATGGCTCACGTCATTTCCCGATCCGTCTTCCTCGCACCATTTCCTGTCCTCTCTAAGCGAAAGTGACAAGAAGGCCCCAAATCCGAAAAGGCAACATGACTTCAACCTTTTGTAACGGCACAGCACGCAGGGCATCAAATGCACTGTAACGGCATGTCACAGTCTTTGCACCTAAGCGAACGAGACACCCACTCAAACAGACACCCGGCAACATCAGCCTACAACAATATCAGCTCACAATTCACATTAGAGATGGCATTACATATTTGTGACAGGCTTGCCTTTACACGCAGAACTCCTCAAATGGGATTGGGCAGATCCCTCTAAACAGCTTGCAGCCGAGTGACATTTTGTCCCCATTTCAGCAACGGTTCTGCCAGATATGATCCACCATCTAGTTATCGCAAGTGTTAGGCTAATTACTTTAGCTGCTTGAGCCTGGCCTCCGATGCTCCGTGCAGCATCAATTCTCCGGCAAACGCTCGGCGGTTTCCAGGCTTCGTATAAATAGAAATTTAATTTCTGTATGTTTGTCCTGGCATCCTCTGCGGCAAAGGCATATTCCCGAGCCTGATGGATTATTGCATCTTTGAACTTTAAAATATCTGTCAATGTAGGGAAAAGGCACAAAGTAGAATCTCGACTTTAATGAGATTTGTAAGTGACAAACGAGAGATTAATGGTGTAAGTCGATGTAATTCCATCTTTCCGAATGCGTCTCCCATACCTTCTCGTCTGACTTCTCTCTGTTTGTCTTTTCTCTCTGCTGAGGTCTAGGTTTGATGTAAAGCGGATTTTCAAATGAAGGTGAAGCGGCATGTCATTATGAAAGATCTTAATAAAGATGCATTGTTTAAATGAGAAGAGTGCACCAGTCATTTCAAACCTGACGGAAAAACTGAAAGATAAATAACTAGAACAATCAGTGAGCTAATAAATACAGTAAAATAAAAATACAGCTGGAGATGTGACTTAATATAGTTATATACCAAGTCAAAAATGATGCACTACCTGTCAGAAGTTTGTAAAAATTACATTTCATGTTTTTGAAATAAGTATTTTATGTTCTTCAAGGCTGTATTTATTTAATCAAACATATGGTTAAAGAAAGAGTTATATTGTGAAATATTATAATAATTTAAAATGTTTTCTACTGTAATGTATGTTTAAAATGTAATTTATTCCTGTGTAAGTCTGAATTTTAAGAATAATTACTCCAGTCTTCAGTGTCATTCTAATATGCCAATTTGGTCGCCAGGATTTTTTTTTTGTATTATTATCATTATGCGTTTTATTTTTTTAATGATCAAACAACATTGAATAACAATCCAAACAAGTAAACAGCCAACTATAAGACGCTACTATTACACTAAAGAATAATAAAACAAAATATTATAAGTAATTCAAGCAATACAACCTGAAGAGTGAATCCGATAACATTGGTCATGTGTTTAGCATGTTTATATTTGAGACTACTCATAAAAAAGCTTCTATTTTGATGTAATTTGCTTTTCTTTTCTTTTTTTACATTAATTATGTTATCATAAGTATAATAATTGTATACTGATTGTATGAACTTTATACGTGATTAAAAAAAATATAATAATAAAATGTTATTTGGTACACCTCTGTTTTGATTTAATAACAGCAGCACTCAATGAACTCAATAATGCTGCTGCTGATGATGATGATGATGATGATGATGAGCCAATGTTCATGTTCTCCAAAGAGCATCTTGTGCTTCAATGGAAACAAGAACATCTGACCAAGTCACATAATCAACAACACAACATTTGATTAGTAATCTATATATATTGGTGCAGAATATTTAAAATGTATTTTTCATTATACCCTTTTCTTTAATTTATCATAATCCTACAACTACAGGTTTTCAATGTTTACAGATTTAAAAAATGAAGCAAGGTAAAGCAGGACAGAAACATAATGAAACAGAATTCAAGTACATAGAGAAGGCCAAAGACATGAAGATGGAGATGTATAACGTCTATGAGGTCAAAGTCCAGAAGCTCCTGGGGCCTCACAGGAGTTGACATCTCAGCGCTGACCCTTCAGCAGGATCCGCTTCCTGAAGCTCACTGTGGAATCTGTATGTTCATGACGTATCAGTCGGAGAGCCGTGTAGAGCCCTTATACAACATGTAAATCATCTGAGTGTGTGGAAACGAGGATTATGTGGCTTATTGCCTCTCTCAGCGTTCAACTGAATATTCATATCAATCCTTAGCCTCTAGTAAAGAGTAGCAGCAGATGTTGGCAGTGTCAGATCCCCGGTGTGATTCATAGGCATTGTGTAAGAGCGCCTGATGATGACTGTATAAATGAGGTCCAGTGTCAAAGCAATATGCTTGTTATCATGATAAACAGATCCACTGGGGAGAAAGAGAGAAACCTGGCGTCTATCCTGACTGAGAGCCTGTAATCCTACATGGCCGAGACGCCCACCTGGTTATGGCAGATTTACTATTAAACAGACTACGGTGACCTTCTTTCATTCATGGAGTGGATCTCATCTAGTGGCAGGGTTAGGCAAAATTGGGAATTTGAGAACTGGCTCTATTCCAGTGCATGGTAATTCAGTTTCACAGAATTGGCCACACCCGGAACTGCAAGATTTTTGAGAAAAAAAATTATTTTTTAATCTGAGGCAGAAATCACACATTCATAGGGCTAAAATGTATTTGTCCAACTCAGTCGCACCCTCTGCAGCTCATTTGTTTTAAACTATTATCCACCCTTTTGCACCAAAATCACACGATGATTGTAAAACAATAAGTTACCAAAATTGTCAAAGCTGCTCTTCTCCATGTAGTGAAAATGTTGATCACTGGCTGTCACATTTATTTGCAATTTTGCTTAGTTTATTCTAAAATTAATATTTGTATTAATGTTCTAAATTTATATTTTAAATGTATAATAATAATCATTATTTATTATTTTTAAATTACATATTTTTAATAAAAGCTAAATTTTTGCTTAGTTCTCTAAAAATAACTTTTTAAAAAGAAAAGAAAAATAATTTAAAATAATAAAATAAAAGTATATGAATGAATGAATGAATGAATGAATGATGCATTTATCTAGCGCTTTATTGTGTATTGTTGTTCACCCAAAGCGCTTTACAATCATGTGGGGGGGTCTCTCCTCAACCACCACCAGTGTGCAGCATGCGCGGCTGCCACAAGACAACGGCCAGTGCGCTCACCACACACCAGCTACAGGTGGAGAGGAGAGAGAGTCATAGAGCAACCATACAGGTGGAGTGGAGGTGTATTCACCACACACCAGTTGGAGAGAGAGAGAGTCATAGAGACAATCAAGTGTATGCTCTCACCACACACCAGCTACAGGTGGAGAGGGAGAGAGAGTCATAGAGACAATCAAGTGTATGCTCTCACCACACACCAGCTACAGGTGGAGAGGAGAGAGAGTCATAGAGAATCAAGTGTATGCGCTCACCACACACCAGCTACAGGTGGAGAGGAGAGAGAGTCATAGAGCCAATCAAGTGTATGCATACACATAGAGCCAATCAAGTGTATGCTCACCACACACAGCTACAGGTGGAGAGGAGAGAGAGTCATAGAGCCAATCAAGTGTATGCGCTCACCACACACCAGCTACAGGTGGAGAGGAGAGAGAGTCATAGAGCCAATCAAGTGTATCACCACACACCAGACAAGTCATATCAAGTGGATGGGGATTATTAGGAAGCCATGATTGACAAGGGCCAGTGGAGTTTGGCAGGACACCGGGGATACGACCCCTACTCTTTACGAGAAGAGACATGGGATTTTTAATGACCACAGAGAGTCAGGACCTCGGTTTGACGTCTCATCCGAAAGACGGTGCTTTTGTCAGTATAGTGTCCCCGTCACTATACTGGGGCGTAAGGACCCACACAGACTGCAGGGTGAGCACCCCCTGCTGGCCTCACTAACACCTCTTCCAGCAGCAACCTAGTTTTCCCAGGAGGTCTCCCATCCAGGTACTGACCAGCTCAACCCTGCTTAGCTTCAGTGGGCAACCAGTCTTGGGCTGCAGGGTGATATGGCTGCCTATAATAATATAATATAACAAAATAATATTCTATAATATTCAGCTTCTTGGAAGGTCCATTTAAGACCACATTTAAATCTTGTCTCAGTTAGTTTCAATCTTGTATGCCTGCTTCATGTTAATTGGCTCCATTAATACAAATTTGGAACATTACGGGAAATTAAGTAAAACGTTCATTCATTGTCCATAAAATTTAATTTAAATGTATTAAATATAATAATGTTTATAACCAGAAACAGCAGGGTTTTAACCAGAGCTGTAGGCCTTATGTTCTGTATTAACCCTCTGGCCCTCTTCGGTCACTTTTGACCGCGAATGAGGCAAGCGTGGCTCCTAAACGAAGAGGGCCAGAGGGTTAAATATAATAATGTGTACATTACAAACTCATTTTGTGCGTTTAAACAGAAAAACATTATTTTATGAATACAATGCATTTTTTTCTCATGTTGTATGTATGATAACCAGAGCTGTAGGCCTTATGTTACAAAAAAAATAAATATATATATACACACACACACACACACACACACACACACACACACACACACACACACACACACACACACACACACACACACACACACAGTATAGACTTATAAAGCCTTAATGTGAACAAAAAAAATATATATATTTGAGTGCTTTTCAAAGCTAATGCATTTAAAAATGTTCAAATTATTGCATTTATTTTTAAATGTGCAATTAGGCTACATTTTTTTGTTGCATTCAGCTAACAGCTCTAGTGACAAACTAAAAATGCAATGTATTACTAAAAACAACACTTACAGCAGTTATATGAATTTCTATGAATTATCTCCAGCCCTTCCTCTTAAAGACAGACGAATTAAAGCGGTTCGCCCACTGAGAGTATAAAAAGCAAACTCCAAACCCCCTCTCTTCCTCCATCTTTCAAGAGGCCCAACAGCGAAAGACCTTTCAGGAATCCTGCATGGGTGGACGAGTGGGTTTTCCCTGGGAAAGACACTCAGGGTCTTCCGGAAAGGAACCCCACCTTCGGATGTCGGATAGCATGTCGCTACGGCGCGCTGCTGCCAAGGCTAGCGTGGGTGAGTGGGCAGCGCTGCACTGAGATGACTAGCAGCCGTGGGCACTGCCAGGCTTAGCGATGAAGATGCCGCCCCTGTCGTCATTACAGGCAGCTAACAGAAAAGAACAGAGAGTTTCTCCGAAATAAGCCAAAAAAAGCAGGAAGTAGGGAGGGATGGTTCACATTGAAATCCTCTCGCAACGCCCCCATGCACGGTTTTAAGCACAGCGTACAAAATCACTCTCACAGAGAGAGCGGGAGAAAAATAGATATTAGCGGCGCAGTAAGCTAGCTCAGGAGATCACGTCCAGGCGCTTTCTAATCACTGTAATGGTTTAGAAACCTCATGCTCATCTCTCTTAAGCACCGAATAAAACAGTAGAAGTCCCCATATGAACCACAGGCGCTGCTTTCCTATGCCAAAAAGACTTTCGACAGCTGCGGGGGGTGACAGCCTAAAAAAGTTAACGTGATTTTTGAGGAATAAGTCACGTCCTAGAATACCACCCGATAAGAGCTCGGGGAAATGGGATGGAGTTGAGAAGTTCTGAAAACGATGCAAAATACTTCTCGATCAGCAAATAACGCATGCCAGATCGCACCTTCATCCAGAATACAAGATTATGCAGATGTTTGAATAAGCATCTACACTCCAGATATCTGTAAGAACATGCAGCATGTTGGAGATCAAAGGCTGCTCTATGCCAAACGCAGCCTCACAGATGCTTTTAAAGCAAGAATGCGTGATAAATCAATAACCTCATAAGTGATATTAGTCGATACTGGAATAGCATCGGGGATTATTTACAACTCATATATATATATATATATATATATAGCAGGTAACATACACTCTTAAAAATAAAAAAGACTCCCTGGCATTAATGGTTCCATGAAGAATCTTCAACATCCGTGGAAACTTTCCACTCCACAAAAAGTTATTTAGTAGAAAATGTAAAGAGGAAATAAAACAAATATTCTTCAAAACTGTTCACTGAAAGGTTATTTTGGGAACCCAATAAGGTTCTTCTAACCATAAACAGAATTGCTTCAAAACATGGTCTCAAACTCAATTCCTGGAGGGCCACAGCTCTGCAGAGTTTAGCTCCAACCAGCTCCAAATCACACCTGCTTGGAAGTTTCTAGTAATCCAGAAGACCTTGATTATCTGGATCAGGTGTGTTTGATTAGAGTTGGAGCTAAACTGTGCAGAGCTGTGGCCCTCCAGGAATTGAGTTTGAGACCAATGCAGTTCAAAACCTTGCTTTTGGAATTTTTCGAATTTGGACAATTTTTTTTATTTTTTAAGAGAGTATGAACTCTTGAAGATGTTGCAGCGACAAGCAACAGGAGATTTTTTAATCACTTGAACTCTATTTATGTGGCTTTGCCCACCTTGAAATATCATTGGTCCAAAATCCTGCTCTTCATACTTGTACAGACTAGTTCACATTTGTTTGGGCTGACTGTGATTTTATCAAGGTGCACAGGTATTTCTGGCTCAGTGAAAAGGGATAAATTGTCTCTGGATACGCCGTTAAAAAACGTTTTCTTCAAAACCTGACTTATCTCATGTAAAATTCTACATAATGGGGGGCTTTAGCGTGAATATTAATTTTGGACAAAACTGTATAAATACATAATATTGCCCATCAAACTGGTTATCAATCAAAGCCTAAAAACAATTATTGTCTATCAGTATAGCAATTATTTATATAAGTTCATATGAATCTTGAAAAGTACCAAGATCTCAAAATCAGACCTTAATCAGGCCTTTACAATGGAAAGCACCATATAAATGTCCTACTGAACATCACATAATTTTTATCAACTCACACCATTTGTCATCTGAACATTTAGTGTGTTGTTAAACAACAATATAATCCACTGAACACACTACTTCTATCCCTCACAGCCTCGTTTTCATAGATAAGAAATGATTTTGATGATGTAAATGAATCGAGGGTATTTGTGGGTCTGGAAAATGGCACAAGCGTTACAACACAAGTGTTGGTACACAGAATGCTGCCAATAGTCTGTTCTCCAAACTGAGAACATGTGGTCTCATTACAAGAGAAACCAAAAAATATTACATACATAATAAACCCCATTTATAAAAGACCATTTATGAAATCCAATTAAATTTTCTTTTTGTATGTGTGAGAGTAAATACATGTAAAAAGCACACTGGCGTTTAAGTTCTTTCATCAAACTATTTTTGTACTACCTGTTAAACCAGTCCTAATACGGTCAATTTTACAAGGATATAGTTCACCTAAAATTGCCATATTCTGTCATTATTAGTCACCCTCATGACAGTCCAATCCACCAAGACTTCATCAAATAACTTCACCATAAATCCAACTCTTCTGAAGACATATGAGCGATTTTCTTTTACAATAAAGCATCATGTTATGAACATTCAATGGAGGGACAAAAATCGCTCAGGTTTTATTAAAAATATCTTCATTTGGGTCTAAAGACTAACAGAAGTGACTGACATGAGATTGAGTAAATGACAGAATTGTCATGCCTTTATCAAAGCCAGCATCTAATGCTATTTTACTACCTGATTTATGATTGCAGTTTTAATATGACAAAAAACAGGTACCAATTTTAAGAAAAACAAGATGTGCTAAAACAGTCCAAGTTCATCAACCATTACTGTAAACAAACTATTTTTGACACGGCATCCAAAAGTGCCAGACAAAGATGCAATTATCTCCATAATGGCCTGAGATTAAAATAATTTGAATTACAAGTGCACAAATGACAGTCAACTTGATAACGACAGAGATAGACATACATTCCTTAGTGTGCAATGGAGTCAAGAAGTAAACAACAGTGCATGCGACAGACTCTAACGCATTTGCACCCTCAACGCCACAACAAACCATGAGATTTTAAAGGCCGTTATCCCTACCGTATGCAAATGATAAAACATTCACTCAAACACATTACTTTGATGAAAGTGTTATGACTTTTGGAGAAATTTGGGCGTTAGTAGCGCTTAAAGCATTATGGTTGTTCGAGTGAAAATCAAGTTCAAGTCAAGCTGAGGGTTGAGTCATTACTTTGAGGGCTGATGGAGGGAAATCTGTTGTTTAGCGTGACCCTTTGCTTTTGTTTTGGGTAATGAAAGCCCATCGAGAGGCGGACGTGCTGGACTGCTGCCCATTTTGCTCTGTTTCAATTACCCAGCATGCCTTCAGCACGGTAATGAGGTGGGTGTCACCGCGGGGGTAAAGCGACAACCAGTGACCGCTGCGTCGCCACTTGGTCTCTCATTTCCGTGGTGATGAAGTGTCGATTGGCAGGGTCAAGGGGGCGGGGGAGAGAGACAGACCGCAGAACGAGCCCTGACACGTACGCTCTCTGAAAAAGCCTGTTCATATTCGCAGCGCAGACCTCCAGCGACCATATGTTTTTATCAGAGTCAGAGCCACAAAAGGGGGAATTACGTTTGAAAGGCCGGTAAATAAAGTTGGTATTGATTTGATCTCATGTGTAATCCGTTTTGCTGTCTGACACCAAGTCCAGCAATAAAAGAGAATCATGTAGGACAGCATAATAGATAATACGACCATACATCAATTGGGGTTTGGGAGACATGAGGACAATAGATCATCTTCCAGCCAGACTGCTTAGCTATGGAATTTATAAACTAGCTCCTAAAATTGAAGTGGCTATCCAATTTACAGATACAGCATGGTACTTTGCTGCTTTTCTCCGCCACAGTTGATTCTATTTCAAGTTTACCACAATGATTCGCACAGCATCGCTGCTCTAAACTCAAATACACCAATCCAGCGAGACGAACAAAGTTTGCCAGATATAGCAGCTGTCCAACGGCTCTTCAGTCATATTGATGGCCTCTTTGTCTCTTACTTTATCTAAAACGGTTGCCTTGAAAAGACACCTCAGAGTATGTTTAAATTGTAAAAGGAGGAATTTGAAAACATTTTTATTCAAAGTTGAAGATCCATACCTCATCATCAGCATCATCATCATTCTTTATTTTATTCTTCTCATTACAATTACATTTGTTTAATTAAATATAATTAATTTCAATATATTGATTTTAGACTTAAGTTGTGGAAAAGGATATCGGGACGAACCAAAAGCTTCAAATGCAAATATTACTACCTACTGTAATTATTCTGATGCTTATGTATATATATATACATCAGAATATTAAAGTATATTATAATATTTCAGTAGGTAGTAATATTTGCTAAGTATATATATATATATTTTTTTTTGTGTGTGTTTGTTTTTCCTGGAAGCAATGTAGCACTGATAAAACAGACTTTCATTAATTTAATTAATTCACCTTCAATACCTTAAACACAGCTGAAGACAAACGTCAACATCAAAACTTATCACATAAGGTCAGTAAAGGTATCCATGACATTTCTGTGTCATACTCAAATAGAGTTTTGCGTCTATAAGATTAATTCATTTCAACACACATGCCTTAGTTATGGAACACTTGCGCCATCTTCTGGAGACATAATATAACATCAACAGACCAGAATAACACAATTCAAAATATGACTTCATATGAAGGTAAAACATAAACTCCTAAGTACTTAAAATAACAGATACAGTGGAAAACAACCATCTAATTAGCATTAGAGACCTTTCTGTTTCGACTGAAACATAATAGATTTCATATTTAGCTATGTAGACACTTTACAGCTGAAGTGTGTCATTGCTATTGAGCCAGTATTACAGTATTACTCGCACAGCGTGAGACTCAAACACACAGATCAGTGGCTAAATGTGCCACTTGTCAGGAAATCAAACTAAGCATGGCTTCCTTGCAGTTGTGTATGCATATTAAACCGTAGTAGGAGGAAGTATTATAACAACTAAAAATAGCACACACTCCACCAAGTATATATTATGACACATTCTAGCCTGGCAGAGGACCATGATTAATCACAGGTTAAAGGCTAAACCACTGAGCACTAGTTGATAGAGCGATTAAGAAGTCAGCATGATGTTATAGAGTGAATTTCTCTTACCTTATCAGCACCTGGCAGCTGTACTTGAGGTGGTCCCCACTCCTTACTGATCTTCTCTCTGATCCTCTGAGGGACGATCATGCATTTATCAACAACCAGATCATGGTAAATCACCTTTAATTTTCCCCTAAACAGCAAAAATGCAGGTACGAATAAGTGAATATGCCTAGTACACCATCATTATTCAATGAACAGTTTTGTTTCCTTTGACAGGTCATGAAACACTAATATAAGCTGTGAATAGCCCATGTCTACACTGAAAGTTGAACTAGTGAGTAAGTTGTTAGATTTGTAAGGCATGCTGTGTGGGTTTTGAGTGGGACCGGCTGCTTAAGCATCCATGACTCAGTGCTCGGAGGGAGTCCTACACATCCCACACCGGCCTACAAGCCAGACTTCTGAAATCAGTTTATTTAAGGAAATATGGTTTGGAAATTAACCCTAGTCCAAAACTCCTAAAGGAACGCCAAAAGAATTTTGTTTCGGATTCCTACTGTACTTTTAATGAACCGATCTCAGCAAGGATAAAATAACCTATTTAAGACATTAGAAAGAATTTATTTGCATCTTATTTTTTCATTCATTCTATCGTTTTTTACAGTATTTTAAGCAAACATTCAGGGTGTTTTTGAACATATTAACTAATTGTTTACTATATTCAGTATACCACTTTTCTAATCATTTTAATTAAAATAATTATGTATTTCCATATTTTACAGTGCATACAGTTTACAGCGAAAAATATTTTTTTCATTTTGCATCTGTTATCTATATAATTATATTGCATATGTTCATAAAGACAATGTATAATGCTGATTCCTAGAATTATATATAGCCTGTAAATAGCAGCTGTCATTTCCCAGATGCCTTTATCCATAGCAATTTACAGTATAATTAAAATAGTGACAGCCCTCTTTGAGCGGAGATACATACATGCGCACATTTACTGAGCTAAACTCATTTACTGAGAGCATTGTTTTGACAGCTTTCGCTCATTTCTAAAGACAAACGCGGCTCCAAAGTAAAGTTAATTTAAGATTATGGATGTTAACTTATGGATATTCACTGAAAATAAAATGTTATAGAGAATAAATGCTGATACAGTAGGTATTGGAAATGACAAAAAAAGTAATAGTAAAGATTAAGGGAAAGACTAAGTAGCTAACGAGACCAATATAATAAACCAATAACCATTTTGGCCTGGCCCAGATAATTATTGATCTATCAGTACTGTCTAGTAACAAGTACACATACTGTCCCACAGATTTGAATAATGAAATATGATATTGGTCATACTAAATTTCTAACAGGACAGAATGACAACATTATGAAGTTTTACTTGCAGAACTCAGCATCTTCTGAAGACAGGAGCTCATCACAGGTGGATGTGGTCATGTGACATGCAGAGAGGACGCACAAAACAAACGACGTGTAGAATAAATGCATTTCCACCGAGGTGTTTTATGTAGGGGTGCTGTGTGGGGGGGTAGTCTTCAACAGAGACGTGCTAGAGAAATGTGGACAACAATTAGTATTTTACAAATGAGACAATGTAAATGTTTTAACTTAAAAGTCTTTAAAAGCTCTGGAATTAAAGTCTGTTTTACATTATTTCAAGCGATTTACATATTTTTATTATTATTGTAAAATAAAATAAAACATACGAGCCTTTAGGCTTTCCCTTATTTTTATATTTTAGTGGTGAGGTGACAATGACTTTCCTCAAGGCAGAGAGAAATTATGTTTGAAGGCTAAAAGAGTCTTTGCTTTGAATTATTTCGAAAGTAGTATTTTAAAGCTTTCTATAGTATATCATATCTCTGTATTGCCGATGTTTGGTTGTTGACAACCCACTACGTCTTTGATATCATTCATCAGTTCTATATCATTTAGGCTATAGTACCTGAAATTCTTGACAAATCCTTGATATTAGTAGCTGCTGTTTTGGGAGAAGGGAAAGACTCATATCGCTGAGCAAAAAAAAAGTTTTTTTTTCTTTCATACATCCATGATATTTCCTGTTCCGCTTTTAATCCACAACCTCAAACAACACAAACATAACATTCACAAACATAAAAGTCTTTATTTGGCAGGATGTGCGCAACGCGCGCATCAAATAGTCATCAGACTAAACTTTATTCTTACAACTGTTAAATTAATGTAAGCGAAGATAATAGAAATAGATAGCATAGCCAATCTAAATGATACAAAACCATAGTTAAATGAATCAAGCCTAAACAAATTTATCATTAGAACCCACTTCATTCAAACTATTTTTTTACACGCAAAAATCCCCTCTTTACTCCAAATTTCTACAAACTTGGTAAACTAACCAGAGAGAGAGAGAGAGAGATGAGAGCAGATGGTTAAGAACGCTAGTTTTACTCTACGCCGATTCTATGACAGATAGCAGACACCAGGCCAACCACTAAAGCAGACTAGTGGGCCACATCTGCAAACCCCTCTGCTGTTTTTAGATGCACATAATATTCACAAATAACAACCAGAAAGACTAATACAATCAAATATTCAGGCAGTAACAGTGTTTGTTGTTGGTGTGGCGGTGCAAAACTCCCTCACGTTGAACATTTTTTTTTTACTGCAGCTAAAAAACAGGGGGTGCTGCAGTGCCACATGGCGCCCCTGGAATAAACAGGTAGTCCAAAAAACGGGGTGCTGCAGCACCCTCAGCACCCCCTGTTCCTGTAATAAAATGCTGTCTTTATTGTCTCTTTAATCCAATTTTAAGAAAAGAAAATATATATATCATATTATGCCCCACTCTTTAATACTCAGTTAATCATTTAGAAGATGTAGGCTCTTTAACTGTCGACTAAAATGGTAAGCTAATGTAACCCCCCGGGTCCAACTGCCAAACTCGTCGGAGCGGGTCTCGAACCCGGGATTCCCGTGCAGGAGAAGGGCGCTATAACCAGACGCCAAAGGCTAAGCCTCTAGCGTCAGTCGCCAGAGCGCCTCTATTGAGGTCAGGAGAGTGAGGTTTTACACACAGCCCTTACTGGCAAGCTACATCCGTTACACTCACCCCCCTAAACCTCACTCCCATCCGACCAATGTAACCCCCCGGGTCCACGCCACAACTCGTCGGAGCGGGTCTCGAACCCGGGATTCCCCGTGCGGGAAAGGGCGCTCTAACCAGTCACGCCAAAGGCTACAGCCTTAGCGTCAGTCGTCAGAGGCCCTTACTGGCATAGCTACATCCGTTACAACATTCGATAGGGTTTACATTATATTAGCAGACACCTTAGTGGTCTATAGATGCGTCAATCCAGTAGTGTTTGTTGTTGGTGTGGCGGTGCACTGCAGGTAATTCATAATGTGCCGTGTGAACATGATTTACATTCTAATTAGACAAATGTGAATGTGTATTAATTCATCCCACTCAAAAAAACAGATTCAGTATTCAAAAATGAATTAAAACAGTGAAATGCAAACTCAGAATATGACTCAAATCTGCAGTTATTAACCAATGTCTTTGCTGCTGACCTTTGATGATCCAGTTCAACCATACTAATAAGCAAAAATGACTTTAGATAAACTAATAATTGTGCTTCGTTGTTTTTTTATGCTGAAGAGTGTTGAACCTTCTTTCTCTGTGTTCTACTGTACAGACGTGATTTACTTTTCCTTCAGCCTGAGGTTTATTCATTACACTTTTTGGTGTGAAAACAAACAATCAAGCCCTGCTCATATTTAAAAAGTAACGCAAAAGTAACGTAACGCATTACTTTCCATAACAAGTAACGTAATTAATTACTTTTTTAGGGAGTAACGCAATATTGTAATGCATTACTTTTAAAAGTAACTTTCCCCAACACTGCAGATAATTAATAATGTGCCGATCATTTCAGTGCATATATTGAAGGGTGATTTACGAGCAGTTGTGCATTATACACAGTGAAACAGAGAATGGATTTAAACTTAAATTAATTTATTTCATTTGAGTCTAATCTAATATGATCTAAACTGATGTAACAAGCAGGATTTAGCCTTATTGTATGTAGTTTAAGTGAAATTAAATAGTTTTAAATTCAGATGATTAATGCAATTTCTCAACATGAAACAAATTTATGTGATAAAGTATACATAGCATATGGGATATTTCAGTAAAGATCACATGATATGTCACCTATAGAAAATTATATTTAATGTATGTATATTTCATTATATAAATTAACTTTCATTTTATGGAACCATGGTGGAAGAATTTACATGGGGACAAAAAAACTACATTGATGCACCTCCACACCAACAACAAATACAAATGTATTGATGCATAGACCTCTGGTGTTTGTTAATAGCAGTACAAACTAAATGGCAGTGAAGAGGGGGCAGATTCCAAAACACGCATACAAAATGCAAACCGCTAGTTTGTGTTTATTAAACACTATTTACACATTTCAAGAACACATGCTGCGAAATACAAACTCCCCTCCCCAATACCAGCTCATGGAAATTATGCCTGTTTCCCATACAAATAGTCAACATCAGGCTTCTAGATACTGAGAGGACATTCAAGTTTTGCTTTCGGTCATTTGATTTCAAGGCTTTCATGGCTTCTTTGCTGCACTGGCCCTACATTATTGTAATTGTGCAGCAATAACAACATCTCGTGGTGCTAATGACACTCTGTTTGGTTTGTGCTTCTTTGCAGTGGTGGCACTAGGACCTAGAACTCATTAAAATGGGCTCCTATTGGATTTAAAAGCAATTATTTCTAATTATTTAATTATATTCTTTACTTATATATTGTATATTCTTCTGCTTTAACCCCAGATTAAATATCTTATCTGAGAGTGAAATAAAATAGTAGGCATGCTTCAGTGGCTAAAACTGCTAAAACTTTGGAGGGCACTGTATGCAGTATATTGTGCTGTATATATTTTTTTCCATTCATATAGCACTAAAACTAAAACATTAGCCTATTATTTGCACACATCGTGTCAATGTAGTTAAGATTTAAAAGGTGTACAATGTGCACCTAACTGATCATTTTTCTCTTCAGTACTTTTTTTCATACTATTCCATATTGTCCATCTGTATCATAGTCGTACAGATTACCACACTTAATCAAGGAGACTGGATTCAGCAATCTATACCATCTTAGCAATGTATGATAACACGTTCACATAACACAGAGATAATACTGTGAAAATCACATGGTTACAATGGGCTAGAGTAGATGAACAACCATAAAACACAACAATATGACACAGATTTTACACAATATTTGTTGTATAACACATAGAACACATAAAGGATTCATTACATTTAAAATACAAACAGTGTATACCAGCAACGTTTCTGCTTGTGTACTTTACATTAAGGCATGGGGTATCTTCTCTGCAGCAACAGATTGGGAACACAATGTTCTGAGTAACTCGCTTCTCTCTGATGTACAACCACAGGATTAGTTTGACTTATTTTGCTCACAGAGGTTCTCCAATCTGTATTAGGTTAATCTTGGCTTTTTAAAAAACTCATAAGAAAGAAAAATCACAAATATGATCTCTTTAATAATTCATTTGTGTCTCCAAGACAGCAATAAGATTGAATGCAGACTATTGCTCAAAGGAATAGTTCACCCAAAAATAAACAATTGCTGAACATTTACTCAGTCTGTTTCTTCATCAGATTTGGAGAAATGTAGCATTCCATTATCTGCTCACAAATGGATGCTCTGCAGTGAATGGGTGCCGTCAGAATGAGAGTCCAAAAATGTGATAAAAACATCACAATAATCCACAAGTCCAGTCCATCAGTTTACATTTTATGAAGGAAAACACTGCATGTTTGTAAGAAACAAATCCATCATCAAGATGTTTCAAGTTTAAACCATTGTTTCCAGCTAAAATATGGGTAATCTATTCATAATATTAATTTCTCCAGTGAAAAAGTAATCTTGTCTGAATCAGGGGAGAAATATGCCCAGATCAAGCACCGTTTGGAAGCCAAAACAGTCCAAAACAAACATGTGGGTTTATTCTGATATGAGAGGGCTTTTTCACTGGATGAAACATTATTACGGATTATGGACTATTTTAGCCAGAAACAATGGTTTAAAGTTAAAATGGCTTAATGATGGATTTGTTTCTTACAAACATGCAGCTTTTCACTTCACTAGATGCTAATTGATGGACTGAAGTGGTGTGGATTGCTTATGGATTATTGTGATGTTTTTATCAGCTGTTTGGACTCTCATTATGACGGCACCCATTCACTGCAGAGGATCCATTGGTGAGCAAGTGATGTAATTGTACATTTGGCCAAATCAGTTCAGATGAAGAAACAAACTCATTTAAATCTTGGATGGCTTGAGAGGGAGTCTATTTTCAGCTATTTTTAGCACATATATGTTTTAGCACGTTAACAATTGTCATATTTGTATCCATTTTAATTTATAAGGAATGCTAGGAGAAACGTCTGAGACAAAGTTGATACAGTAAATGCAACATAATTTCTTTAAATCTGAACTCTGAAAGCGCAACATCTGAGTAATAAATTCTGGGACGATCAAAATGTAGCACATGATACCTGTCATATTTCAATACATTCATATCATCACTCCTATTTTGCTTTATATAGTAGTGTTACATAACTGTAAATGTTCTATAATGTAACTAAAATCTCAACAAAAGTAGAACATTTTCATATGTATCATATGATAACAGGCTGATGCAATTGTCTGTGAAATGTACACCAATCAAACAACTCTTGTCTTTATAGGATGGTTGGTATAAAACTGATCCATCTTTAAAATCATCCATTTCCAAATTACCTTTACATTTCTTGTAACACTTTACTCTTTAGGATAAAACCTCATCAAACTTTATCTTTATGTTAATGACTAGAGTCAGCAAATGTTCCTGAGTGCCATTACAAATGCTTATTAAGATGCTGAAAAATCTTTACTCGTCCCACTTAAAGATTAACAGTCCATCATATATTTTCTAATGGAGGGAACTCAATCTGCATTGTTCTAGATCTACATTCAAAGCTCAGCATATATTTATGGGTTTCTAAATGAAAACAATATTCCTCAACATTCCCTTGCTGCCAGCTACAACAGCCTTGCACATGCAGGTCAGCTCTTAATCTGATTTATTAAAGCAGAAAAAACATTCTCTGATATTAATTAGTTTACAACTGGCAGAAAATGCATAACAGATTGCTCTCCATAGGGTGATTTAATATACCTTTTTTCAGTCTAAAGGTCAATCTGGTACTATAAAACTACTGTATTTCCTTATAATAAGCCATTCTATATTTAAGGTGCTATTCGCTTCTGTAACTATCGCATGTGCTAGATCAGAAACATTCAAATCGCAAAGGGTTTATATGAACCATGCTTGTGAGGTTTCCTCTCCTGTATGGCGAGGTAATGCACCTTAGTTATGTAAATTGCGAAACTGCCTTGCATTGCATTGCGAAATTTTCCATTGTTTTTCTTTATAGTATTAGAATAGTCATATACATACCTTTTCCTAAGTTACTACTAGTTATGTTAATATTTTAAAGACCCTAGTGTCCCTCAGGAATGGGATGCTGAAATATAGCAGGTGTAGGAAACACTCTACAACTACTTAAATGTAACATGCTGCGATGCATCATGGGATTGTCACAGGCCTGCCTGTAATTTGAAAGCTATCTGGGAACATTTAAAATTGTGTTTTGTGTGTGTGTAGATTGATGTCATCCACCTTATGAAGCAGAAGTGAGCTTACTTTGGTAAAGACAGCAGCTAGTGCCCACACTATGTCAGCAGTGTCGAGGCACTCTTTATATTCCCTGTAGAGAAGCCCGGTGTGACTGTTCACCCGGGATCCTGCTTTGAAGTATCCGGTTTGAATATTACAGGTTGTTAGTTGTTGTTTTCCAGAATATTGTTATCGAGACAAAAATGCAGCTTTCTGGAGGCAATCATGATGTAAACCTGAACTTCTTCTTGTGATAGCACAAATACGTGACGTTATGTCAGTAAATGCTGGTTTTGTGTAAACCTATAATCGATTGTATGTTGAATATTCGTTTCGATTTCCATACTTGTCAGCTGATAACATGTGAGGTTACAATTATTGAGAGGAAGAAATAGAGAAGACTGCTTCAGTCTAACATATAGTCAAAAATATACACCACAGTGTGCAGGAAACACAAAGAGTCTCAAAGTATTGTTCTGTTGTGCACAAGTAACATTCAGCCTGAACACTGATGAAGAGCAGGACTAGAACGGAAATGCTCTAATCATGTATAAAGTGGCAAAATGGGTTCAATACAAGTTAAACTGTATCGACCGGCATGATGTTGATTAGCACGGAATTTCCGAAAGTCTTTTCCTAAAGTCTTTTATGCTCACCAAGGTTGCATTTATTTGATCAAAACTACAGTAAAAAATCTGACATATTACCATTTGAAATAACTCTATTCAATTTTAAAATGCAATTTATTCCTGTGATCAAAGCTGAATTTTCAGCATCATTACTCCAGTTTTCAGTGTCACATGATCCTTCAGAAATCATCCTAATATGCCGATTTGTTGCTCGAAAACATTTCTTATTATCAGTGTTAATAACTTTTGCGCTGCTTAATATTTTTGGAATCTTTTTTTATGAAAGAACAGCATTTATTTAAAATATAAATCTTTTGTAACATTATACATTTATTTACTGCCACTTTTGATCAATTTAATGCATCCTTGCTGATTGAAAATTTTTATTTATTTCAGGGGGAAAAACTTGTACCTGGTTATTTTGACTTGAATTGTAATTTGTTTTGTTTTGTTTGTTTTAAGCAAAAATGGCACTTACAGCATCACACTTGTAAGGAAGTACATGTGAAGAAATGTGCAGATCGTTATTGTAGAACTTGCATTAATAATTTATATATTTTTTAACTACTTTTCTAGACGGATGAGCTTCTGGTTAAGAATTATTGACATATTTACATTGAGTGTATGAAAGAAAATTATCTATCTATCTATCTATCTATCTATCTATCTATCTATCTATCTATCTATCTATCTATCTATCTATCTATCTATCTATCTATCTATCTATCTATCTATCTATCTATCTATCTATCTATCTATCTATCTATCTATCTTTTTTATTGCAGTGTCAGTTTTACTGCAGCAACAACATCATAAACATCAGCCTCCATCCAGCCAATGCCTAGAACCAAGTCCCTGCATTTCCTTTTTTTTTTTTGATAATCCATTTCACTCAAATGTGAATCTCAATTCAGAAGAAAAGTCACTACTTCACTGCAAGTCTTGTACTTTATCTTTTTAATGTCTATTTCCTGGCCCTGTGTTTTTTCCATTGTAAATGCCTTAAATTACCAATGATTATCATTTTCTGTGGTAATCAGCATTATGCCAGATGCTGTCAACGGAGCTTAACTCACATTGAACCCACAACATGGCTATGGATTGATGTGGTTCTGTGGAGTCACGTCCGCATGCGGCCCTCCACGAACCGTCAACCTTTAAATGTTTTTAATACCTTTAGATTTTGAACGGCGGACACCATTTGAATCTTGAAAACATTGGTCTGTTGAAGTGGTTTGATTGTAGATTATGTTTGCTGGTTGCTCTAAAACGTTCCTGTGTTCTCGTCCTTTAGAGCTGAAAAGCAATTAATAGCATTTCAAGTTATGAATATGTGCAGCCCTGCCATTTATGTCTCTATACAGATGAAGATATGGTTATGTTTGGGGAACCGATGCTGAGCGAAGATTGTCTTTCAACAGCAAATTGAGCAGCGCTCTAATACCGCAGGATATGATGTCACAGGTCAAAGCTGATTTGATTTGATGAAAAGTCCAACCAGTAGAAAGACTCAGCAATGTGCTTTTAGTCAAAGCCTTGAGTTGCTTTGACTTGCATTCTGCATCCTGTTTCATTTTTGCTTGTTCTTCAGCAGCTAAAAGCAGGGCTTGGGCATTTTGCTCAACAGAAAATGTGAATAGTTCATCTTATAGAGTTGAAAAAGGCTATCATTCCTTGTTGTGTGTTTATATCCCACATTTAGGGCTGTTAGGTGGGTTATGCACCCTGAGAGCCGATCAGATGACTGCAGAAGAACCAGGAGAAGATGAAGAATTGGAGGACGATGAAGACGGTAGATTCCAGAAGAGCCACTTGCGTTTACACTGACGCTTTTGGTACAGGTAATCTTCCTTCTCACGCTCCTTACGCGCCCGCTGATAGTGATCTTCTTCCTTTAGATACCACACCGGAGGCCAGCGATGTTTCTCAAAGTGCTCCAGGTTTTCTGCAAGACAGAATGAGACCGTGATACCAGCTTAAAGGTGCACTATGTAAGATTGACAGCTAGCGGTTGAAATGGGTACTGCAGTCCAAAGAGAGAGCTGTTTCTCCAGTTTCCTCCTACTCAGATTCGATGCTCGTGTGGGTTTGCCAGATTGAAAACATGTGACGAGCCTTGCACTGTAATATGATGAGTTGATTTACTGTGTTTTAATGTTCCTCTGCTCATAGAGCATTGTGCAGTGTGTTGAAACGGGTACTGCAATTCCGACACGGAATCTGCCCGAAACGCACATTTTAGAGTAGAATCACTGGCTATAGCATTATTTTTCAGAGAAACAGCTATGTAAACATACAATTTTTTCCTAAATAACTACAAACATATGATGTTATTTTTTGGCTTAAGAAGAGTCAAAAACGTACATAGTGCACCTTTAATGCAGAACTCATTTCAGTACTGAGGTAGTTTTTCGGTTTGGGGCGCCTGTCACACTGGAAAAAAAATCTCAGTATTCAGTACATTCATATTTTTTGCTCTGCTTTCTAGGAAAAATAGCCAAACATCCCCAAAACTAAATAAATGTATTATAAATTAATCAATCAGTATCCTTTGTTTAATAAAAAAATACAATAAAATCATGTGAAATATTATTACAATTTAAAATGACTCTTTTCTATTTGAGTATACTGTATTGTAACTTAAAATGTAATTCTATGATGATGAAGCTGAATTTTCAGCAGCCATTTTTTTTATTCATTCACTTTCGATCCTTGCTGAATAGAATTATTATTTTTTTTAAATAAATCTTACTGACCCAGAACTTTTGAATGGTTATGTATACAGGATAAATTAAATTATTAAATATAGAAATTGTTCAATATTAAGAATATATCTTGAATTAAAGGAAGAGAGAACACAAATCCATTTTTAACTCATGTCGCTCCAAATCCATTTACGTAGTTTTAATATTAAAGGACACATATACGGAAAGTAGACCCCTTAAATTTTTCACTCTTTGTATAATATTTAGATTTTTTTTCCTCATTATGTAACACAGCACCCCATTTCGAAAAACAGAATTGTTGACAGCATTTATTAAAAAAGAAAAACAAATAATGACAATGTAACTCATATATTTAACTCAGCATTCAAACCAACAGCTGTGTTTGAAAATAAGGAAAGCCACACACCTGCTTTGACAAATCCAGAGCAGAGAATTAGTCAAAGGAACTGCCTGAACGCAGTAAACGTAGCAATGTTTTTTAAGAGCACAGTTTATAGAGATAGATAGAGCTGGCCGTCTGGCCAGAGCTAGGGGGAGAAGAGCCTTTGAGAGAGGTAGAAGGTCACTGTGGCTGAGTCCAGAGATATTCGGGAGATGGGAGAAAGTATAATAATTGAAAAGAAAACAAGTAGATATAATAGAAAAATAATAGAGAACGCTGCTCATCACCTGTCCAATACAGTCCCAACAGTAGAGGTTGGCAGCATATGCTGTGGGGTGTTTTTCAGTGCAGGGACAGGACGACTTTGCAATAGGGAAAGATGATGCGGCCAAATCCTGGAAAATTCTCCAAGTGCTCAACCTCAAGTGGGCCGAGATAACAAGAATACCCTAAGACACAGCTTAATAATACTGTTCTTGAATGGCCCAAACATTAAACCCAATTGATGAGAGACCTTTTTTTACCATCCAACCTGCAGTGGAGAGGATTCGAGGACTAATGCAACTTATTTAGATTAAGAATTTGTTAGGACCATGTGATATTTCATTTTTCTTTTTTAATAAATCAAAAGTCTGTGTTTTTCTGTCAGCTGTGTGTAGAAAAATGATTTTAGCATCTGAACAAACAAAGAGTGAAAAATTTAAGGGGGTCATACTTTCCGACTGGGGTCTCAGTTTTATAGACTGTCATGTCTCAATATTAATTTTGAAGTTAAAATATTGAAACATTGGCAATTATACTGATCCGAGGGGCTGTTGAATTACCTGTAGATTTGGCCTTCATGTCTCGAGGGAATTTGCGACAGACTCTGTTGTAGTTGGTACAGATGTGATGGAGGCACCAGTCAGTCAGCTGAATAGCACAGTGGAACTAATGGAAACAATCACACAGAAGAAAAAACTATGGAGAAAATCAGACATTTTGAGACACGTCCCCTCCCAGACCTCTAAACAACAAGTCTATTTGGTTCCTAATCACTCCTAAAACAGAGACTCTTTATTCATATAACTTCAGACGCATACACACTGCAACTAAATTTAGTTGCCAATTCTCCTTTTAGTTCTTATTCCTGTTCTGTACACACACATTGCAGTAATTTACAGAGTGAAAACCGCATTCTACAGCTGAATATTCCTGAAAAATGTAGGTAGTAACAAGTGTATTTACAGAAATTCTACACAGTGTTTACAACTGAATAACTAGTTGTTAATGACGTTTTTAAATGTGTATCAGAGTTGTGTCTCTCTTCTGTATGTACAGTGTAAGAAAACACAGGCAAAAAGTACAAATTTGAGTCATTTGTGTTGCCAGATCAAGCAAGAAAATACAGCAAACAAGAACAATCCCAAACCTAGATAAATCAAAATGCTTTATATGTTAAAGACAGACAGACGGACAGGATGGATATATGGATAGATAGATTTTTCATTCATCCTTGGTGTACAAAGGGGATAGGATTTAATTTGACAGGGTAAATTTTCATTCTGTCTGTCAATGGTACGCTTACCTGGGCCATGTCCAGATAGAAGCAGAACATCTCCATCTATATCAGCTCCCATCATGGCAGCTTCTGTCAGTACCTTCACAGTGTACAGCTCTAGGATAGACACACAACACTCATAAAACAACAGAATATGTCACCATTATTTTTTGGTTTGTACTCTTTGTTAATAAATTACTTAAAACAGCACTTTGCAATAAGGTTCCATTTGTTAACATTAGATGAAGACCATGTGTGGTGAAAATTAGACCATGTGTGGTGTTTAGCTTTGTTTTCATGCCTGTCTGGTGTTTTAATGTTTAAAGACAAGCCATGTGCAAATTCATCAATCAATACCATGTCCGCACATTTTCTCTTTGGTGTAAACCCAAAAAAAGTCAAAAAATGCAGTTTGAATCCTGGAAGACTAATTCGCAAGTGGTTTCTTCAAGATTTTTCTATGGGGTGTTATAATTTTCCAATTATGTGTAAAGCCTGTGGTAAACAACTTTACAATACTTTTTGTTCTACAACATAAATAACAGACACTGACATCCCAAACTGTCTTGTAAGGTTACTTATTAGAAACACACAATACTTTTTACAACCCGAAAAGCGGATCGACGGTGTTTAGTGTCCCGCAGCGAGCGCAAGTGACTTCAGCACAGCTGAAGAGTTCCGCGTTCAAATGCACGCAACAGGCTAAAGCTTGCCGCAAAAACCACAGCAAACATAGTTACCATGAATGTGTCTGTGGGAAATAGTAAGGAGATATTTGAATTATTTACTAATAAACTAGTGTTTTCTGAGTTTGTGTCACAAGGATGAAGTTGTTGATCCTGACTCACCGTCTCCTAAACGCGCCTTTAGAGAGAAATGCATCTTTATTGATTATGATTATAATAAGAGTTTTTGCTTTCGATTTCTTTTTTGTTAAGTGGTAATTTATAGCTTTCTATAGATATATTTATCATGTCTGTGAGGCATATATTCACTCAGCTTCAGTTCATTTTTATCAAGTTTATGAATTTCCTGGGATCTGAACCCAAGAATTTGCTGTTTTTAGTGTCACACTGTGCTGTTTGAGCAACAAAGGAAGATTATCATATTAAGCAGTTTGTTCAATAAAGTTAGCTCTTGAACATATTTTTCATAGTAAACTCTTGATCTGCAGCAGAGGAGTGAATCCTGCTGTCTCTGGATGCCAGTGAGTGTTGCCATGTCCACTTACACATTATAAGCAGCTTTGACTGAGATCTGTTAAAATGCATGAACTTAATAAAATGTGTACTTTGAATGCAATGTATGGCAAATGTAGGCTATATGCATATATGTTACAGATAGGCCATAGAGAGTCAATTAGCTTCACATCATGTCTAAAAAACACCCCTTAAGCATGGTAAAAATCTCTGTAATTAGCCGTCTGAAGTTACTTGCATTGTATTTTAAGTACAAAAGGACACAGTGTCACTGTCTCACTCCTCAACACTAGTTAAAGGTCTAAATTTACCCAGGATTTGTTTGCCTGCGGAGATCAGACTGTTATGTGCATTATCGTCTCAGCAAAAACAGTGTGTGAAGGTTTTTTTGTGTACCTGTCATCGCTACCAGGTGAGGCAGACAGAGACGGTTTGCAAGAACAATGAGTTCCATGGCATCCAGATCTGGGCGAGAGCAGAAGCAGCCAGTATAGAGATACTCCAGCACAGCACGCATGCAGCTTCGTGTAGTGTTTGGAAACAGCACCTGACAAAACACAGCAACAAACTTAAAGAGGCTTTTTCAGGAGAGTAAAATCTCTGTGTTAAAGTAACGTGCAAGAACAGTATGATTAGAGTACGCTGTCTTCATTAGTAAAATCCAACTTTAAGCTTATGTTAACATTCTGACATACAATGGGGTCCAGTAGTATTGCATAAGCATTCCATGTTTTTATTGTCTAAATATTTGTTTTGTCCTACTTACTTGGCAGCAGAAATCAATTAGCATGGAATCCACAAGATAAATATAAAACCTAATGTTTAAAATGTTCAGCATGATCTAAAGAGCATCTTGAGCTTCAGTGAAAGCAAGAATATCTGACTATCACATGTCCCAAAACTACTTTTATTAGTGCCCTATAGAAATTGTGCAAAATCTGAAATATACAGCATTTATTTTACTTTATTATTTTCCTTTGTTTGATTTTTAAATCCTAAAAGTTCCAGTTTATTTGCAGTTTCAAATCTCAATTTTTAAATATCAAATTTTCATTGTGGTCTCGGATATTTGGGCCCCACTATATATGATGGGAATACTCATTTAATTTGTATTGATTTTTCATAATGGGTAAGCTTATTTATTATTTCAGATTGCTAGATATAGCATTAGAAATGAAGGGTTAAAACTAGATCATCCCAGATGTTAAGAGGGATTTCCTATTTGTCTCTCAAAAATGATGTTACTTCATTCTAAGAATAAAAGTCAGAATAATTTATATAATATAACAGTATCATTGAAATACTATTATAGGTTTTAATACAAATTTTAATTGGTATTATTTTTCTATGTTATTTTAATTTTGGTTAGTTTTTATTAATTTGATTGTGCGTTTTTGTTATTTGTGTTTATTTATTTTTTGTTTTTATTCAGATTTAAGTTATTTTAGTATAATTTTAGTATCACGCTAAACTAAATGAAAATGTGAAATGTTACCTTGGCATCAACCTCAAATAAAATAAGTTTAAGGCTTTATTTCATTTTATTTTCAGGTTTCTTATTGTTTTAGTTTTAGTTAATTATTATAACCCTGGTTCAACATCATCACTTGTGTCACAAATCATCTCTACTTGCTCCAGATATTACAAATTTGAATGTTCATCAGGTTCCTGTCAAAAACTACATTAGTTCATGTTAGAAAAACTATACAATTGTACACAGTGTGACCATTAAAACCACCACATATATAATCTATAAATGCTCAGTGTTCCCAGTGGTACTGGTTCAGACATAATATGAGTGCAATGTACCTCTTTTGTACAACTCTCCACAAATGGTCCACCAAACATGGCTGCCATCCAATCACAGCTTGAGATGAGCAGTGGTTTATGGGCCATGATGGTGGCATCATCCAACCTGAACACCACATCTGCAGCAAAGAACAGACAAACTTCTGTAGCTTTTCAAATTACCATTATAATAATATCATATCATATGAACATCCTCAAATCTCTGGTAAATCAACATACATAGTGATTCCAATACAGACACTTCTATAGACACTACAACACTTCTAATATTTTACTTAATTTCACTAAAATCCACCCTTGTTAGATCTGAAACTGACACAAGGGGAAATGCCAATCGTTATGTGGTAATGCTCCAGCCTCAAATTCAGCCAATATTGGACAATATCATCTTGACAACTTAAACTTTGTGACAGTGGCTCAACATTACATTCCACTAAAGCACAATCAAAGTGCTAGTGTGAAGGATAAATAAATATAAATCCTCAGTGTTTATGTTTGGAGAGGGCAAAGCTCGGTCAGCATTGCAAAACAGCTTGATGTCCTCCAAACCCTGAGAGAGCTGAAAAACACGATACATCCGCACCGGTTCTCTCTACCAGAAGAGCACTGATTATAAAACCTGAAATCCAGCTGACAAAATATGGGGGCTTGTTTTTATCTCTGGGGGTGAATAATTGAGCTGAAGTAGAGGGGAAAAATAGCTTGAAGGGACATTTTGCTTGAGCTCATCTCACATTTGACAAAAGTTTGCTTTGGTTATAAACAATGCTGGGTGACCTTCCACTAGAATGTGCACTGTACGCCCAACGTGTGCAGATATCAAAAACGCAGAAGTTTTTTTTTTTATATAAAGCTGACAGTATTATTCTACACAACACAGAAAGGTGGGGGTGGTAAATAGAGACATTTACAGGAAAAGGGGTGAAAGGACTGCAAAATGAGTCCCATCGGTTGTCTGAATGCTATGTGCAGTTAGTGTAACTGACAGATATACAACAAATAAATAAGGTAAGTTATATTTGTACCGTTCCAGTCGGGATTCAAACTGACATCTCAGGAATGGGAGGCGGGTGAGCTAACAATCATTTTAAAAACTTAAGCTCCTAGCATCAGTCGCTGGTGCATATCTTAAGGCCAGGGGAGTGAGGTTTATTCACACAGATCTTACTAGCTGGCCTCCATTACATTTACCCTGCTAAACCTCATTCCCATCCGGGTCACGGCACCAATGTAAACCCTTCCTGTTCTACTCAAACCACTCCAAGCGGTATTTAAACAGGCGTCTCCTTAATGGGAGGCAGCGCGGTAAAAAGGACATTAAAACTGTTCTCCGTTAAAGTAAAAATGCAAACATAATGCACAATGCTTATCACAGTTTTCAAAACAAACAGAGACCTACATATTTTTAAGACTGGGTGATATATATTCATTATACATTTGTGATAATTTTGCTGCATCGTGAATATTGCACAATTTTAAAGTGCCCCTATTATGGTATCATGAATATTGACTTTCATGCATTGAGTAATGTGACTGTACAGGAATGTAAACAATCTGCAGAAGTTGAAAAGCCGAAAGTGCACGATAAATAAAGCTCTCTCCCAAAAGAATGAATCGACTCTGAACAGCCTAAACGAGTCATCAGTAATTCGAATCCCACTTCTGTGACGACTACACATCACGGGGTAACACAATTCACCTACTGGTAAGCCCTTCCCCTCGAACGCAGATGAGCCAGTGGCAGTTGAGTATCAGTTGCACAGAGAGCGTAATTCGGACAACTTTATGTTTCAGTGCCATAGATAAACATTGGAAGATCCGAAGTTCCCAACGTTTTTAGGGGGTTATGCTTAAAAAATTGAAAAACGATGTGCCTGGGGTACTTGTAACTCTGATTTATTTTATTGTATTTCCTAAACCCAAACAAAATGGAGCAAAATGTCCTTAAGCATTCACCCCAATCCCAATGAAGACAAAAACGTTCATTTTCTTGTTGTCACTCTCATTATCTTACAATTTTCATTTGGGCAAAAACTGAATCAGTGGTTAAAATTATTTTTTTCCCACTGTACTACAGCAGTACAATTCTAATCTTTATTTGTGTTCCCGTCATTTTACTGACCCCTGCTTCTCTAATCTCTGGAAGTTCAACACAGGATTCACAAAATGCTTGCTTTTGAAAGGCTCAGTACCCAATTTATTTGGACCAACTGGCTCCAATAAATCTCAAATTGTAAGTATGATGAATATTAGATGTTTAAGTTTCCTATTGTGCATTCAAAATTTGGAACTATGGCAATAGGCGTATCTTTTCCGACACGCAATTTACATGGTAGACCAATCACAACAGACTGGGCCATCTGACCAATCAAAGAAGAGTAGGAATCTTAGAACTGCTTTGAATGAATCGTTTGAGAATCGTTGGAAATGAGGTGATATTAAATGCATATTTTGAGAAAACAAAACCGCTTTTTTGACCTTGCATGCATGTAAACATATTGTAGGAGACTCCCAAAACAATATCAGGAACCTTAAAAATGGCATAAAGGGGGCACTTTAATGTTTTTTTTATTATTGTAGCCCAGTTTGTCCTGATTACAGTGTTATTAAACTTTAGCCATTAATATAAGTAACTGAAAAAAGCACAAATGTCAGGGCATGTCAGGGCCCTAAAACAGTCTCAGAACCCAGAGGGTTAAGTTTCTTAAAGTTTTATTTCCTAAAGTGTTTGATTCTCACTTTAAACTAACCGTTTCAATGGCTTACTTAAAAACCATGGTTAAAGAATTGCTCAAGGTCACCCAGAAATGTTTGTGAGGTCTCTGTGTGGCATTGCTTAAATTTTGTACTCCCAGTTTTCATATACAGAAGGTTTTGGAGAAGACATGTCATTTTGCTGCATATAAATGACAATTGTTAAATATTTAGATACCGTTGAAAGAACACTATCTAGAAAAATAGTGTGAAAGTATGCCATCTAACTAGGTTTATAATAATTTTTACTTCTTTTATGTAACATTCTGAATAGCTGTTTGGTTGAAATAATGGCCTCTAACCTTCGCTCCAATTTCAGAGCAATTCCATTTGTTAAACAGTCATGAAATGTACTATTGAAGACAATTAATTTCATGTAAAAGCAGTCATAAAAGCAAACTAGATAAAAGCCCTAGTCCACTTCATTAACCATTTAATGTATTTGCTTTTTGGATGACTTGATTATCATTCTGGCCCATCCCTAATAACTACAGTACCAAGCAAACATACAGTTCACATGCCTCTCACCAGAGAAGGTTCCTTTGGCCAGACATTCTTTCACTCGATTGGTGCGTCTCACGTAAAAGGCCTTGGTGATCTCCTGATTCATGAAGGCCTCATCGTTCAAGATATTAGCCACCATCATACGCAGGTCAAACACTTCCAGCAGCTCTGCGATGTGGGCCACCTGCATTAGCTCCTTCTCCCGCTCATCTAGTTTACCTGTATACAGGTACCGCAACACTGATCGGAATGGACCAGACTGCATTGAAGGGTCCATGTGAACAACAGTCATTTTTCTAGGGTTGAAGGTCACAGGGTCATCCACCATTTCTTCTTGGATGCTAATGAAAGCACGGCTCAAGGCTGGGAGCAGACGACCACGACGATCTCCGTCACCTTTTAGAGTTCCATCACTGGTGCAGGCACGCAAGTTTGCTCTATCTCCATCGTTGCTACTTTCACAAACGTCAAAACTAGCTGCGCGCATCAGCAAATCACGGCCAGAAAGCGGTGGCCCTCGGGGCCGTTCTCGCTCCCGTTCGGTCTCCTCAGGACCCCGAGGTTCGGTCAAGAAGAGGTCGTAGAACTTGGAGGAGGATGTGGCAAGGTAGATGCGGTGGGCGTAGATCCTCTGGCATTCCTGAAGGACTAAAATGACGTCGGCACAGAGCAGGTCCTCCAACAGCCGACTAGGGTGCTCTTCGATGTTACTGGGAGGGGCGGGAACGGTGATAATGGGTGGAGGGGGTTTAGGGGGAAGGAAGGGGGCTTGGAGGAGTGACCTTTGAACATTTCGTAAATGCGACTTCCAGAATTGGAGATGACGACGGGAAATGAGGGCTGCACGGATAGCATTGTCAAAAACGTCCTTAACCCCGAACTGAGCAACTATGCTGGTCTCATAATAAGGGATGCCTAGTTCTTTAGCCACCTCACGACCTTTCTCTGGCGCCAATATCTCATTGGATTTAATGGGTCTGAAAAAAAAAACAGTATTATACTAAAGAGCTAGCTTTCCAGAAAAATAAAAATCTTTATCAGTCATAATTTACTCACCCTCATGTCGTTCCCAACCTGTATGATTTAACTTTCGTTTGTAAAAAATAAAAATACTTACCACACAAGGAAAGTGAATGGCATGGGTCAGGGGTGTCCAATCCTGCTCCTTGAGGGCCAATGTCCTACACAGTTTAGCTTTAACCAGCTTCAACAAATCTGCCTGGAAGTATCTAATTGCCGCATCTGAAAGCTGAAAATGCTGTCAGCGCATCTTGAGGTAGGAAGGCAAGAAGGCACATCCTAATCCTATGATAGTGTTACATCCTGTCTACTGAGTAACCTTCATCTCATTGATTTTTGAAGGCAGCATAGATGTATCCTTTACTGCCTATGATATTCCACAAATCTATGTGTTCAATTGACCCTTCGCAAAGACTCGCCCCCCCCCTTTGTTGGCTTGTCCGACAAGTCATGGCGCTTACAAGCCACACATCATGTTCTTAAGCAGTAAACATACATCGCGGAGCAAAGAGGAAAGACAAGAAAGAGTAGGTTACTTTTGGTATGAAATAAAATCTCAGCTTTCAAATTTTGTCGTTTTTTAACAATAAATACCGTTTTGTGGCTCTTTAATGAGCTGTGACAGATCGCTGTAGCACCTCAGTTCAAGCGGCACGTGAACGATTATCTCTTCCTCCTTACTAGTTACAGCATGAAATAAACACGAATAAACATCAGAAGGTATCTTATTTGAACCGTGGAAAGATATCAAAACACCATTTTTCAAGTTCAAGTTAACCAACGTTAATCTACTCTCCTGTCTTGTTTTTTTTCAGACAAAAAAAGGCAGCTTCAGCATTATGATTGGTCAGATCGCCTGCCAATCAAACTGGCCTGTGACGCATCAGTTCCATGACAGTTGAGCTCAGTTTGTTTGCAGATGTATGTTTGTGAACAATTTTTTCAACTTTTGATTTCATTTCTAGTGAAAAATAAGTATTGTATTAATTAAACGGGTCATTGTATGCAAAAATCACTTTTCAAGTTGTTTGAACATAAATGTGTGTTGGAAGTGTGTGTACACATACATCTTATAATGATAAAAATCCACCCAGTGTTTTTTTTTTAATCCCTATTTTAAAATCCCCTTTCTCAAATCAGGCTGTTCTGAGATTCCTGTCAGAATGACGTAGTTCTGCACAAGCCACTCCCACGGTAGTTTATTGACAAGGCCGTCTTACCATAGACCCACCCTGAGTAAGCTGAGAGCTGTCCGTCTCCGGTGCAGGGGAAGACAAGATGTCTCCGATTAAGGCGTTTTGTTGGATGTAATAATGAATAAAGCACTCCTGACATCTGAGCCGAGGATTAAAGTTACTTTTGCTTTGAAGTGAATGCGCCGATCCCCAATCTGCCTTTCCTAATATGTGCTAGTTAGCCAGTTTGCGGCTTAAGTAAACAGCACTGCTCGTCAGCCCACGTAAGAGAGGGGCGGGGCGAGCAGAGCTCATGAGCATTTATAGGGACATGGACTAAAAAAATGTTTGATGAAAACAGAGCTGATTTTGACAGAGTAAAACAGGTGTTCCCTGAGATATGGTACTGCGTCGAAGACGCTTGTATGGGAAAAAAAAATTTTTTTTTTCTTCAACTGTAGCCTTTTTTAATCACGCAGTGTAACTGCACGTCCATTGGTTCGTGCAGTACTAAAAAACGAACCAATGGCTATGCAGCCCGCCAAAATAGGAGGCTTCGCCGCTACATCTCATATTTCTTCTCTTCAGCGACGAAGACCCTTCTTCGCTGACGCCGAGATCCGCCGTTGAAGCGCCTCAGCAGCTGGATTGGACCTCTTGCAGCGACCAGCTTGCAGATTCGGTCATCCCCTGCCGCTATCCGGTAAGATCTAAAAAAGCCTTACTAAAAAAGCTAATTTCAGCGCAGCGTTGTTGCAAATGCCGCGCCGTCATTGTAAGACGTGCGGGAATCCCCTGCACACTGATGACACTCACGCTGAGTGTGTCATCATTTCTCATGCTGAGTGTGTCATCATTTCAGCTCAAGTCGGCTCAATGCCTGCGTGCCTCGCCATCACCGCAGAGGGAGAGAATATTTGCCCGTCCTCTTCACTCAACATGATCAGCGTCCCTCTGCTGTGAGTGACATAATCTCGTTCGGTGCGAGTGACGGCAAAATAGATGACAGCCTTTTTTTATATGGCGGCTTTGGACACGGAGGAGTCATTGGGCTGTGTGACTGACCCCGCCCTCTTACCGACGTCCTCTTCATGTAACGCCAGACTCAGAGCGGATGAGAAGCTCATCTGCATCATGACAAAGGCTGTCAATGAGCTCTGGCTCGAATGGTCTCCGCTGAGGAGACATCTCGCAGCGGGCTGGATGAGTGTTTTCTCACGGGGCGCTATCAAGCCCCCCGCCAACGCTCGTCCCCCTTCTTCCCCGAAGATCATGACGAGCTCACGATATTGTGGCACGCCCCCCACTCGTCTCGCATCCATCCTTCTGCTTCCGCTGTTCTCACATCAGTTGACGGCACTGAAGAGAAAGGATACGAGCGCCTGCCCCCTCTGGATGAGTCCGTGGCCGCGTATCTCTGCCCGCCCACGGCTATCGGATGGAAGGCGAGGGCGAGCCATCCATCTAAGCTGTACATTAGCACTTGCTGGACGCGCCTACTCAGCGGCTGGACAAGTGGCTTCGGCGCTGCACTCTACGGCTGTGCTTCAGGTCTTCCAGGCCAAAATGCTCACCAGTGAAGGAAGCCGGTCTGGATGCAGCTTCACTCAGGGACCTGAGGAGCACGACAGACCTGGCCCTGCACGCCACTAAAGCCTCCGCCCAAGCCATTGGGCGTTCGTTGTCCAGGCTGGTAGTGGTAGAGCGCCACCTCTGGCTCACGATGGCGGAGATGTAATAGGGGGACAAAGTTCCCTTCCTCGGTTTCGTCAGGCAGCCTGTTTGGACCAGCTGTGGAGGGCTTTGCGGAACGCTTCACGGAGGCTCAGAAGTCGTCTCAAGCGATGCAACACTCCCTCCCGAAACGCACCAGCTCTTCTGGCGCTTGCAGTCGCCCCAGACCTGCGCCGACTCAGCAGACAGCCAAACCAACACCAGCCACCCCTGAGGGGTCGGCAGGATAGAGGGCGCTCACACTCAGCATGACACTACCTCTTCCTGAAGCGCCAAGGACCCCAGCCAAGATCGCCTTGGATCAAGCGCTTCAGAAGTCCTTCTGATCAGCCAGGCAGAAAGAGGAGGGGCCCGAGTCTCGCTACCGCCGGACCACCCCGCAAGCAGCCTCTAATGTGCCTCTTGTCACCCCACTCAGCACTGGGTGCAGAGGAAAGTGTGCCTGCTATAAGCGTCCTGCCCGTATGCAGCCAGTCTTTAGAGATGTTTCAACCTCGAGGAAGGTACAATGACAGACAGACAATGTTATGCCTGATGCAGATGTGTTTTATTTCTAGTTTCTCTTAACATGTTCAGTATGGTCCGCTCAAAGCTTTCCAGAAAATACTGGGCCTTATGGCAGCGGCTTCGCCGGTACTTCAGTTGGGTCTGCTTCACATGCGACCCATCCAGTTCTGGCTGAAGCAGAGGGTTCCATCAGCGGCTTGGCGTTATGGACGCCACCGCATAACGGTGACTCGGGCCTGTATATCAGCCCTGGCCCATTGAAGGGACCTCCTCTGGCTAAAGCAAGGCGTGATCTTAGACACAGCACACAGAAGGAAGGTTGTCACGACAGATGCTTCCAACAAGGGTTGGGGAGCGCTGTGCGAGGGCAAACCGACCTTCGGTCTTTGGTCCGAAGAGGAGTCGGGCCTGCACATCAACTGCCTAGAAATGCTAGCAGTGTGCCATGCCTGTCAATTCTTCCTGCCGGACATGCGGGGACACCATGTGCTAGTACGCTCTGTGGTACAGCAGCTCTGTGGTGTCATAAATCACCAGGGCGGCCTCGTCTCGAAGTGGCTCTGCACGCTGGCGAACGACCTTCTTGTCTGGGCTCAGACCAATCTGCGCTCACTGAAGGCGACGCATGTGCCAGGCAAAAAGGACCAAGGAGCAGACATGTTGTCATGGAACAACGTCTCCTCAGAGGAATGGACGATCCACCCGCTTGCGGTTCAGAAAATTTGGGAAGTCTTTGGCAAGCTCGAGTAGACCTTGTCTCCAAAGACAACTCTCACTGCCCAATCTTTTTCACAAAGCTCGGATGCCCTGGCCCACGAGTAGTCTTCCACTCTATGCTCTCCCTCCAATTGCTCTGCTCCATGCACCACAAGCTTATTCTAATACCCCCCCTCTGGACGAACCAGCCGTTGGTGTCGGAGTTATTCGGCCCCAGCAGCCTCATGGACGAACCAGCCGTCCCATTGGACGCCTCCTCTCTCAGCAAACGCTGCCCCACGCTATGACATCCACGACGGTAATTACAATCCACGACCCGAGTTTTACTTGAGGCGCCAGACGCTCTGAAATGAATGAATCCCTCCGATGTGTCATCTTTCTTCTGCAGGAGATGCTGGACAGCGTTCCATCCACCATCAAAGTTTGCGCGGCAGCCATAGCGGCTTTCCATGCACCTATTGCTGGCCGGTTGGTGGGCAGAGATAGTGCGGTAATTACATTTTTACGAGGCGCCAGGAGAATGAATCCCCCGCATCCTCGTACAGTTCCACCTTGGGATTTACCAACCGTACTAAAGGCCCTGAAAGGGCCCCCGTTTGAACCTCAAACGTTTGAACCCCCTCGCCTCTTCCTGGGCATGGTCCAGCGGGGTGTCCATTTCGGAAATTTGTGAGGTGGCCGGCTGGGCCTCGCCGTCTACATTTGTATGGTTTACAACCTGGATGTCCCTGCCTTACAGGCCAGAGTCCTTTCTGCTTAAATTAGCAATATTATGGGTTCACTTGACCAACATGGATCAAGCCCCTCCTTCACTTGGTCTATCCATATTATCTGGATGCCAGGTATCAACTTACAGGACAACACCCAGGCCACGGATGACCCTATGGCTCAGCCTGTGCTTGGTGTATTCTCTTGACTCCCCTAGGTCTTACTCCCACGTGAGTCTTGGTGTTGAGTCGTTCCACGTCATAGCACGGCGTTCCGTATTACTTGTTCCCATACAAGCGTATTCGACGCAGTACGAGTGAAATATCGAAAGGGAACGTACTCAGTTACTATCGTAACCTTGGTTCCCTGAGATATGGAACGAGTACTGCATTCCTGGCCATGCTATGAGCTGCTCGCCTCAGTCGCTTCCTTCGAAGAAATCTGAGATGCGGCGGCGAAGCCAGACGCCCCTCCTATTTTGGCGGGCTATGGCGGGCTATAGCCCGCATACCATTGGTTCGTTTTTTAGTACTGCACGAACCAATGGACGTGCAGTTACACTGCGTGAATAAAAAAGGCTTCAGTTGAAGAGGATAAAAGGAGTACGTCTTCGACGCAGTACTCGTTCCATATATCAGGGAACCGAGGTTACGATAGTAACCGAGTATGTTTTTTTACACTACCATTGATACATTTTTACCAAAGTATGTTATAGACTTTTCATTAAGACCCTAAAGAATCATTTAAATTTGTGGAAAATGGGCATCCGATGACCCCTTTAAATATTCACTTAGTTGTGACCAAATCTTTATATATTTTGTTGTAGATCATTAGACTATTATGCTGCCTTAAATCCTGTCTGAAATCAGTTTTTGGAGTTACTTTCATGCCCAAATGAAACCTGCAAAGTCATTGCTTGAAAGGTCAGAGAGGTAACAAGTCAGCAGTCAAAGCTTTTGGGTGCAGCCAGTGAGTCTGAAGACATGGTTAATGTGTGTTTAATAAGGGATGGAGCTAAATTCTGCAGCACAGTGGCCCTCCATGAAAGAGCAGGATTGGACACCCCTGGCATACAGTAGGTGCAGTTGACCTTTAAATATTACAAGATATCATCATTAAAATAGCAAAAAAAATTACATAAATCTCATGAACAATATTATGAATTTAGACGATAACAGTTTTATGAGGAACAGACTAAAATGTAAGTCATGTATCACTGAAAATCTTCACCTCCACCACTGCTCTCAAATTTTATTTATGTTCATTTAAATATCAAGATGCATCACAAAAGTTCAGAACAACATGAGGGTGAGTATACACAGAATTGTAATTATTGTACTTTTTTTTCGAATATTGTTACAGACTTTGTAGACTGTAGAATTGATGGGGAAATAGGATGCATTCCACTTTGCCTTTAGACACAAACTCGTGAACTTCCCCAAGCACTTCCCCATGGAAGAATCCCACTGCCATTTTGAAATGTGTTCCACTTTGTGAAGTAGATGAAGGAAGTTTATTTTGACAGACCCTCAATTTTGACCAAGGGAGCAAGTCAACTTCCTATGTATACTTCAGACAATTCCATAAACCACAGTGCAACACAACTGTGACATTTAACTGTAACGTTGTGGCGTTTAATGTAAAATATAATTTACCCCCACCCCAAATAACTCTACGATATATAATTATTGTTTTTAATAATTAAAGCAGCCCAAGAATACCTATATTCACATAGAATGCTGCATTAAACAAACTTGTAAAGGAAAAATGTAAATAATATATCATCTCCATGGCGGGTTCCAAGTGATCAAGGGTTTAGGACGTTCCAATTCAGTACATTGCAAGTGTTCGGCCAGCAGTGAACACTCGTGCAACTCAATCAGTGACGTACATCCGAGTCAATGAGACGGAGAGAAGTCAACAAGGGAAGACCATAAATCAGGGGTCACCACACTTGGTCCTGGAGGGCCAGTGTCCTACAGAGTTTAGCTCCAACTTGCCTCAAAAACACCTGCCTTGAAATGTCAAGTATACCAAAAAAGACCTTGATTAGCTGGTTCAGGTGTGTTTGATTAGGGTTGGAGCTAAACTCTGCAGGACACCGGCCATCCAGGAACAAGTTTGGTGACCCCTGCCATAAATCAACAAAGTGGAATGCAGCAATAGATTTAACAGTGTGTCCCAAATCCGTTCCTTAAGGCACCCCAACACTACACATTTTCAATCGCTTTCTAATCGAACACACCTGAATCAACTTACTAGCTCATTAGTAGAGACTCTAAGGGACTGTTTACACCTGGTCACTTTATTCGTTTTGTCTGATTGGATAGCTATCTGATCCTGAAAAGACCAGGTGTAAATGCCACCTGAAATGCATTTGAGACGGATATAAATCCGATTGCTCAAACCACATGTAAATGTGTAAATGCATCTGGTTGTTGAAACCACATATGCTAATTTTACTCCTCCCAAAATATTAAAGTAATAAACGTGTTAGAGTGATTTATAGGCTAAATGGCATGTTACAGTCAGATATGAAACTGCCACGAATCAAACTGAAAGTAAGTCACAGACGCTCAACACACAATCATCCTTATTAAAAGTAGTTAGACTAACCAATCTTTCCAGTGCTGATGCCGCGCTATCTCCTGTTGTGGTCTCTGATATTGAAATTAGCTGATAATGAATAAAATGCAGTGCATATCTATTGTTTTCATTGACGTGAACTCCGTTAAGTTTGCATATATCACAGAACTTGAACAACGGATTTATATCCATTTTGCGAAGACACATTTATGTGGCCAAGTGTAAAAGGAAACGTTTTTTACAAATCAGATAGATATCCGATCAGAGAAAACGCATGAAGTGACCAGGTGTAAACTGGCCCAAAGACTTTAAATGTATTAGTCAGATCAGGAAAACATCCAGAATGTGTACTGTTGGGTACCTTGAGGAACAGAGTTGGGAAACACTGGTTTACAACATACAACTGTTGAATTTCTAGCATTAATGGCTACCAACAGTTGCATTTGATGTCTTAATTTACCTGGCCAGTGGCCGGCGAGCTCTGTTCACTGCCTCCAGGTCGGCATACCGCAGGTCTAGCTGGCAGCCCACTAGAATAACAGGAGCTCTGGGACAGAAATGCTTGATCTCAGGGTACCACATCGTCCTCACATGGTGGAGTGAGTTTGGGTTTGCAATGGAGAAACACAACACCACCACATCAGACCTGTTAGCACACCAGAGACAACTCATTAACTTATACAGGTGAAAACTGTTTTTTAGTTTGCTTGGTAGTAACCTTTTTAGGGTCACATTTGACTTCTTCCCAATGTAAGCTTTTCAGTGAGAGCAAAGTTTAATCTGATAATGTTCTGTGGAATATGACAAATTTATGAGTATTTACTCATCACCCTTTTTCATCAGTACAGTTATAAATAACTTCATAAACCTTCACAAAAGTGGAAAAAATATGGGAAAAGGGACAGAATTAAGAATGAAGAATAAAAAATATCAAAATCATTTATAAATTAGTATAAATATAATTAATCTAGTGTGATGTAGAGAGGTAATCCAAGTTTACCTGCCATATGCAAATCTGCGGTCCTTGTGATGGTCACCGAAAGTGTCCCAGAGACGCAAGGACACGCTGACATCATCCACAACATCCCTGGACCTTTCTAGAACCTGACCGGAGAGACACACCTATCACATGAATGGAGATTTACCCGAGAAACTGCGTATGATACATTTTTCTACATTTTAGCAGATTACTTATCAGGGAAATTATTGAAAGTAGCAACCGCCACACATTGCATCATCATTTCTTTCATATACTTATTTTATGAATAAGATATGGCAGCAGGCATTCCTCACCTCCTGGCAGACTCTGTATTGGTCTATTGCCCAGACAGTGGGCACATGTGTGGCAAGTAGCTGGTACTGTGTAAGCGTTGCATTACAAGCCCGGGCACAGATAAGACGGGTCTTTCCAACTGCGTTGTCTCCAACCACCACACACTTGATAGTCTCGACATTTGGCCTCTCATAGTCCATGTCAGAATCCATAAAATGGTGCCTTTCACACACACAACCAATACAAATGTAATAAAGAGAGAGAAATTATATATATATATATATATATATATAAAAATATTAAAAATAATTATTCGAAGCAAATAAATGGGACCCTCATTATGGAAGAAAAAAACGAGTTACGTTTTCAAAAAAGTAATGCCAGTTACTTTTTTTCCCATTTATATTGACTGACAGTGCGCTGTGTGAACACGATCTTACTGTAGTTCTAATCTAGACTAAATGTGAATGTGTATTAATTCATCCCACTCGCAAAAAAAATAATTCAGTATTCATCAAAATTAATTAAAACAGTGAATTGCAAACTCAGAATATAACGTAAACCTGCAATAATTAAATATGTTAATCAACACAAATGTATCTGATCCCATTTTATTAACCAATGTCTTTGCTGCTGACCTTTGATGATCCAGTTCAACCATACTAATAAGCAAAAATGACTTTAGATAAACTAACAATTGTGCTTCATTGTTTTTTTTATTGCTGAAGAGTGTTGAACCTTCTTCTCCTGTGTTCTACTGTACAGACGTGATTTACTTTTCCTTCAGCCTGAGGTTTATTCATTACACTTTTTGGTGTGAAAGGGCTTTTACATTTGCTATAAATTTAACTTGTTTTATTACAACAAACAATCAAGCCCTGCTCATATTTAAAAAGTAACGCGAACGTAACGAAAAAGTAACGTAACACATTGTTTTCCATAGTAACTAGTAATTAGTTACTTTTTTAGGGAGTAACGCAATATTGTAATGCATTACTTTTAAAAGTAACTTTCTTCAACACTGCTGATAAATGGGTCAGTGACATGATGTCCTTTTTTGTCTATCTATCTACAGGTGCATCTCAATAAATTAGAATGTCGTGGAAAAGTTCATTTATTTCAGTAATTCAACTCAAATTGATAAATTCAATGCACACAGGCTGAAGTAGTTTAAGTCTTTGGTTCTTCTAATTGTGATGATTTTGGCTCATATTTAACAAAAACCCACAAATCTCAAAAAATGTGAATACTTCATAAGACCAATAATAAAAAAAAATTTTTAGTGAATTGTTGGCCTTCTGGAAAGTATGTTAATTTACTGTATATGTACTCAATACTTGGTAGAGGCTCCTTTTGCTTTAATTCTCTATGGGGTTCAGGTCTGGTGAGTTTGCTGGCCAGTCAAGCACACCAACACCATGGTCATTTAACCAACTTTTGGTTCTTTTGGCAGTGTGGGCAGGTGCCAAATCCTGCTGGAAAATGAAATCAGCATCTTTAAAAAGCTGGTCAGCAGAAGGAAGCATGAAGTGCTCCAAAATTTCTTGGTAAACGGGTGCAGTGATGTTGGTTTTAAAAAACACAATGGACCAACACCAGCAGATGACATTGCACCCCAAATCATCACAGACTGTGGAAACTTAACACTGGACTTCAAGCAACTTGGGCTATGAGCTTCTCCACCCTTCCTCCAGACTCTAGGACCTTGGTTTCCGAATTAAATACTAAATTGCTCTCATCTGAAAAGAGGACTTTGGACCACTGGGCAACAGTCCAGTTCTTCTTCTCCTTAGCCCAGGTAAGACGCCTCTGACGACAACTGTAGCCAAATTCCTTGACACGTCTGTGTGTGGTGGCTCTTGATGCCTTGACCCCAGCCTCAGTCCATTCCTTGTGAAGTTCACCCAAATTCTTGAATCGATTTTGCTTGACAATCCTCATAAGGCTGCGGTTCTCTCGGTTGGTTGTGCATCAACTGTCAGATCAGCAGTCTTCCCCGTGATTGTGTAGCCTAGTGAACCAAACTGAGAGACATTTTGAAGGCTCAGGAAACCTTTGCAGGTGTTTTGAGTTGATTAGCTGATTGGCATGTCACCATCATTTGTTGAGATAGTGAATTGGTGGGTTTTTGTTAAATATGAGCCAAAATCATCACAATTAAAAGAACCAAAGACTTAAACTACTTCAGTCTGTGTGCATTGAATTTATTTAATACACGAGTTTCACAATTTGAGTTGAATTACTGAAATAAATGAAATTTTCCACGACATTCTAATTTATTTAGATGCACATCTATCTATCTATCTATCTATCTATCTATCTATCTATCTATCTATCTATCTATCTATCTATCTATCTATCTATCTATCTATCTATCTATCTATCTATCTATCTATCTATCTATCTATCTATCTATCTATCTATCTATCTATCTATCTATCTATCTACAGTGGGGCAAATAAGTATTTGATACACTGACCGATTTTTCAAGTTTTACAAAGAATGGAGAGATCTGTAATTTTCATCGTAGGTACACCTCAACTGTGAGAGACAGAATCTAAAAAAAAATCCAGAAAATCACTTTGTATGATTTTTAAATAATTAACTTCCATTTTATTGCATGAAATAAGTATTTGATCACCTACCAACCAGCAAGAATTCTGGCTTTCACAGAACTGTTAGTTTGTCTTTGCCCTCCTATCCTCCTATTTAGAGCCCTAAGGTACACCGGTCCCATTTCAGTTGTGTACTAAATGTTTTATTTCCATGCAAATGAATGAATCACTTACACCAACACTAATTGGCATACAGTTGTTTCAAAAACATCCCATAAATTGAGCTTGTTCATTAAGGCAGTGTAACCTCAATAGAAAAACAGACCTCATTCACTTTTAGTACACTGAAAAGTGTGCACAGGATATTCTTCAAAAAATCATGTTTTGTTTTCCACAGAAGAAAAAATGTTATACAGTTTGGAATGACATTGGGGTGAGTAAATGATGAAAGAAATGTTAGTTTTAAATGAATTATTCCTGTCATGGTGAGTGATATAATTTTTAATTCAGCTCAAAGCTGTTACCAGCATCACCATCCCAGAGCTTACATCGTCACTAGAGGTAAAAAAGCTGATGGGGTTACCAGCTGGGTGATCCCAAAAAAACAGAAGAACAGATGCTAATGATAAAGTGCAGCTGGGATGAGATGTTGCCATTGTTGTTGTAGTCATTTTATATATTTGTATTTTTTTTGTCATCCTGAAACTAGTAGTGTATAAGGTGCGTCCCAATATACTTACTTATGCAATATTCTGTCATTTTAGTATAAATCGTGAGATTAGAGTCTGACGTCGGATGACAAAATATCATTATATAATTCATACACTAGATGGTTGAATAAATATTGCATAAAGTGTATAGTGCGTCACTCATTACACAACTCTACTCAAAGCAGAAATCTTAAAAGGATAGTCCATCAAAAAAATACAAAAATCTGACAATTTAGTCATCCCCATGTGTTTTCAAACCAATTAATAATAATAATAATTATTATTATTATTAAAATATGGGTGAAATAATGTTACATCGTTATTCATCATACTTAGGTATTCTGACCACTACTTATTAAAATATATAAAATAAAAAGTGATCATCCTAAATTTTATTTAAATGATTAAAAACTTCTTGGTGACAAATGTGTAAAACTTGGTTTGAAGGATATTTGCAAAGATTGGTAAAGATTAAAAATTCAAATTAATTAGATTTGGGAGCCTGCACTGTGATCTTTACATAGAGGCAAATCATATCTAATGATTATGGTTCTAAATATGCCTGGCAAGATTGTTTGAAGTATTGTTTAGCTGAATTAGTCTACATATTAGAGGCTGTAGTAAATCATGGTGAAAATGTTTGAGTCATTATTTATGCTCAGAAAGACTACAAATAAACAGGACACATTCTAATGTATGGAGCAGAAAAAAAGCAGTATTACATTTTTTATGTTTTGATGCTTAAGCCCCACACATTATCAGATAGCTAATGGACATAAACGTAGGTAGCTATATGTCATATCAATATGGATGCATTAGTCCATCAACAGTTCCGTCACTCAGTGTTAACTGATAAAGTTATCAAGTACACACTCACGTGACAGAACTATTGATTCAATCATGACTGCATTACCAAAAATCCTCTACTCCACCTTCAATTCTGCAAATACACCCTCGCAATCACCATACATACATAATTGTGCAGGCATAAGCATTCCCAGCTCTAGATCACGTCGCTCGGAAAGAGCCTACATTAAGAAGTATTCAATTGAATACGAATAATATTAAGTTATGTAACAGATACTGGTGTATTATTAGCCTACCTCGTGTCTTGAAAATGGAGGTGGCTCGTATAGCAGCAGTCTTTGGTTTCCAAGGAAACTAAATTTACTGATGAAAATTATCCATCTCACTCAAAACTAGAGCACAATCTAAAGCGCAAGAGATAAGCATGTTAACTAATGATTTACGATATTTGCTAGTAAAGGTAACTTCAAGAGGGTGGTCACTTAAACCATTTATTTATTTACAAATTTTATTTTATAATTTATTATTTAGGCTATAATTATTAGATAGCCTATTATTAAAATATCTTAAATGTAAATGTACTAAAAGAGTAATATTAAAATATATTAGTTTATAAAATAAAGTATAATATTATTGATTTTACATATTTCCGTTAAAAAGCAGGTTATGTGTATGTGTAATGGACAAATTAACTAAAACCACTGACACACATACATTTTTTTAGACACTCGAATGATAGGCTACTGAAGGATGACATTGCCCATCCCGTTTGCATTCACAGAAAACACTACAGCAGTAGCTTATGTAGCCTATCTAACATGTAAAACGAGATTTATTTCTGATAACTCTCACAAGAAAAAAACATTAGCCTACATCAGCATCGATTGGATCTTAACCGTGTAGCCGCATTTTCTGAATGAAATAAATTGTGTTCATTCACCGCCTCTGCTTTAAGCGTCGTCTTAATAAATAACAGCCACTTAATGTCCTCATAAACCAATAAGTAAATAGAGAGAGAGACGCGCAGAGGCTGCGGCTGCTCTTACCGCATCACAAGGAAGTGCTGCATCGGCTTGGCCGATACAGAGAAGCGAGAGAAGAAATGCATCGGCTGTGGCTGGAGACTGAGGAAAGCTGGAGCTAAACTTCATTTTCGGATCAAGAAAACACGGCGTGGAATCGCTGCCGCCAATCAAACCGCTTACGAGAGGAATTGCTCTTCGTTTCCCAAACGCCATCGGATGAATCGGGCTGGACCTGTCAGGCAGCGGGCCGCACAGACTGCTCCTGATGTTTCCTCAGTTACCGTATGAACTGTACAATACAGGCACAGCAACACAGATCTGCCCATTCACTGCACACATGCAGAGTCAGACACAGCAGCACTTCCCATTCACTGTCTAACACAAACACCACACACTCACACACTGACTCCCTCTTCACTTGATTCAATCTCTCTTTAACAATGTGACCCCTGGATAATAAGGTAATGTTTGTGTTTCCTGTCCGAAATTTTCGCGTGCGTTTTTCCGTATTCCCCATCCCTTCCTAACAAAAAGCATGCAACGGATGCGAAAACGCAGAACCTGACAACCTGATCCTGTTTTTTTTCAATTAAAAGATGAATTTAGAATACATTTTAATTTTGGAAATGGGAGTAATTTTAGACTCATCTAAGGGCCTGAATTACTGTAAGGCACCACCTGGATTTTTAGGGAGAACATGGAGAATATAAGCACAGTGATGACACAACCAGTAACCATAACACATACGCATGGTTCGTTTGTACGTTGCCGTTAAACTCCAACACCAGGCTTCTGAAAACATGTTAAAACAAGAACTTCTGAGAGGCTGACTGTGTGCATATTAGCTGACAAACAATGCCTTGATAGACATTAAATGTCAAACATTAAGAACCTTTTGTTAAATGAAATTAATTCACTTGAAGTCCAACGTGTAATTGTTTCACTTCCAGTGAATTGTTTGTGCTATAAATGAATAGTGCTAAATAAGTGGTTTCATAAATAAATAAAATGGCTGTTGAGATGGTATTCTTTTTTTTTACAGAGTAGAGGCTCCGACTTAGATACAGTGTTGGAGACATGTCATGACTTAACATGTGCAGTGCATAAGCTCTTACAAATTGCTGAAATCAGAATCAACAAAATACATATTTGCAATGCAGATGTGACACTTATTTTTTTAAATACAAATTTGAAATGAATGGAAAAAATTAAATGAAATATTTAACTAAAACTGCCAGTGTTTGGCAGCATATCATGAGTCCAATAATTTATTCAGTGGTTTTGCTGTGGCTTACTCGGAACAATTTACAAAACTGAGAAAAAACAGACATATTCTGCAAGTAATTCAATTAATATTATGTCAGAATGAAAAAAAAACTTTATAAAACAGTATGTCTGGGACTTGAAACTTAATTTAACTTTCGACTTAAAGGGTTAGTTCACCCAAAAATGAAAATTAGCCAATGTTTTACTCACCCTCAATGCATTATAGGTGTATATGACTTTCTTCTTTCAGACAAATCCAGTTGGAGTTATATTCAAAATTGTCCGTGCTCTTCCAAGCTTTAGAATAGCAGTGGGTGGCTGTTTTTTTTCAAGAGCCTAAAAGTAGTCTAAAGTAGTATAAAGTGCATCCATCCATAATAAAACGTGCTTCACATGGCTCCGGGGGTGAGTAAAGGCCTTCTGTAGCGAAAATCAATGCTTTTTTTGTAAGAAAAATATCCATATGTAAAACATACTTTTCTCTCACTTCCACTAACTGTCGTACACGGAAGCCATTCCGGCAGATGAGGTAGGACGTATGCGTAGAAAAGCGGTACAGCTGTATCTGTATTTTATAAATCGGATAAAAGTAATGACTCTTTGAAAATATGAAGGATGCAATGCTACTTAATAGGTACTCAAAATTACAAGAGATTGGCAGAAACTGTGTGTTATGTCGCCTTTAATGATTCTGTCATTCAGCCCCCGATATTCAATGCTGGGACACACAGATCCATCCTTCTTTTTCATGAAGAGGAACCCTGTCCAAGCTGGAGACAATGAGTGATGGATGATGCTGACTGCCAGAGACTATAGACAAATACTTCTCCACAGCCATTTGTTTGAAAGCAGACAAGGAATAGAAGTGTCCTTGATGCAGAGAAGCGCTTGGGAGGAGATCGATGTCACAGTCATATGGTCAGTTTTGGAGTTGGAGGTGGCTCAAAACCAACCACAGATTGTGGTCCACTGCTGGGACTCTGGATAAATCCGCAACCTCCTCCTGTAACACAGAGACAGACAGGAGAGGGGGCAGGACTATGATTCAGGACTATGAAGTCACCGTTAAGTCAGACAGCATGAACACTATAGTAGGTCCTCCCTGTGGTTGCCTGTTAATGAAATTCCTCGGAGATGCAATGTAATGATGGTGGTCAGCTCACTACCATTAAGGAAATGGGTGCTGAGGACTTGTAAGGGGACACCATTCTTGATTGTCCACTTAGCATTGAATTTCCTTATGTTTCCGAGTCAATAAGCACTGAACAGGCAGGAGAGTATGGGGGCTAAGATATGGGGACATGAGTGTTCCACTCAGCAGGAATTCCCTGGTTACTGATGAGTGAGGGCTTTACTGAACAGGAAGAAGGAGTATGACTTTGACCACTGCAGTACAGACACTGACCCTTTTATCACTTTTCCATTGGGGCTGGTGCTGGAGGGGGAGCCAGTGCTCGGCCAAGGGTGGCACTCATTCAGAGTTGGCTCGCATTTCCATTGGCAGGGAGCAGAACTCTCTATGTCACCAACATGTGACTAGAGTTGCTTTTTATATCTTGCGGAAGGAGTGGATTGATCTCTACTGCCGACCACTGCTGAACTGACATATTTAATTGCTTTCAATGTTGATAATTTACTTAAATTCCAACAGTTTTTAAAAATGACACCTTTTAAATTGCGATCTGTAGTGGAAACTCCACCTACTGACATCATAGGTTCCCTTCTTCATGACCAGCAAGGTTTTGGGGCCGGTTCGGAACCAGGATCATGAAACCAGCCCAGGGTTTTTTTGAGTGTAAAAGCACAGCCCGGTTCCCAATTGGATTCCGGCACAGGGAGTGGTGCTATAAAATTTGATGCTATAAAAATGGGGCGTGTCGTTATGGTTGACTGGGTCTCCTGGAGTTTGGGCGGGAGTTTGATTCCGCGGCTCCTCCTCACGACACTACTGCACAGACTCTGGCTCCAAACAAATCTCTACTGCGCAGACTCAGGCTCCAAATTACGTCATTTTCTCAAGATGGCAATGGCCATACTGAGATGTTTTGGCTTCACTTTTCATCTTTTTTTACAGTCTATGATTCGACTGCTCTAGATACGTTGATGCGTCAGCATCTCGCATTCACCATAGTAATCAATAAATATTCAAAGATATACAAGTGTATAACTTGCTGTTGTAGATGCACACAGTCAATGCGCTCAAGGATTTGCAGACCGTTCCAAAAATGGCGGATGGCTTATGTATCGCGGCCCATAGAAACAATCCATAATGAGGCATCTAGGTATCTAGACTATGGAGCATACTACTAAACTTCAGCCGCGGAACTGGCAAACTAGCACATTATTAGGAAAGGCGATTTGCAAAGATTCATAAAAACCCTTATACTCACTTGTTCCACATTTTTGTTCAAACAACCTGTAAAGTGAATTTTGCATCCGATGATCCCTTTAAATAACAACCACGGTCCTGCACAGTGAGTGATCTTACATGCAGATAAAATCGGATTTTCTCCACTAATTAAAAAAAACAAGCTAACAAACTTCATAGCTAGCATTAGGGAAGCGGTCAGTGGACTCTTACTGCCTCCACCTAAGCTCCGCCCGCGGTCTATTGGTAACCAGGTGCAGTCAGGTGCAACTTGTCCACCTATATGAGTTTGAGCTCAAAAATCAAGAGGGGGCTTCAAGGAATCACCCCACAACGTAAAATAAGGCTTCTGGACTCTATGCCGCAAACCATGCAATGGTCAACTTGAATGGCAAGGTAGACCAGAACCATCTTTTAAAGATCTTGATCATCTAGATCTTGAAAACCTGGAAATCATTACAAAGCTTCTGACCACACACAGCAGCACCCCAGACACAATCTGTCACCAGTTGGCACATTGAAGCTCAACCTCCAAACAAATGGGGATCCCTCTGCTGAGTCCATACTGGCCATAATGTGATGTCAAGATTTGTTTGGGAGAGGACCCAAAAGCAGAAGAATGCTTTACAAAAACTTTATTAACAGTCAGTAAACACAAACAAATAGTCAGAGTCCTGAGCCAGATGGCAACCGACTGGGTAGAGGAATGGAAAAGATCAGGTGAGGGTCAAAACCAGAGTGACAGTCTGATTAAATCCAAAGGTGACCCATTTTCAAGATCAGTGGCAGGCAGAAGTCAAAACCAGTCTTAATGAAAAGTCTGTTACATAGCCTAGTTTGGTAAAAAATTCTCAGTGGTAGTCAAAACCAGTCAAAAACAGCTCTTGTCAGAGCAAGCCATTTTGTAGCTTTTTCCTTTAAATGTTAATGACAGGGGTAAAAGCAAAAAAAATACAATCCTGAGCCTGAATTTTTTTTGGGGGGGTGGGGTGGGGCGGCAGCACATGCAAAGCATGCAATGACTGTATATGGCAACTTTAACATTTGAAAGGATGCTGTGGATTATTGCTTTCCTTATTCAAACTGATTTTTTTTCATGAACACATGGTTGACCTGAAGAATGAAAGCTATATCATACACTTGGAAAATTATGAGCTATATCACACCCTTAGACATAGGAAAGTGACAATACACTTAGCTCACGAGATGAGACAAAATACAGACACTTGATTCACTAGAACGAGACAATATTTTAAATCAATTTTTAAGAAATTTTCAATGACAAACTATTTGTTTTTAATTACAAAAAAGTAAAACAATGCAGTTGTATTTTGAAATATTTTAACAAATCTATGGCTGTAACCTATGGCTGGTTATTTTGGTAATCAAGTAATCTACCGATTATTTCGAAAATTAAGTAATCTTTTATTTTTCAGAATTACAAATAGACCTAAGTTAAAACCAGGCTTTAGTATGACTATTTATATATAAACTAACAATGAGGCAACAATAATTGCCTCGAATAAAATATCACAACCAAGTAATTAGATGTTTTTATTGAACAACACTATTAAAATACATAATGTAATATGCCTATGCATAATATGAACATAACCAACTTAAGAACATTATATTTTATTATAACATACACCTGCAGAGGGTGCCAACGGCCTGGTGACGTTTCACTTTACAGCGTGATTAAAGGACGTTTAAATCCATTATATTTTAATCTTTGGCTACATGCAAACTCAGAAACTTTTATTTTGAAATATTTAGACATAGGTTGGTTGGTGTATTCTCCTGTGTTGGCAAAGGTTTCTAAATGATTTACGTTACAGGGGATTTTAAAATAGGGATAAAAAAAAAACTGGGTGGATTTATATCATTATAGGATGGATGTTATTATTTTTATCATTATAGGATACACACACTTCCAACACACATTTATGTTCAAACAACTTGTAAAGAGAATTTAGCATCAGATGACCACTTTAAAATGTCTTTGTTTAGCTTGAGATGACACCACGCGCAATTACAGAATTACCCCTGTATTTCAGGTTATGACAACTGTTGCTGTAGCGCATCTGTGGTTTTTACACATGCATGCTCATATGATTTCTGATAGGGGAAGTGAGGAAAGGTCATTACTAACGGTAGAACAGAAACACACAGACAGAGAGAGAGAGAGAGAGAGAGAGAGAGAGAGAGAGAGAGAGAGAGAGAGAGAGAGAGAGAGAGAGAGAGAGAGAGAGAGAGATGTTTTTTTGTTTGAGAGATAAGGTTTATTTCACTTTTAGCTATAGAGCAGTGACAGTGACATATGCCCGGTGACAGAGAGTCAGTCACTAGTATTGTACTGAAAATTATGGCCACCAAAGTGAAAAATACAGAGACACCATTGTCTCTGGAACAGTTTCACATCTCTGAGGATTATGGGTTTATTCTTCCTGAGCCTCTGGTAGGTCATTACACTTTCTATATAACATTTTGTTAGCTGCAACAAAACAGTTTTTTGAAATACATTTTTATGTTTTTTTTTAAACCGTGTCATAAGAATGTATTGTTGTTTTCTGCTATGTATAATAGTATTAATATAATATAACACAAATTATATTTGTATAATATTAGTTTCATGCAGTGTACAATATAAATTAACCTCATTCAAATGGTAAGAATAAAGGCAATTATGACACAGAAGCAACTGATTGCTCTCAAGTAAAGCTACAGTTTGTGTCACTGCTTGTTATAGATTGGTAACACACTGAGAGTGTCCAAATTACTGTGCTAGTGAGAAGGATTTAACAAACTATTCCTTTGCATTTATATACAGTCAGTATATTTAGATAGAGTAAGCCTGATTGTTTGTATACGAAATCATTAGACTTCGACACTGTTTGCTTTCTAAGTGACCTTTATCCATTTGCTTTAATGGTAAATAGGTTAATACAAAACTTTGCTCTCAAAGATGCTATTTTATAATTTCAGTAGTTCACATTCAGAGGCCAAGGAAGCAGACAGACGGTGATCTTAGAAAACTATCTAGACCTAACTAGTAGAACTTCACTGTACATTTGATGATAAGTTCAGTTAATTTTTTAGATTTCCAAGGTATAAACAATTTGCAACAATTCCAAGGTGAATTGTTAACATTGACTTACATTTAGTATCAGAAATCTTTATCTCTTTCAATTATTGGTGGGAAACTAAGAATCCACCTCGAGATAACCTTTGGACCGTGTACTCTGTCGCATTCAACTCTTTGGCTAAAAAAAAAGGCTTAAATATATACTTAAATTGAATATGCAGTGTGTAGGATTTCCTCATATCAAATGCACATTTGCTTATACAAAGTTCTGTCATGAAACTCTAGATGGTGCAGGCTGATAGGTTCTATGTCAATATGATATAATCACAACATTATTCACATGGTGCAGCATCAGAAGCCAACGAGTTTGCTGCTTAACTTTCAAATACTTGGCTAGTGTTTGCTGTTGTTGCAGCGCACTTCAGAAACCCTCCACCCTCCCTAGCTCCACCTGTACAGATCTGCTACTAGGTGATTTCATGTATGTTATATGCGCACAGCAGCATGTCTGTGGATGCATTGGGCAGTAGCAAGTCTCAGTACTAGATTTTTGCAGATTTATTCTGCCAAGACCAAACACATTTATATTGTAATGTTATTATCAAACTCTCTGAGAGTTGTCACGCCACAAACAATAAATAAAAATTATCAAAATATATATAACATTGCATATTACTGTGTTATGGACACATACTATATACACCTACATTGTGTTTCAGACAGACCTGCCGGTGTACTACAAGCCCTGGATGGACATTGCCAGAAATGTGCCAGAACTCATCTCTTCCCATTCTTTGCGCTCAGAATTCATGGTGTATGAGCTCTCATAATGAAAGCATTTACCTACACAGAGAAAGAGAAATAAGCAGCACATTAACATTTTGCATTTCCATTCAGAAATAACCATTATTCAATGTTTTGTGCTAAATAGATTGTTATATATTATTATAGATTGTTATATATATGAATTTCATTAAACAGTAAACGTTTGCTTTCATTTTCCTTTCTGCCTTTCTTTCCTTTCATTGTCATTAGAGGAACTACAAAGCATATTTTGGGATTTCATTTTTTAACCCTTTCAGACCCAAATTAAGTTACACAAAAATACGATTTTTTTATGATATCAATTTGTACTTATAAATTAAAATTGTTCAAATAAAAATGTAATTAATTACAGTTACAATAATGTCACTGCTATTACCAATGTTATTTCTAATTGTTTATGAACACTTGCAACATCCAAAATCTGTTTTTTAAAGAAATGTAATTCATATAATAATTATGTCACCTTTTAGCTTTATTTTAAAACAAAGTATTATTTAAATAATTTTAAACAAATACAAATTCTGCCATATTTTTCTGCCTTGTGACACATGCCATAATGCATAACTCTAAATAATGTATTTATTTATTTGTTTGTTGGTTTAAAAAAAAAGCCACAGTTTGGTATTTTGCACTGAGACTGACTCCCAATCTAATACATATATTTAATTTTTTATTTTATTTATTTATTTATTTTAATTTGAGGTACCACGTAGGAAAAAACGCCAGAAATTGGTGACGGTGAGAATGGATGCAGGGTCTTAAAAGGTTAATAATCCAATTATGATTATTCTGTGATTGTTTTGTATTTTGTATTCTATCTCAGATGCCTCTGTTGGAGACTCATTTGTTACGGACTCATCGTGAACTGCGTTTGGCCCATCTGGCTTTGAGCATAATGACTATGGGTTACGTGTGGCAGGAGGGCGAGAGAGAAACAGTAAAGGTACAACAATGTTTTTATATGCATTCCAAACCCCTAACAGGACTGAAGCACAGAACCAAACTGTCTGACTATTTTCTGAACATCTAGGCGCTTCCACGGAGTCTGTCGGTTCCATTCTGTGAGGTGTCTCAGAGACTGGGTCTGCCCCCGATTCTCACCCACGCTGACACAGTCCTTGCCAACTGGAAGAAAAGAGATCCAGATGGGTAAACTTACTAATCCATACAATACAGTGTTTTGATATTTAGTAATATTATCCTGCCCTGTTTTTCCTGAGAAATAGTTATTTAATTAGGGTCAATACATTTACATTTACGCATTTAGCTGACGCTTTTATCCAAAGCGACTTACAATTGCATTCAGGTTATACATTTTTAATCAGTATGTGTGTTCCCTGGGAATCGAACCCACAACCTTTTGCGCTGCTGACGCAATGCTCTACCACTGAGCCACACAGGAACAGTATTTTATGTTACATGCTATCAGTAGGCATTCCTGTTCAACTCAATGGCAGTTGCTCGGCTGGTGCAGCACTCGCAGAAGCACACAATTTTCCCCAAGATCTTCCATCTTTTCCCAAGATTGTTCAATGGTTTGTTGTCCAAAAGCATAGTTAACCACCCATTGTAGCAAGGTCAATTGTTACTAATAGAGTTCAACGATTTGGTGTTTTCATTCACAAGCACTATTGCAACATAGGTCAAAATTAGCAAGCTAAGATGTAGTACAATGTATTTATTTCATTCTACTTGTCTTAGCTTCTAAACAGAATTAAAGCACTGTTTTTGAGGAGAACAACAGATAAGCAGACAAGTAAGTAAGTTAAGTAGCTAATTACGTAGTTGTTCAGGAAACATTGCCCAGATATGGATACAAAATATTTACAAGTCAATCACCGGATTGATTGAGAATGTAGTTACAATAACACTATTTCTGCAATCTTTAAACTGTTTTCAGTATACATGGATGACCTGAATGACCTGTCAGCCTACTGTACTAGGTGTCAGGGTTTGGTTTGTTAGCATGAATAGTAAACCCCTGCTGGTACATGTTGTACATACAAAATACAACATTAGGGCAAAAGGCAGCTTTCTGCATTGGAAAAAATAGCAATTTCAAGCGATTTCATTTATATCAGATATTATATGTTTCACCTTTGCTCCCAGAGTTTCCAAAAAAAGAAGGTAAATTGTTCACCTTTTTTTTCTAAATCAACTTGAAACATAACAAAAATAACTAAATGTTATAAACTAGTTAATTTCTCTCTCTTTTTTTGTAAAACATTAGAAAACATAGCCTATATTTAAACAAATCAGCTATATTTCAGATGTGACATGTATTATTAAGCAAACTAACCAGTGATATTATATTTACTTTTCATGCACAACTGGACATGGACTGTCCCTAGACCTTTTTCCATGGAGTAAGTATTTTATTTTATTAACAGAAAGTGTTAAATGGTATTTATTTGTAGAACCAGCAGAGGGAGCTATCACATTATGTTCAGAAGGGAATACGTTTAAATGTGCTGTGGGAATTCAGATCATCTTTGCAGCAATTATAGATACATTTATGTCAAGAGTTAGAAACCACAATGAATGAATGAGTGAATGAATGAATAAATAAACAAACCACATGTTGATGTAGTTTGGCTAGTGCCTCTGACGTGTTGACCTGCCATTCATCGTGACTGTTTTTGCCTCCTGTAAGGAACCTGGAGTTGTTGTTGACATTGCCTGGTGGGGAAAGTGTAAGAGGATTTTTTCTGGTGACACTGCTGGTGGAGTTGGCAGCTGTTTCCGGCCTGAAGGTCTGACACCTTTACAAATCCACAGACTGAGCACTGAGCTACAGAAGCCATAATAGCAAAGCATTCATATTTATAAACCATGCTAGTATTTAATCAATTGCTTTGGTGCACCATGGTACGTGAATATGCACTGAACATTTACTTTGAAACCATTTTCACTCTGAAATTACTAGGGAATTTTACAAATGACAAATAAACAGGAATTAAACACTTTTATTTAAACGTGGTATTTTGAAGTAGAAAGATTAAAATAGCATTGTCTTGTACTCCAATAATCTTTGTTTTATTTGCAACTTCGAAAACCACTTTACAGTGTGGTATTACCATCTGATTACATTACTATACCGTGGTAATACTAGCTGTTTCTTTTTTCACAGTCTATCCTTGATGTCATCAACGGCGTCCAATATAATGATGTTGCTATGGTCACCAAAGCTCTGGATGTTGTCAGTCAGGCGATAGACAGCATGAAACAGGCCCTTAAACTAATGCACGGTAATACTTTCAGGAGAACACATTAAGTTGGGTGTTTTAATACATTCATTCAAGTGGTTTTAATACTGCATGCAACATATAAATCTTTACTGTTTCAGAATATGTAGATCCCTCCATATTCTATGGCATTATGAGGATCTATCTGTCTGGGTAAGCCATACTTTAGATTCCACTGCTGTTTTTTTTGGATTTGCTTCAGAGTTCTTCTGAATCTATAAAAACGTAACTCTCCTTCTGCATGTGGGTGATAGATGGAAAGATAACTCATCAATGCCAGAAGGTCTTGTGTACGAGGGAGTTCAGGAGAAGCCAATGGAGTTTTCAGGAGGCAGTGCCGCTCAGAGTAGTATCTTACACTGCTTTGATGAGCTGCTGGGAGTCCAACATGAAGGCAACAGCGGTAAGAGAACCATCAGTAATTGTTCTCATGGTTAGATCATTCCTGGCTGCATGATGCATCAAGATGCACCAAGACATATCTTTATATGGAAATTATTGATTTGCTCTGTCAACACTGTCCAAACAGGGGCCTTCCTGAGAAGAATGAGGGACTACATGCCTCCCTCTCATAAGAAATTCATTGAAAACATCTCTAGTCGCCCGTCTCTGCGCAGCTTTGTGCTCCAGAAAGCGGATGAGCGTCTAACACACAGATTTGAGCAGTGTGTTGCTCGCTTGGTGGACTTTCGAAATTACCACATCAACACTGTCACACGTTACATCACTATTCCGGCCTCCCGTGCCAAACAGCTCTGTGCCAACAAGCAGGGTTTGGCTGAAGAGCTGGACACGATCAGAAGAGCACCCACAGCACTGGAGGAAAGAGGTACTGGAGGGTCAGAGATTATGACCTTTCTGAAGACAGTGCGTGACGAAACCAAAGACACTTCCATCTCACAGTGTACTAATGGAAACCAAGTCTCGCCAGACCCATCGATAACAGAAATACAGAAGGCTGCATCTGAGCTCACAATAGAATGATAATAGCACCAAAGTATTATCACCAAAGTAAATCATGCACTACGGTAAAAGTGTTTTTATAGGTCATAACATAATTTAGGGTGAGATTACACACAGAGACAGCAGTAGTTCCCATTCCCATTCTGACTCCCTATTCACTTACTTCAGCAAGGGCTTAATTCAAACTCTCTTTAACAATTTGACCCCATAATGAGGTACTATTTGTGTTTCTGATTAAACAGCATTACTGGTGTGCCTTTTAAGACAAAACAAAGGCACTGATATCTTTTAAGATCAGTCAGTGCCAGTTTCCTTCAGTTAAAACAGCTCAGATTTGCATTTTAGTCTAGGACTAGGCTTAAGCCTTGTCTGTGAAACCGGGGGATGGAGAATTAATGCACAAGATATGACACTATATAACAAAATATAACTATGTTGGTTGTTTCATTGCTAAACCCTAACACAAAACCAAAGGCTTCTGAAAACATATTAAAACACAAACTCCTCAGATTAGAGGCTGTCTACTGTCTTGTGTGCATGTTTATAACGTGACAAAAATATCCTGATTTAAATGGTTATTCAAGCTTAAATCTAAATTTAATTCATTTGAAGTCAACATGAATTGTTTGTAAGCCATCTTACTTCCACAATTTGACATGCAGTATTTTCATATAAAACAGGATATTCAATTACAAAGTTGAGACTGTGTACACTGTGAATTTTTGAGAGTATATGTCTAATAGGCTGTGTGCTATAATAAATAGTTTAATAAATTAAATTAATAAATTAATTAATACAAAAACAAGTTAGTATTCTTTATTGAAATGGAGTGGAGGCTTGGACAATATTTTAGATAATATTGTGTCTAAAATATAAATAATTTAATGTTAACTTCTTGTAAATTGAACTGTTTAATAAACTCAATATCACATTTGCAATTGCACAATTCCAAAAATTATGTTAAAAATTTACCTTTGGGTGTACATCACTGGGGCATTACCCTTAAAACTCACCATCTATATTTGGACCCAGACACAATTTTCATAATTTTGGCTCTGTATACCACCAGAATTGAATTAAAATGAAACAATTGAAGTGCAGACTTTACACTTGAATTCAAGGGGTTGAACAAAAATATAGCATAAAATGCTTAGGAATTACGACCATTTTTATACACACTACACAGTCCCCCCATTTGCAGGGGCTCAAATGTAATCGGACAAATAAAGATAATAATAAATAAAATGTTATTTTTTTATATTTTGTTGACAATCCTTTGCAGGCAATGACTGCCTTAAGTCTGGAACTCATTGACATCACCAGAAACTGTTTTTCCTCCTTTGTGATGTTTTGCCAGGCATTTACTGCAGCTGAATTCAGTTGTTGTTTGTTTGTGGGTCTTTCTGCCTTTAGTTTTGTCTTCAGCAAATGAAATGCATGGTCAATTGGGTTGAGATCAGGAGATTGACTCAGCCATTGCAGAATATTCCACTTTTTTATCTTCAAAAACGCCTGGGTTCATTTTGCTGTATGTTTTAGGTCATCATCCATTTGTACTATGAAGTGCCGCCCAGTCAAATTTGCTGTATTTGACTTAATCTGGGCAGAGAGCAGTGTTGGGAAGGTTACTTTGGAAATGTAATAGGTTACAGATTACAAGTTACCCTACTTAAAATGTAATAAGTAGTGTAACTTTTCAGAATTATTATTTGATTACTGATTACAAATTTCTAATGTTACTTTTTTAAACTGTCTTCTGTCAACTGTCATCAATAAACACCAGTAACTTTGCAGTGTGGACAGTGCTCAATCCCCCCAAACCTGTGTCAACTCCCAACTGCTCCCCGGCGCCGCACCATGTCATCACAGATGATGTTATAATGCTTTGGATCATGTTTATGCTGATCTGACTGCTTTTGAATGATGTTTTTTGGATTAGCAAATTGTTCTAATCTGGTTTTTGATTATCTGCTTTTTGCAATCCTTGTGGCACCGAAAGCCTCAGTATTTGCTCTGATGTCGTGAAACAGATTCTCTTGATTACTGTAAACTTGGCAGTGACATGTCTTCCTCATAGAGAGTGTTCTTAATGTTGTGAAAGGCTAAGTCTTACCATGTCAGATCCTCCGATTCATCCACCACTGTTGTCCTCCCTGGACGTCCTCAGATGTGTGCTGTGTTCATGTGTGGCAAACCTCTCTTTGAAGTTTCTCAGAATGGATCAAAGTGGATCATTGGCCACATCCTTTTTAATCACCAGTTCCTATCTCTCTGATGGATTTGTTTCGATTTTGAAGCCTAACAATTGTATGTTTAACTTGCATGGAGAGCTCCTTTGACAGCATGATGAGTTCACAGCAACAGCTTCCAAATGAAAATGGAACACTTAGAATCAATCCAGCCTACCTCTTAATTGATGTAGAAGGAATAACCCACTCTGTCCATGAAATGGCTTTTGAGTCAACTGTCCAAATACTGATGGTCTCTTGAAAAAGGTACATATTAAAGAGCTGTAATTCCTCAACCTTTCCTCCAATTGTGATGAGAATAGAATCAGTGCCCTTAACATTGTACCTTATCTATCCATACAATGTGCATATTATTATCTTACAGTAGTAATACGTACCCTTAAGAGGAGTAAATAAGACTCAAAGTAAACTGCTTCAACAAACCACCTCAGAAACAAATAACAGGCAGCCCACTGGATATTCCTCTTGTGTCTCCACTCCTGTCAGGGTTCTCCTCACATTTAATTTACCACACAGAAAAGATAGTGGTGAAGCATGAGCATCTCAGGTTTACAATTTTTTGAGACCAGCCAAAACACCCAATAAACAGTGGCCAACAAGCTTGTCTGGAATTTAGCCTCTTACCATATGTATCAGATGTAACCACCTTTTTTCATAAGTTCTACCTGAAAAACTCTGATGACTAAGGGTAACTGTTATTAATGATTATGCTATTTAGCCTCCATGATGCCCATCAAACCAGTTGCTGGTAGCCACAAACTCTATGTGGTTAATAAAAAAAAACTGCACCCATAATACATAACACCGATGGATAGGTACGCACATACACATGTCAAGGTGTAGATTTAAATAGAAATATTGGCAAAAGAATTAATCACGTATTTTATGTTACAGCATGTAATTTGTAAATTTTTTTGGTAAAAATTAAATTATGAGCAGTGTGTTAAAAAATTATCCCTTACTTTAGCTTCATTAGCTTTCAATAATGTAATTTGAACAGGTTTTTTCTTAGCATGGCACTGCATCATTACATCACGCCTGTAAATATAAAGAAGTTCCCCCTATTAGGCTATTATGTGCGCTGCAGGTATACTCACAGCAGAGAATAATTAAATGTATCATTTTGATGGTGGATTCATCCAGTTTATTACACATGTGAATGAAATTAAATGTTCCTGGAAATATGCTGATCACAGCCTGCTCCACAATGGATTTGTTTTTAAAGAGTTCATTTAAGAAATTCGAATAATCTGACTAGACTGTTTGAAATCTGTTAAACCATCTGTAAATGCTCTCTCCCATCTGGAGTAAGCTCATTTGTGGACTAGCTCCGCATTCTAAAATGAAATTGCTAACACATTACAAGTTGCGAGTTACCTGTAATAAGCCTTTTACAGAAAACTGACTATGGGCATTTACTGACAGCCCAATGTCACATGTTGAGTTGGGAGTCATTGCAGATAACATAATGCTGAGTTCTACAAATGTCAATTTCAGCTCATATCACGACTCAAAATGAGCAAACTCATAGTATGGTGTCTCCAACATTGATCCTTCAACCATATGATTAAGCAGATAAACATAATTTTGTACTTATTTTTTTTAATTGCAGAAGAGTGTTGAACTCATGTGTACTATTATTAATGCAATCCAGAACAGCAGCACAGCTGAAAGGTTTGTTTGAGCTGTGCCATCTATAGATGTGAATTCACATTTCCTTCAGCCTGCGCTTATTCATTTAAATCGCATTAACAGAGCAGTCGCACAAGAGTTCATTTAAATCAAACCAAACTTGGTGAAAAAAGTGAAATTAAGTCTTCATTAATCAATAACATGCCCTGTAATCATGATTTGTGTAAAACTGATTAAATAGCTATGGGCATTTATTTGCAGAAATGTAGGTAGAGACAAGTTTTTCAAATGAGCCTATGTTGCAACTTGACCTGTTACATGATGTTTTCAAACATTAGTGTTAAAGGAAAAATGACAATGTATTAGTCTCAATGAAGAGCTAAAAACAACATTTAGTTGTATATATAGTGTTCCTGTATAGTGTTCCTATATAGTCCTATATAGTGTATACATATATAGTGTTCCTGTGGCTCAGTGGTAGAGCATTGCGTTAGCAGCGCAAAGGTTGTGGGTTCAATTCCCAGGGAACACACATACTGACAATAAATGTATAATCTGAATCAAAGTCGCTTTGGACCCCACTAAAAGCGTCAAAGATTAATTTATCTATGAACACTACCTTAATTCCCATTATAATGGTTTTAATATATCCTAACATAAGTTTAGTATGTATTCACTGCATATCGTTTAGTCATTGTTACTAACATAATAAATTTATTAGAGCTTTTTCTGCTCCTTTATCTTGGAAAGCTAGGAAATAGACATTCCTTTGTCATTTCACGCCATTAATTATTTTGATTTGAAGCTGTAATCCAATCAGAGCATAGTAAAGCCTTCTACTTGAGTCACGCACATAGCTTCCCTTCAATGAAAAATAGTCTTATGGACATTTTGTGGCAAAGAATGCCATGATTTCAAGCCAAACCATAATTTGAACCATCAACTGTAGTTTCCATTATGTGCAACCACTAATCTTTCCATTTGATTTAAATTAGAATGCAAAATATGTCCCCCTTCTAATTCTGGTGTAGTTTGATTCAAACCTTGAGCCTCAGTTCCTGGATGACAATTGGCTGCAATGAGCCGCTCTCATGCTAGAAAGCTTTCATATCACGGATGCTTATTTTTAGTAAATAACTGTGAGAATTTCAATAAGCAGCTGTTGCATTTGCAATTTTGGATGAAAAAAAAGATCCTACTGTAATTGTACCATTCTGTGCAAAGATTAAGTAGTAAGTAAGTTTAGTAATCTAGTTGCTAATTTGCATGGTTTTGTGGTTATTTTATGGTAAACCCATTAATGAAGTACAGTGTGCAGTAAGTATAGACACAGTATGATGCCGGTAATCATTCAGTGAAATGAAAGTTTTATCCCCTTCAGTGTGGAGTAACTTACAGAAGCCTGTTTCCCCCTCAGATTAAAAACACGATGTCGCTTTGAAATAAATAATAGTTATAATAAGCAGAGATAGGTATCGTTTACATTTTATTGATACAAATACCGCTTATCGATACCGGTACTTATCGATACTGTTATCAATACTATTTGGTGCGAAAAGATATGATGTGAAAAGTTGTTGAAAATTTCAAGTTATTTTATTACTGCTGAACTTTAGCAAGTGTATTAAAGTTCTTCAGAATCAGAATCAGTATCAGAATCTTTACTGTCATTATGCAAAGTACAACGAAATTGTGTGCAATCCTGTATCAGTGCAAAAAATAAGATTTACAAATACTTTAAATACTTAAAAATAAACAAAACATCAATATATATATATATATAAAAATATATATATATGTGGGGTGTCCCGAGCACTCACCAGCCAACTATTATATAGGTATCTTTAATTGCTTAAACAGGCCAATCAAACAAAGACAGTGGCAGCCCAGGATCACCTCATTCAAGCGCTAGCTGTGACATCAGATTTATCATCTGCTCTAGTTCGAGGCACTCACAGCCAATGCAATGCCGGGCGCACAATAATGACTGAATGTTGAGACGAAATGACTGTTGTTGCTGAACGAACTCGCTCGTCATTTTTAGAAACTGCATTTACATGTTTTGACATATGGGAATGGTTCTTGGTTTAAAGCCAGAGAAAGGTACATGAATTTCAGTGAAAAAAGTGATTACCTTCGTGGAAATTACAGAAGCATTTCTCTAGATTTAAATACAATGGTTTGAAAAAAGAAAATAGCAACTGGGCGCATTTGTCGATACAAATGGGATGATGAACAGAAATCACTTTGAAATGTATTATCAGCTGAATGCTTAAAACTTCAAATAAATCACATCTTTACGAAACGTATGCAAACCATCATGCACTGATTTAACAAACGCTAAAACTTAAAAATATGTATATATTTGCTATATATATAATTACATAAACGCAACTTTATGGTATCCTGTATCCAGGCGCAATGGGGAAGGGGATTTAAGTGACCTGGTGGAATGGTTTAATTGTGTGAGATGGGCTGGTCTGAGTATTTCAGGCTTGATCTACTGCCGATTTTCCACACAACCATCTAGGGTTTTACATAGAATGTCCGAAGACTCCAGCCCCTGAGCGGCAGTTGTGTGCGGATGACAAGCCTTGTTGACCGGCCAGCCCCTGTCACACGAGCACGGCAGACACGAGCACCGATCTTCCGGGGAGCACAGAGCACCAACCCACGACAAGAACAAGACAAGTCTGCACCCCAGAAAAACCTTCAATAAACTCACCCTCCGGGGCATTTACCGACTTCCCCTTGTCGTGTGATTCTTCACCCCGTTACACTGGTGGAGAATGCAGGCATGATTGTGAAGGATCACCGACAAGCAAACTTTTTTTTTTTTTTCAGTTTTTCACTTTCGGCCCCCCTTTTTGAGTTTGAGTTAGAAGCAGACGTTTGGGGTTGATTTTCTTTTTCATCTTCATGACAATACATCTGTTTGTTTCCTACAGGCGGCGGCTCCTCCTCAGACATGGAACAACTAAAACCCCCTCACCGAACTGCCTTCACAGGTGAGCATCTAATCGGAGCACACATGGCTGCCTAGGGCCAAGAATCCGAGCGAGAGCTCCGCATCGCCACGCTCCGCGTGTCCCTCTGCAGGATCCCACGGTGCAGGATCCACTCTGAGGAATGTTTTCAGGCCACACCTTGTTGAATCTATGCCACGACGACGTAGAGAGCTACTTAATGATGTTCGAGGCCATTGCGACCCAGGAGGGCTGGGCCGCGGTTACTAGGGTGTAGTGGTCAGTGAGTGTACTGAAATAAATAAATATATGTATTACACCACTGTACATCAGAGGCACAATGGGCCTATTAGATTTCCACACAACCCATGCTGAGGGAATCCTATGATGAGCTGAGGAAAGAGATCATGGCCCGTGTGGGGCTTTCGCCCATCTCTGCAGCCCAACAGTTCCATGACTGGGAATTTAAGACCGCTTCTCGGTTGCCAGCCCGTGCCCAGGCCGCCGACCTGACTCGATTAGCCCATCATTGGCTGCTGACTGGGAGCCCTACCGCCACCCAGGTAGCGGAAATTGTCGTTATCGATCGTCTGCTGCGAGCCCTAACCCCGTGCACTCCGGCAGGCAGCTGGCATGCGGAACCCATATAAAACTACAGTGGGTGATCTCGTGGAGGCCATCGAGTTGGCGGAGGCCACACAACATTGGGAGGTGGGGGATGCGAGCGCCGCCGTTTCCCCCGGAGGGTGGGCCAGGAGCGACGCTTGGAGCTGTCTAGGCAGTAAATACAGCGCATTGCTTGAGGACGTAGATGTTCCACCGGCCAGTGTAGTAAATGAGTTACTGGTGTTCCCGCCTCAGAAACCGGTTCAATTAGACCTCACAAAGGCTACTGCATATCGCATCTGACGCTGGTGTGAAGCCACTTTTGAAAATTTTACCTCCAGCCACGGCAGTACCGTGCTCTCCCCTTCGGCCTGCACGGGGCACACACCTTCCAAAGCATGTACATGGAGATATCTGTTGCGGCCCCCACACCTACGCACCTTGAGCAAACCTGACGGCTACGTCGTCGATCATTCAGTGCTGAAGAAAAATGTCAAGCAGCTGCGGAGGGTACTAATTCGTCAATAAGATTGAAGTACCGTGCTCCTCCCCTTCAGCCTGCACGGGGCAGGGCTGATACCGCCCAAACAACGCAAGTATCGATAACAGTATTGGCCCTTTGAGGCGAGGTCCTGGCTTGCGGCCCCACCAGTCCGGTACTCAATTATGTACCGGTACAAAAAAAGGTACCGACGTTCTCGGTATCCATCGCTAATAATAAGTCATATTGCAATAAAGCCTGTTGTTTGATGAAAACTCTAAATTGTGAGATATTATCGGTGACACCGCCAACCCCCGCATTATCATAATTATGAGAGCCAATTTCTTAGTGGGGCGGGGCCTAAATACCCCACTAAAATTAGCGATGCTCCCCTGACAGATTTTACAGGAAGGGACAGCGGAGATATCTTGTCGGCCCCGCACTTTCCTGGGGTAGAACCACCAAGACAAATGGATCATATCATTATTAATAACAAATAATATTATACATATTTATAATTGGTATAATTTTGACTTCATGTGATTCGGATTCTTCACATAGTTTTGGTATTTTAATATTTTGATTGGATATAGTATTAATATAATAGTATGTAATTTATTCAAATGAAAAGTTTATGAAAAGATGCGGTGTTTCATTCCCCTTTTATCATGCATTTTTATCGGCCCCAGACTTAGCTGTCTTGTTGTATTTATTTACCTTATATTTATATACATATTAATTCTAGTTTTTGCAAACCGATGATTATATGAGCTTAATAATACAATATGCTTTAATAATACAGAAGGGACACCAAATCAAACATTCATTCATTCATCAATAATAGGGTTGGGGGCATTTACATATAAGCGGAGAAGGTTATAAGATAATAATATATACTAGTATTTTATTAATACAAATTCATTAAATACCTATTCTCTGTAAATAATGGTAAATGCTCCTATTTTTATTTATTGATAAATATTACACAGATATAAACATATCATCTTTTGAATATATAAACAGGGGAGGAAGGCCTGGAAGTAACAACCCGGTGGTTATAACTTAACACAAACCTTACAAATTCACTAACAACAAAAACTATGCCCGACTTCTAATTTCAAACCATGGTTATAATTTTGGTATATGCTCTAACCATAATCGCGGAACAACGCTGGCAGTGTATAAAAAAAGGTTCTACAGTCAGAGAGCTAATGGAGTGGATAGAGAGGCGACTTTACTGTCCCTCCTGTTCAAGTGCGGTCCTGGACACCGGTTGGGGGCGGTCATTGTACTACCTCCTCGTATATAGTTCACCCTCATCACTGTTTTGTCTACCTGTCCCCTGCGGAACAACGCTTAGCAGTCGAGCCCGGGCGAAGCTATACGCGAGGGTGACGAGGTTACCGATAATGGGCAGTCCTGTAAGCTCAGGTACTTCCTCGGCCGTAAACGACTTTCCACTATCACTTGTGCACTCCGGGCGGGACGGCCAAACCAACTGTATGGCCCGGCGATGGACATCAACGCGAGGGTCCCGGATCTGGGCACTGCGCTCCAGGATTTCGCAGGTCTGTCGTAATTTAGTGCGACTCCGGGCGGGGACGGCCAACAAACATGGACTCTCCCGATCCCTCCCAGCCCCAGTTCCCCGTTCTCCGCGCCCCAGTCCTCCCCGTTCTCCCGACTTGGGGGGGGGGAGGGTGTACGGGTGTTCCCGAGATGCATGGGGGGGGGGGTGTGACGGGTGTCCCCGAGCGCTCATCACGTCGCCCTGGAAACCAACGAGAATCACCTGCACGTCCTCGTCATGGGCTGGCCCGGGCGCACTTGAGGCTAGTCATGGCAGGGCTTGATAACCCCGCGCCGCAACACACACGCTGGGTAGACATGTCTCCAGAAGACTCCATGCTAACTCTTGATCTGCATTTATTTCAGAAGAGCGTTTGACCGGCCAGCCCCCGCACACGAGCACGGCACACGTACAGGCACGGAGGAAACTGGATATTGCACGAGCACCGATCTTCCGGGGAGCACAGAGCACCAACCCACGACACAGAGACAAGTCTGCACCCCAGAAAAACCTTCAATAAACTCACCCTCCGGGGCATTTACCGACTTCCCCTTGTCGTGTGATTCTTCACCCCTTTACAATATATACATGTGATACTCAGCGTGCTCAGCGTAATTAACCCCCTTTGAAAAGTAACATTTTAAACAATATCTCAATGAACACAAAAACATTTTTCAAAATGTTGACAAGACTAAGTTTTTATATAACATCTGTTTAACTTATAATATGAAAGTAAGCGTTAATAATATAACTTAGAGAACAAAATTTCAGTTTTACTCATTGCCCCAGCCTATAGGTGTTGTTTTGCAAAAATGAGTACAATATACAATACAAAAAAAAGGGTAATCCGTGGTTTCAGAATTTGTTGTGGGTTTATGGGATGGCCTGGATGAGTGTGAGATTTCCTTGCCTGAAATGTTGTTCCAGTCCTGCGTGATGGTTGTTTAGTCATGATACATTCATTAGCTAACAATATTAAATACAATATTAAATGTAAGTTATTTTGTATTAATATGTCAATATGACGTGAGGTCCAGTTACCACCATGAGACTAAAACAGGTAGTAGTAAAGGGTACTTCTTACCTAAGTACATGTTAGAGCCCATATTTATTTACTTTAACTTGAGTAAACAAGTGTAGTCAGTGGTCAATACTTTTACCAGAGTATTTTTAAACACGAGTACCTATACTTCTACTTGAGTAAAGGATGTGTGTACTTTTGCCATCTCTGCAGTTAGCACTATCATCATTCTAGTGTGTAACTAGAGAGGTTTCACTCTGAATCACAGCTTTGGGCGTGTAGCTCTTTTGGGCATTCATGTACTGATTCAAGAATCAGCTTTTTTACAGGATGATGTTTTCTGGTATTGGGTGGTAAGACATGTCTAGGCCAGCAATGTCCAGGCCTTGCGTTAAATATGGTCTTGATGTGACCTACGTTTATGAAGCTCATGGTTTATGGTTCATATCTAAGTAATTCACAGATCATTTGAAAAGTCATGTCTTAACATGCAATGTTATATTGATCAAGGCGAAACTAAGGGTGTTGGTTTCAATCAAGCACGACTAAGAATTTCCCAAAGCTCATTGCCTACAAGATTAATAATGACACGGAGGGCGGAGTATGTTACGCCCTTTATGATATTCTCAATCTTTCCAAAAACATCACGTGAATGTCACAAAGACACAAAACGATTAATAAACCCACTGGGTTAGTTTAAATTCTGCATAACAGCAACCTCAAGATCTGAAGTTTCTGAATACCCTTGGAAAAAAGGAATATAGCCAATTGTATTGATTGTGCGCTTGTTTGCTTCAAATTATATATAGTAAAAGTAATTATAAATAAGTAATTATAAAGTATATATTTTTAAAAACTGTACTTGCAGATAATATAATATTACTAAAATAAAAGGCCACTTATGTGCACATAAAGAGACAATTTCATGATTGTTTCTTAACACACTTAAGTACACTAATGTCAATCTAAGTTTTATCTTAAAGTGGGTTTTAAATCATTGTTTTATTATTATTATTATAATTCTGATAATAACAGACATTATCATATGTGTGGCAGACTTTATACAATGTAATTATAAATGTAAGTGCACAGACATAAGCTACTAAAAATAAAGTGTATCAAGATTGTACTTAAGAGTACTTCGTGTATCTATACTGTACATCTTATCCAGCTGCACCTTAGTTTGATTTAACCCACCAGTACACTGCTTAAATACATGTAACATCTTTCTAATTACATTAAAATCACAGAATATTACACAGGCATAAGCTACTTAAAATAAAGTGTATCATGATTGTATTTAAGTGTACAAGTAGCTGTGTAACAGACTCGGCCTGTTACATATGTCTAACAGTAGCTGACTATTACATCTGCATAATTACAAACTGTTATTACAGGCTGTTCCATAATTAAGTTACATGGTATGTACATTTTATTTCATGCAAATACAACGGCTACTACAAAGTACTTAATTAGGTAACTACTATGTATTATGGTACTTTAATCTCAGTTCTTGGACCACTTTTCTTCTCTGTCTTATATGGCATAACTATATGGCTCTGTCATTCAGAAACATGGCTTTTCATATCACTTCTATGCTGATGACACTCAGCTCAACCTCTCATTCCATTCTGATGATCTGACGATAGCTGCTCTCATCTCAGCTTGTCTAACAGACATTTATTGCTGGATGAACGACCATCTCCTTCAACTCAACCTTGCCAAGAAAGAACTGCTTGTGGTTTCAGCAAACCCATAACTTATCACAATTTCACCATTCAGCCAGGCGCATCAACCATAATTCCTTCAAGAACAGCCAGAAGCCTTGGAGTTATGATTGATGATCAGCTAACTTTCTCAGACCACATTTATAAAACTGCCTGGTCCTGCAGATTTGCTTTATACAATATTAGAATCGGGCCTTTTCTTTTGTAACATGTTACGCGACTTGTTCAATCTTTTGTTCTGTCCAGGCTGGACTCTTGCAATGCTCTATTGGTAGGTCTTTCAGCCAATACTATCAAAACTTTACAACTAATCCAGAATGCGGCTGTAAGATTTGTCTTTAATGAGCCAAAAGGAGTGCATGTCACATCTCTGTTCATCAATTTGCACTGGTTTCTGTTCACTCTGTTCATCAATTTGCTGCTCGCATAAAACAAAGCATTGATGTTTGCCTATAAAACAACCACTGGCTCTGCACCCCTTTACCTAAATTCACTACTTCAGACTTGTGTGCGCTGCAGGACCATTCTGCAAGTGAATGGTGCATTGTAGTGTCATCCAAAAGATGCACAAAAACGTTTTCACAGACTTTCACCTTAACTGTTCCCTGCTGGTGGAATGGCCTGCCCAACTTGATCCGAGCAGCTGTGTCCTTAGCCGTCTTCAAGAAACGACAAAAGACACATCTCTTCCATCAACACTTAACCCTCTAACACTAGCACTCTCTATTCTATTTCAATTTGATCTACTTGTTGTCTTTTTATTTATTATTTAAAAAAAATCCTATATTTGTACTGCGTTTGGCTAACCGAGACTTGCCACAGCACTTACATTTTATATTTGTTTGTTGGTTTTGATTGCTTCTATTGTCCTCATTTGCTTTCTGGTTTTGGGCCTAAAAATAATATCATCCCTGCAGCACTCTATGTATTCACTCACCTCGTTGAACTGCATTATGGGATTGCCTTCCCTGTAAAAGATACATGCATTACTGCCTTAAATTAAACAAGGTATAGATGGCAGCATAAAGCTTCTTTTCTTTTGCTCTATGATGATGACTTAAATGCTGCCTGTTTACATAAAATGTTAACTATAAACAAGGCTGTAACTTTACTGCATACATCCTTTAGCACAGGGCATAAGGAAACTACTTTCAGCTATACATTTAACTGGCACATCCGGCTTTCCATACGGTGTAGGAAAAGGAAAAGGGAATTAGCCTGCGGGAACAGTTTTGCTGAAGCACTTATCTAAGATCAGAATAGTCATGTGCTGAACCCACACTTACCCCCAGCACAGCACAAACATTAATCTACTTCAGTAAATTTTACACCACACACTCTACTATAGGCAGTAGTTGGAGAGGGAAAGAGAGATAGAAAGATGCACTGCATTTATCTGAGATTTTGTATGCCTATGTCCACCCACATGTTCTCTCTCTTCCTGCTCATTTACCTCTTCCATTCGTTCACACTGATTCACTCTTCCTTAAACCCCCTCTTATGGAAAACATGGAGATATGGATACTGCAGGGATGACTAGGTCATGCAGTATTTGCACACATTCACATACAGTACAACAACACTATAAATAATTTGGATTTGTGTATGAATTTCATTAGATAAAAAATATGGACCCAAAGTGGCATCTACAGACAAATGCTGCATCAGCTTTTTCTCAGAACCATCCCCAGTTTTCTCAGACATTTTTGTATTACTTAATTAACAAGTTAAAATCAAAGTCGCTCATTTAATCCAAATACACTGAAAAAACAAAAATGTTTTTACTCAGAAACAGGCAAGTATGCATTTAATTAAACATGAAAGTTTGAAGTATAAATAAACACTGACATGATATTTTCTCGAAAAACATACTTTAATAATCTCCCAAAATATTTGTATAGTGAATGCGGCATGAAAAATGTCAGGTCAGTATGATATCTTACACTCTGTATTTATGATGTATAGGTTTTTACATTTTTATCTAATGCAATACATTTTTTTAAAATGTAAGTAAAAACCATTTATAAATGCAATTCATAAATATAATGACTTAAATACACAGTTAATTATTTAATGATTTGTGAGTTAAAATTCATTTTGATACGCTGTTTCACTGTTTGCCTGAAAAACATTTGACCATTAAATAAAAAAAATATAAATGTAAATATAAATAAACATAAATGTTGCCTTGGCAATTAGATTTTATAATATTATATTATGTATTTTATTTCAAGTAACAGTTTTTTGTAATGTCTTTCATTTTATTTTAAATTAAGTTATTAAGTTTTAGTTTATAATTATTTTTTTATTTAATTTAGTTTATATTATTATTATTATTATTATTACTATTATTAAATATAAACTTTTGTTGAAAGCACATGAAACCAATCTAAATACTGAGTATCAAAACAGGTTTTATATACAGTATATATGTCATGTCATGTCAATGTCAATATATATATAGCACCATTAAAAAAAACATTGTTGACAAGGTTAACAATGCAGAAACCTTCAATATAAAGCTCAAATGACAAATTTCACACATTAAAATCACTAAATACACAAATTAGTAAATGCAAGGAAAATAGATGTTTTGACTTTCCCTTAAAATCATGTACCGTAGAAGCTAATGTAAACAGGTAAAACTTTCCAAGTTTTGGTGCAGCAATGGAAAAAGCACTTACTCTCAGTTTCACCTAGCCCGCGGAACATATTCTTGGTTGGATGACATTAGAGACCTATTTGTGAATGGAGAGTTTTCAACAATTATTCAGGTGCTAGACTCAAAAATTAAAAGAGTAGCAACACTTTAAAATCAATTCTGAAACGGACTGGAAGCCAGTTGAAATTAAACTGGAGTAATGTGTTCTCGTTTTCGAACACCTTATGATCTCAGCGGCATTTGTACTCTGAGCGCCAAAGATGATGATTGATGCATATTTTTGAATTACTTCTAATTCTTGTTGAAATTAAACATTCACTTTTTCAAAATCTTAAAAGAAAGGAATGTTTTACCTTACAGGACTTAAGATGGAAAAAACTGGTTTTTGACCACAGATATTGTTTGTCATTTAAAGATATCAAAAAAAAACACCCAAGTTCTTCAATGGTTGTCATGGAGACAAACCAAAATAAAAAGAGGAGCTAAAGACAGAGATCAAAACTAAATCTCAGTTTTGTTTTCTGGAAAGAAAATACGGATCCTGCCTTCACGTCTTCAAGACAAGCATAATTGTCCACTCTCTTATCAGATTAAGATATTACCTATATAAAAAATATATATATTTTCATTATGCACACTTTATTAGAGACCCAAGCTACAATTAAATTTACTGAAGCTATTCATTCCTATTCAATTTGCCTCTCTGTCTTTTGTCATTCTCTTTCTCTTGCTCACTTCCCATTTATCTCACATTTCATATTATGATAGAATATGCAAATACTGACTCATAAGCTGGAATAATCCTGACACAATAAACTAGCCTGGAGAGCGATGCCAAACTATTCCAATAAACTGCTATCATTGTGGAAGTTCCTTCATGTTTGATGACACATCATAGTCGGATTGTAAACAGTGACAGCATCCAAACACATACAGTACATGCATTCATACGAACGTGCGATCGCTCGACAAGGATATGAGTTTTACAGGCTGCGTGGTGAAAGGTCAAACCGGAACGCTAGAACAATGAGACGGAGGGACAGTGACACTGAGGTGGAACTGTGGACCGACGCAATACTCCCGTGTTGTTTCTGTCTAATTACTTGCTTCCTCTTCAGCCAAGGCAAATAAAGGGCTTTCCGTATTGCCCAAGATCTCCGCACTCCCTGACAACACACCCACAAACACAGCAGCATCACTAAGGATGCACTCATTGTATGTTGTGAGTAATAGTAGTCAAGGGGGGATGTTGAACACAATGTAAAGACGCATGTACGCTTGTGCGGCAAGTACCGAGCAAGTCTCCTGGGTGGTTGGTTGGCCTCTCCCAGATTCCCAGGTCAGAACTCTACAGAATACCTCGCGATTCATTCCATTTCACTTGTTCAGGATTCACCTTTTTTCCAGTCAACATTTGTAACAAAACCTGCTCTGTTAGGTGTGGTGCTCAGAGCTCCTGAGATTGTTTGTTTAGAGGGTAATGCTGTGAGCTTTCGCCTAAAGAGATGTCCTGACCTCTGGGTAGCACATGATTAACCTCAGGTCAAAAACATTGCAAAAGCAACATATGACTCATGTTGCAAGTCATCTGAGGCCAAGTGATAGCTTTGAGTCTATTTATGTGTGCTTTCTGAAGTTTGACAGTTGTGGCCACTATCACTGGCCTGTTAAAGATTCTGATGACAGACTAACTGGCTATAGAAATGCAAATTGGGTTGACAAATGAGAGTGTTCTAATGAAGGTTATGAATTATATGAATTTTTTATTATTTAAAATTAGAATTGAAAATGCACATGCCAACTTCTCAGAAGAAAAAACTGTGGGTAATTTAGGCTTGATTGTAATGTGTATGTACAGTCTCAAATTAAAGGAACACTGTTTCTTTAAATTAAGTTAAGTTCATTTTTATCAATATTCTCTTACATTTACAGAGTGCAATTTTTATGTCAACACAACAAAAACATACACTCACTGGCCACTTTATTAAGTACACCTTGCTAGATTGGACCCCCTTTTGTCTTCAAAACTGCCTTAATTTTCATGGCATAGATTCAACAAGGTGTTGGAAACATTCCTCAGAGATTTTGGTCCATATTGACATGATAGCATCACGCAGTTCCTGTAGATTTGTCGGCTGCACATCCATGATGCAAATCTCCCGTTCCACCGCATCCCAAAGGGGCTCTATTGGATTGAGATCTGTGGACTGTGGAGGTCATTTGAGTAAAGTGAACTCATTGTCATGTTCAAGAAACCAGTCTGAGATGATTTGAGCTTTGTGACATGGTGCATTATCCTTCTGGAAGTAGCCATCAGAAAATGGGTAAACTGTAGTCATAAAGGGATGGACATGGTCAGCAACAATACTCAGGTAGGCTGTGTCATTTAAACAATGCTCAATTGGTACTTAGGGGCCCAAAGTGTGCCAAGAAAATATCCCCCAAACCATTACACCACCCCCACCAGTCTGAACCGTTGAGACAAGGCAGGATGGATCCATGCTTTCATACACTTTACGCCAAATTCTGACCCTACCATCTGAATGTCGCAGCAGAAATCGAGACTCATCAGACCAGGCAATGTTTTTCCAATCTTCTATTGTCCAATTTTGGTGAGCCTGTGCGAATTGTAGCCTCCGTTTCCTGTTCTTTGCTGAAAGGAGCAGCACCGGTGTGGTCTTCTGCTGCTGTATCCCATCTGCTTCAGGGTTCTATGTGTTGTGCATTCAGAGATGCTATTCTGCATACCTTGGTTGTAACTAGTGGTTACTTGAGTTACTGTTGCCTTTCTATCATCTCTAAACAGTCTGCCCATTCTCCTCTGGCCTCTGACATCAACAAGGCATTTTTGTCCACACAACTGCCGCTCACTGGATATTTTATATTTTTTCGGACCATTCTCTGTAAACGCTAGAGATGGTTGTGCGTGAAAATCCCATTAGATCAGCAGTTTTTAAAATACTCAGACCAGCCCATCTGGCACCAACAACCATTCCACGTTCAAAGTCACTTAAATCCCCTTTCTTCCCCGTTCTGATGCTCGGTTTGAACTTCAGCAAGTCGTCTTCACCACATCTAGATGCCTAAATGCATTGAGTTGCTGCCATGTGATTGGATGATTAGCAATTTGTGTTACCAAGCAATTGAACAAGTGTACCTAATAAAGTGGCCGGTGAGTGTATATTTGACTTTGTCTTTGGGTTTGTTAAACATTAGAATCTGAATTTATTATATTTATTAATAAATAGGGTGCTTTTTTAATTTGATAGTTTCTTATGAAGTTGCATAATTATTTTGTTATAAATGATGTCCCACTTTACCTGAAAATCCCATTTGTCTGTTGTTCATGACCTCAAAATATTTAGTTGCAATCCATAAACCTTCGAAATTATATTATATGAATTAAATTGGAATTAAATTATTACAACCTAACCTAAATTACATATTTCACAAAAAGTGGCCAACTTTAGAGACCACAACTGTCAAACTTCAGAAATAAACATAACAACTTATAGATTTTTTATCTGTTTAAACATTTTAATCATTAAACCCTACATTTAAATATTTTTTTCTGGTAAAACATGTTGTTTTTTTTTTACTATTATCCTTATTTTTTTATTATTCTCAATATACACTGAACAAAATTATAAATGGAACATTTTTGTTTTCCCCCCCATTTTTCATGAGCTGAACTCAAAGATCTAAGACTTTTTCTATTACACAAAAGGCCTATTTCTCTCAAATATTGTTAACAAATCTGTCTAAATCTGTGTTAGTAAGCACTTCTCCTTTGCCGAGATAATCCATCCACCTCACATGTGTGGCATATCAAGATGCTGATTAGACAGCATTATTATTGCAGAGGTGTGCCTTAGGCTGGCCACAATAAAAGGCCACTCTAAAATGTGCAGTTTTATCACACAGCACAATGCCACAGATGTCACAAATTTTGAGGGAGCATGCAATTGGCAATTGGCATAATTTCTCTACCATAAGCGCTTCAGAGAATTTGGCAGGACAAATTCCTCACAACCGCAGACCACGTATAACCACACCAGCCCAGGACCTCCACATTCAGCATCTTCACCTCCAAGATCGTCTGAGACCAGCCACCCAGACAGATGCTACAAAAAATCGGTTTGCATAACCAAAGAATTTCTTAACAAACTGTCAGAAACTGTCTCAGGGAAGCTCATCTGCATGCTAGTTTTCCTCATCGGGGGCTCGTCCTGAGTGCAGTTCGTCGTCGTAAACGACTTGAGTGGAAAAATGCTCACATTCGATGGTGTCTGGCACTTTGGAGAGATGTTCTCTTCGAGGATGAATCCCGATTTTCACTGTACAGGGCAGATGGCAGACAGCGTGTATGGCGTCGTGTGAGTGAGCGGTTCGCTGTTGTCAACGTTGTGGATCAAGTGGTCCATGGTGGCGGTGGGGTTATGGTATGGGCAGGCGTATGTTATGGACAACAGACATTTTATTGATGGCATTTTGAAAGCACAGAGATACCATGACGAGATCCTGAGGCCCATTGTTTTGCCATTCATCCATGACCATCACCTCATGTTGCAGCATGATAATGCACGGCCCCATGTTGCAAGGATCTGTACACAATTCCTGGAAGCTGAAAACATCCCAGTTCTTGCATGGTCAGCATACTCACCGGACATGTCACCCATCTGGATCAGCGTATACGACGGCATGTTCCAGTTCCTGCCAATATCCAGAAACTTCGCACAGCCATTGAAGAGGAGTGGACCAACAATCCACAGACCACAATCAACAACCTGATCAACTCGATGCGTTGATGTGTTGCACTGCGTGAGGCAAATGGTGGTCACACCAGATACTGACTGGTTTTCGGAGAACAGCGAGAGGATGGTGGCGCCATCGAATGCCGTCGCCATGGCGAGCCCGCAGAACTCCCGCGAATACTCCATAAAGGGAATATCTCTGCGGGCTAGGGCAATGACATGAGCGGCGGGTTTCCATGCTGCGGGAGAAAAAAAAGGGAGAACAAAAAAACTTTCAATACATGAAAACAAAACAGTAAGGAGGGACGCCGCTTACTGTTGTTTTAGGTCCGGCATTATGTCACAAATCTCTGGGAGCAATGAGCGAGGAGACAAGGAGCACAATCAAACTTTCTTTTAATGAAGATCAACATAGGGAAACATGGAGCACAAGTAAGACCAAAAATACCAGACATTAGACATGGGGAAAACCAAGGCTTAAGAATACGGGGAAACTAGTCAAACACAGCTGGTAGGAATCATAATCAATGAACATAATGGGAACAAGAAACAGGAAAAACCATAAGGGGGAGAGAAATACAGGACATGGGGACACAAGACTGACAGACTTACAGTCTTTACAATGCCATGCACTGTATAAAGGTCCTAGATCACATGTAATTTTCACAGCTCATAACTTTCAAATCTGTTTATAAAGCTTTGTCTACTAAACTGTTTTTGTTTTATAAACACTTCTAAACTCTGCGCTTCTATCCCCCAGGTGTCGTGTTTTTATTCCTGTCAAAAATTAAATATGTAGCTACCCTGACTAAGGTCTAATCTGTGAATTAAATAAATTGTATAACGTGCACAGGATTTATTCCTCTTGCCATGTCCTCAACTTCATCATAATTTTCCCTTTTCCGCTAATACATATGCAGTGTCACCTAGTAGGTCAGTGTCCACTCTTCCCCTTATCAGATGCTTGCCATCCAGACGTAAGGTCCAGAAAAGTTGCAAGGACATTGGTAAAATAACCCATGTGACATCAGTGGTTCAACCGTAATTTTTCGAAGCTATGAGAATACATTTTGTGCACAAAAGAAAAAGAAAAAAACAACTTTATTCAACAATTCGTCTCCTCCGTGTCACCCTAGTACCATTTTGGAGAGTAGCCACTGAACGTACATAGCGTATGCTGTTCTGTGTCAGCTGTGCCACGTGGATATGTTTTCTACGTTGTTTGTGCTTTAATTAGAATTTTCTTAAAATTACGGTTGAACCCCTGATATTCTCTGTCATAGGTTTACTTAATGCTGCGTGAGCTTTTCACGCTTTGGGAAATGCCCCTGGGCGTGCCCATTGTCTGAAGCCCGTGTAGAATCTCGCCAATTTATTGGCTGATGGCGCGAAAGCCGCCCCTGACGTACTCACGTCGTCACCTTATACTGGCGAACGCGCCATCTGCTCCTCAGTTTACGGGATATCAAAATGCAAATTTTGTGAAAATCTCCGTCTCAGAACCCTCCGCTCTAGGCTTGAGGTTTTTGAAAAGGAGTCATCCGTTTTTCCCCGTCGCGCCCCGGAGGCCTCCGCGGCCCCCCGTGAGTCCGCGACCTGGGGTTCGGATGTGGAGCTCGAGGCGATGGAGATTGAGCAGATGGGCCTTGCCTTTTCTCTCCCTCTCTCACCTGAGCAAGTGCGCGCAAATTCTCCGGTTGAATTCGCGCACGATTATTTATATCCTAGCCCGGAGGCACATGACACCGTCTCCTTCGGGCTAGAGGATGTGTTGCTAACAGCCGCCTCCGACTCTGAGGATTTCGGGCCTAGCGGACAGGAGGCGCGGCCTTCTGCGGCCTACTCCGAGCTCGTGGACATGCTTTCCCGCGCCACTGAGAAGCTCTCTTTGGATTGGCCCGATGAGCCCCGCGAGTCTCAGTCGTCGAAGCTCGACGAGCGGTTCCTTAGTGGCCCGAACTCCAGGCCTGAAAGGAGGAAGCTACCATTTTTCAGTGATCTGCATCACGAGATCTCCAGATCCTGGAAACAGCCTTTTTCCTCCCGTCTTACTAACGCGGCAGCCGCTGACTTCACCAACCTGGTGGGTTCTGTGGAGCAGGGCTATACCGCCATCCCGGTGGTCGAGGACACTCTAGCCTCCCACCTTTCACCTTCCTTGGCACCTTCTTGGAAGTCTCGTCCCTTGTCGGGAAGTCCTACATCGCGGCCGGTCAGGCAGGTATGGCCCTCCACACTATGGCCATCCTCCAAGCCTACCAGGCTGATGTCCTCAAAGAGATGGACGAAGGGGCTGGTCTGACTCCAGAAGCAGTCAAGGAGCTGCGCAGGGCCACTGACTTGGCTCTGAGAGCCACCAAGCACACTGCACGTGCCGTGGGGCGTTCTATGGCTGGCTCGGTGGCCGCAGAGCGCCATTTGTGGCTTAACCTCACAGAGATTCGTGAGAAGGAGAAGGTGTTCCTGCTGGACGCCCCATCTCGCAATCTGGGTTATTTGGAGAGGCGGTTAGCTCTGTGGTGTTGAAATTTCGCACCGCCAAAACTCAGTCAGCTGCTCTTAAGCAGTTCATGCCTAGAAGGATGAGGGACCACTCCACTCCCTCCTCCTCCCTGTCTAGAGAGCACTCCTTACCTAGAAAGGAGCCTTCTGGTAGGAGCTGCGCCCCAGCACATCCTCCCCCGACCACGGTCTGGGGAGCCCGTGGCCGACCATTTCCCCACCAACGACCACGCAGGCAGGTTGACCTGAAGCGGCCCGTCAGGTTTTTCATCGCTAAGAGGCGAGACCAGACCGCTAAAGCGTATCTGTCTACCTCCAACATGCTCTCCTCACTCAGATCTGTCATACCCACCCCTCAGGGTTCGGTGTGCAGAAAGAGTCCACCAGCATCACTCTTCTTCGGTCTGGCAGTTGGGGGACGCATCGGGACTTCCCCCTCTACCATCCATCCCTCTGCCGCCAGCGGACCACGTGATAGGAGACACACTCGGTTATCTCCTACAGCGTACGGGCCCCGCGCCGGCCACTTTTCAGTCCAGTGCTTCACTCTCCATCATCCCAAACAAGGACGCCAGGGGCTTTCCTTCGTGGTGGAGGACGTCACCTCTCCCATACCTTCTCGACACCCCAAGTCAGGTATGTCTTCCTCAGCACGACACTCTGCTTCCTCTATCGCATTTCTTTCACAAATGAGAGCGTCTACCAGGGGTATCGCTTTGGGTTCTCCGCACAGTTCGGTCCGGCTACACACTTCAGTTTGGGTGAACCCCCCCCCGCTTCGACGGAGTTCAGCTGACAGTAGTAAACAGCACCTCGAAGGCTTCTGTGCTACAGCAGGAACTTTCCTCCCTCCTACTAAAGGGAGCAATAGAGGAAGTACCTCAGTCGGACATCGACAAGGCTTTTTCAGCCGCTACTTCCTCATACCAAAAAGAGACGGCGGCCTGAGACCCATTCTGGACCTGCGTCGCCTGAACCTTTCCCTTTACAAAGGGAAGTTCAAGATGCTAACATTGAAGACGATCATGTCCCAGATTCAGGGAGGGGACTGGTTCGTCACTATCGACCTGAAGGATGCCTATTTTCACATCCAGGTCGTCCGGCGGCACAGTAAGTTCCTTCGGTTTGCCTTTGGAGGGAAGGCTTACCAAAACAAGGTCCTTCCCTTTGGCCTGGCCTTGGCACCGAGAACATTCACGAAGTGCATGGATGCTGCGCTGGCCCCTTTGAGGTTCCAGGGCATTCGCGTGCTGAATTACTTGGACGACTGGCTCATTCTGGCCCACTCCAGGGAGTTAGTGAGTCGTCACAGAGATATCGTCCTCCATCACATTCGTTCTCTTGGCCTCAGAATGAACGCCAAGAAGAGTGTTCTCTTCCCCTCTCAGCAAACTGTGTTTTTGGGGGTTCACTTGGATTCCGTTCAGATGCAGGCCCGTCTGGCTCCTGCCCGGGTTTCGAATTTCGCAGCATCTCTGGCCCGCTTCAAGCCAGGCCATCATGTCTCAGTGAGTACTTGCCGCAGGTTGCTAGGCCTCATGGCAGCGGCCTCCCCTGTGCTGCCCCTAGGGTTGCTCCACATGAGGCCGTTCCTTTGGTGGATGAAAGTGCTGAGGATACACCCCACGGTACCAGCTACTCGCCTAATCAGGGTGTCGCGCAGTTGCTTTCGTGCCCCCTTTGCTTCGAGTGAGGATGAAAGGCTTCACATGCTCTGTCCAGTTCGAGCTTTGAAGATATATGTGGACCGCTCCAACATTTGGAGAAAATCCCCCCAGTTGCTGGTGTGTTTTGGTGCTGGCCGCCGTGGGCTTGCCACATCAAAGCAGAGAATTTCTCACTGAGTGAGAGATGCTATTTCGCTGGCTTACGAGGTGCATGGCCTTCCTTCACCTCTCAGCGTTCGGGCACATTCTACTAGGAGCGTGGCCTCCTCTCAAGCTCTTTTCAGAGGGGTTCCCCTAGAGGAAATTTGTGTAGCGGCAGGATGGTCCTCTCCACACACTTTCGTCAGGTTCTACAACTTGGATCTTGATACGGCTCCGGGTTCTCAGGTTCTGTCTGTTTGAACCAGCCGTATGCTGTTTGGTTCGTAAGCGGACCAGATAGGGCAGCGTTTTTAGCTTGGCGTATTTGGTATATCGTTCCCAAAGCGTGAAAAGCTCACGCAGCGTTAAGTGAACCTATGACAGAGAACGTCTCAGGTTACTCGCGTAACCCTTGTTCTCTGAATAGGGAACGAGACGCTGCGTTTGCTGCCAAGCTCCTCACGCTGCCGACAGGGATCTTTTCGGCAGAGAAATCTGAGGAGCAGATGGCGCGTTCGCCAGTATAAGGTGACGACGTGAGTACGTCAGGGGTGGCTTTTGCGCCATCAGCCAATGAATTGGCATGATTCTATACGGGCTTCAGACAATTGGCACGCCTAGGGGCGTTTCCCAAAGCGTGAAAAGCTCACGCAGCGTCTCGTTCCCTATTCAGAGAACAAGGGTTACACGAGTAACCCGAGATGTTACATGATCATGATCGGATCAATCCCTGATCGGATTACTTATCGATCTCCTTGCTATGTTTCTGGACCTTGATCGTGTATGGACACTTGCTGTCTATGGGAGGGTCAGAGAGCTCTCAGATTCCATCAAAACTATCTTAATTTGTGTTCCGAACAAGAACGGAGGTCTTACGGGTATGGAACAACATGAGGGTGAGTAATTAATTACAGAATTGATTTTTTTTGCGTGAACTAATCCTTTATTGGTCAGCAAAACACAGTCGAAGAGGATTCAAGGAGTTTTCTAATCATGTAGTCATATTGTGTCATGACATTCAGTTATCAGAGAGATGGTTTATTAAAGCAAAACAAAAGAGGTGAAACTGAAACATCTAGTGATGAATGTCAAAATGATTGAGTAGAACAGATAAACAGAAACTTATTTCCACCCTTTGACATGATCTGTATCAATAAGGGAGGAGGAAAGATTGGTGATGTCATGGTTTCAAGCACAATGAATAATACCATGATGCTACGGATTATACTTTTGCTTCAAATACAATCAAAGCAATAGGGGAGAAGTAAAAGAAAGGTATAAACACAGATGTAAAAATAGTTATGATGTCTGATAAAGGGGATTTAATATGGGATTTTACACCATACTTCACACTGTAATTCTATACAATTGTGTAACTTTTTCAGTGTTAAAATACTTTAACTGCTTTCCCAGCTTGTAAGCAGTTCTCATTAAACATTTGTGGGCTGATTTTCCGAAAAGCGAAACAGTGTGATTGTAAAGTGCTCTCAAATCATTACTCTGTTTGTTTGAGCATCCCGGCCAGCCCAACACAAGTAACATCTGTTTGTTTGACCAACAGCATAAAGTGGGAGTTTTCGGGAAACCTATTTCAATAAAATTATATTTTTTTGCTAATCAGATTTAGTGAAGATCATTGTCGTACATGTTGTACACTACATACCTAGCGACAAACCCAAGGCCCTGAGTTTGTTGGCTTGAGCATTAGCAAAAATAAACAATATTGAGTACCTTTTTTACTTTCCAAGTTTTAAATGCAAACATAATAATGATTTAGCTAAAAAAGACCCACAGGCAGGACTTGTATAATTGATATCTTTCATATCTCAAATCTCAGTATTGTTCCTTCACTAAGGAAATTAATTAACTGCACTCAGGTTTTTCTATAACACAAGAAATAATTACCAATAATTTTGAAAGGTTATTCTTGAAATAATTACCAACCTGAGTGATTTTAGAATCTAAGCAATAATTGTAGTCCAGCAAACATCCAGTTGGGACACACACAATTGCAATAATATTACTCATAACATTTATTGACGGGTGCATTAAGTCAGGTATCAGCAGGTAGACATAGATAGAAGACAGACAGAAAGACAGAGAAATAGATAGACAGACAGATAGACAGTCTGTCTGTATGTCTGTCTGTCTGTCTGTCATTCTGTCTGTCTGTCTGTCTGTCTGACTGATTGATTGATTGATTGATTGATTGATTGATTGATGATTGATTGATTGATTGATTGATTGATTGATTGATAGATAGATAGATAGATAGATAGATAGATAGATAGATAGATAGATAGATAGATAGATAGATAGATAGATAGATAGATAGATAGATAGATAGATAGATAGATAGATAGATAGATAGATAGATAGATAGATAGATAGATAGATAGATAGATAGATAGATAGATGACAGACACACATGGGTAAGACAGACAGACAGAGAGATAGACAGGAACAGGAACTGTGTGTATGTACAAGTCGAGCTCTGATGGAAGCAAAAGCTTGAACACTTTGTCCCTTTTTGTGTTATGTTTGTACTGTATGTTCCACGGCACTCCTCTAGGCTAAAGCTCATTAATCCATACTGATCACAGGCTTATGTCCCAGAATTCACTGCAGTACAGCTGCTCCTGTGGGAAGTCAGGGCTTGTTCTGAGCATTACAGGCAGGATGCAGGTGGGAGGCATTACAGCAGGAGCGAGGAATTGGGACGAGGAATACTGAGCACTAAAATAGAAAACTTCAATGTCATGTAAGGAATGCGTGGAGTTTATTAGGTCTTAATGTCTCCCTGTCATGTGTGAGAAGGGTGAATGTGATTTTGGCAAGTAGGTCAGTGTCCCTGATGCTTCTGGAACAATATTTTAGGACAAGGGAACCACTGGGTCAGTTTAGGGCTGGGGTTGAGGCTTCAACGGCATTCTTATCAACCTATCATTTCCCTTTGATTTTAGATGTAATTGATGGTTTGGGTTTGGAATGGGGTTGGGACTGTTTTTTTGACAGGAATATGCATCCAGAATCACATCTTTCTAGGCAAAACCAGGATAGTTGTGTGAGCAGATAAGCATATACTTTAATATTAAGACTTTTTTCAAAGCACAAAAGATACAAATCTATAAATGCAATCTGTTTCTGATATGCTGTAGCTTTTTGCTAATATTTAAGCCAACAAGCTCAGCCTCTTGGGTTTGTGTGTGTAGTGTACGACATGTAAGACATAAATTATCCTCAGGGTCATAAAAACATTTATTTTCCCAGGTCAGTAATATTTCAAACTGTCCTGCCAAAGCATGCACTCCTTTAAAGCCAAAAACAACCAAATTAATGCTGTCAAATATTGTGCCATTCAGTAGAAGAATGAGTTTTGGGCAGTGAGACAGGGACTAAAAAAGGGACTATTATGAGTATTGAGGTTTTAGCACCAACAAACAGTCTTCCTGTAGCTCTATTAATGGCAAGGTCATAGGTTAAATTCCCATGAACTGAAAAACTGTATAGCTTGAAAATGTTTTTAGTCTATTTTGTCTAAATCAGTATAAAATATAAAAATACGATTTTTTTTTTTTTAATAAATAAAGAACTGTGAATCTACATGTTTATGTAAGGCAAAATTTGTCTCAAGTGCCAGTGTTCACAAATTTTCATATAAATGATCTCTTATTTTTCTTAAGAGAAGAGCTCTTATTCAATGTAATCAGACCTTGTCTGACAGTCTGGACTCAAAATCTTAGTCACTCAGCAAATAAATGCCTGTTATGTAAGAAATGAAATTATTCCTCAAAAGTCACTTTAGTGAAATACATTCTGTGCAGCCGAGAACATGGTGAATGTTTCTGTTTGTTTGTTGGGAAATAACAGCAGGCAGCAGTATCATTGATTCGTGTCGCACAGCTGTTGATCAAATACACATTTGTTGACACCGGCCAAAAATCTGGTCTCAACAAATGAAAGAATTTCCCAGCGCTCAGCACGTAATAAATGAACGCAATGAATGACATACAATCGACAAAACAAATGTTATGAAAATCTGTATCTAAACTGAACTGCTTCAAAAACAAGGGCTTAAAGACGTCTACTCCTGCAGATCCAGAACATAAAATGGAATCACTTTTAACACATGTAAAGCAGCACCAAATTAATAAATGTTTACATATCCCTTATAATAATAATATATCCTCTCTCTTCTCTCTCTCTCTCTCTCTCTCTCTCTCTCTCTCTCTCTCTCTCTCTCTCTCTCTCTCTATATATATATATATATATATATATATATATATATATATAATATACAAGCAACATCTAGGCCGAGTGTGTGTGTGTGTGTGTGTCCTGAGGCTGGCTGATCTCTGTGTGAGTGAGATCAGTCAGTCTCAGCACCAGCTGGCACAGGGGACTCTTACTTACGCTCAGCTCTTGGTGTTTTAGGGCTTTGTAATGGTATGTGTTGGGGTCGCTTGTTTTTAGGTGTTTCCAGAATTTGATGGCTCTTTTTTGGATGTTTAGAAGGAGAGGGTATTGGCCTAATTCTGCCTTGCATCCGTTGTTTGGAGTTTTTATTTGGACTTTGAGTATTCTTTTACAGAAATCTAAATGTAGAGTTTGACGGGTGTTTTTCCCAAAGATTTTATAATAGGACCCCACACTTCACTGATATAATGCAATTGGTTCAATTACTGCTTTGAAAAGTTTGAGCCATATTTGGATTGGGATGTCATTTTAATGTTTTTTATGGCATAG